>CM019074.1:21883810-22082878 GCA_009667805.1 Leptobrachium leishanense
CCTGGGATGCGTTCTGCAGCTGGGGAGAGGGGCCGACTGCCTCCTCACCCTGGTGCTCCGAACCAGCAGAAGATCCTGAAAGTAGGTTGGCACCACCGGGTTCTGTTGGCAGCTCTTCTGCCATGTCCATCGGGGTGAGAGCGAGCTGGGGAGCGTCCTCAAACAATCTCCTGTATCCCTGCTCCAGCTCCCACTCTTGGGTGGTTAGCCAGTCCAGATCACTGCTCAGCCCGAGGTCGTCAAGGTGCTCACTTTCCCGAAAGTCCCGGATCTCTTCCCATCTCAGTTTAGCTGTACTGCCAAAGGAGGGGTCGTCCTGGAGAGCGTCAAATATTAATCCCGGGCCGCCGTAGTCATAGCCCTCCGTAGGATCTTTCCTCTCCAACTTTGGACACAGGTTGGCAGCATACCATTCCAGTGCCCGGTACCCGTCCTCCAGCCATAGCTCCGTCTGGATCAGGTTCTCCAGTTGGGACAGTCTTTCTACCTGGGGTTGCACTCCTAGGAATGGCACCCGCAGGTCCCACAGTCTCCAGTATTTCTCACCCAAGGTAGGAAGAATCTTTCCCAGGTAGTCCTGTTCAAGCTGTAGGACGTCCCTCCAGAGCTTCTGCCGTGCCGAGTCATTATGCCACAATACCTCCTGGCCGAAACCTGGATCCCTGTGCTGGTCAGGCGCTTCCATTCCTTGGTCCCAGAACTCCTCTTCCACGACTGCAGGGAGTATCTCCTGGGACGCTGTAGATTCCCCGAGCTTGTACCGCAACTCGGTCACTCTGAGCTGATTGACCCCTGCCGAACAGGGCCAGCTGCCATTGTACCTCCCGGCGCCATTCTGTGGATTCTGAGTCCTCGTGGAGGGCCAGACTTGCCTGTTCGTCCTCCATCAGGTCCTTGGTGAGGGCAGCCTTTGGCTTACCGCTGACCGCTTTATCCCTGGAGAAGTTCCTTGAGAAGTTCCTTGAGGACCGTGCGCTTCCAGCCGTCATAACGCTGAGCAATACGGGATGAACGGCTGTAGGATGATGTAGCAATCTCTCGAATTCCCGGTTGTCTGAGACCGGGGTCAAGCCAGCGGCTGTATTTCCCCCTGCTGGGCTGGTCTCAGCCGGATCCCAGCGATGCCAGCCAATGTAGCGGATCCCCGCTACCCTGCCCGGGTAGATCCGCCGTTCAGCGCCGAGCTGGTCTGGGGGTGTAGAGTCAGGGGTAGCGGGCGGTAGGGATTCGGCGGTGGTCCAGCGTTTCTTTCCACGGTCCTTGCAGCCTCGCGGTTCCCCAAGCCCTATTATCCCCAATTACTAGCGGAGGCAAGAGTAAAGGTTCAAACAGGAATGAGTTTAATGAAAAACAGAACATACACGGTCCTTTTATATGGTACAGTCCCATTGTTCTCTCCCATACCCGCCCCCAGACCCCTGGAGTGAATTCTACACAGGGGCTAGCCATAGCCCAGGTTCTGATTGGTTGGTTCCAAGACCATTGCAGGCTTCTCTCTGATCCTCTCAGTCTTCACTTGGGTCCACTGGTTGTATGCAGATGAAGTCTTGACCTCACAGTGATCACATACAGTGATTTACATAACCCATTGTAAAGGGAATCAGATAGTGGGTGGCTGAGACAATGAGACTCCCAACCCCTCAGAACAGGTAAACAGATAACCAAACAGAAAGCACTTTTGCATAATCCACAAATTACTCAAACCTATTGTATACAAAGGAAAGCATTTGACACTAGTGGCAGGTAGTGTTTTTAAAAACCACATTTAACTAAAGAAATATAAGTCTATTTAAAACTAAAAATGAGCAATTGACAATACATTTAAAACCACACAATATAACTGAGCATAAACTAGCAGGATGGTGCAGGGGAAAAACATGATTAATTAGAAGTCTAGCAACAGTTTTACATTAAATCTACCAAAGGAAATTAGTTTCTATAGATAAAGGGTAAACAAAATATAACAAAATAAGAATGAAATTAAACTAAATAAATCCTGTGGCGGCCATTCCGTCACAACACATATTAAAATTCCCAGAACTCTGGTATAAATCAGTGATACGCCCTGATAGCCTTTGCAGTGAACAACACACAGATTAAAATTCCCAGAACTCTGATATAACTCAGTGATACACCCTGATAGCACCCTGATATGCAACAGTCTCCTCTCCTCTCTGATTCACTCCTGCAACAAACACACGCTGGGGCTGCGGGAAAGCCTTATATAGTGTGCTGCGGGATTTAGCTCTGTGAGCCCATGATTGGGCAAAATTTGGGTGGGTTGACCGCATCCCGAGGCAGCACAGGGCCCCTCAAGCAGAAGATTCCCTATGCGACCTTCAAGATGTTCCCCGAAGGGAGCAAAGACATTGAAAGGTTCTAGCAAGACTTTGAGAGACAATGTGTGTTGCAGAACGTGGCTGGCAAGGACTGGGTACTAGGCTTGTGCACTGATTTTTTTTTTCGGTTCGATTTGTTCGGATGTTTAAACTTTTCGATTCGGCTCGTCTCCGATTGCTGTTTCGATTCGGTTCGGATCGTTTTTCGTGTACATTTTTTTTCGGAATAACGACCATTTTTCGTATTTTCGGGTCACTTTGTTCGTTTTTTGATTCGACTTTTCGGAAATTTCGGAAATTTTCGTTTTTTTTCGGAACGTCTGTTCTCCTTGTTTCAAAGTGTCTACGATAATTCTGGCGATTTCTATCGTGTTTTTTTTATTAAATAAAGATCCTTTTTTTCTTATGAATAATTGAATATACATTTCACAACTTTATTTAATCATATTAAAATGGTATGAAAGCCAAGGAACAAAAAAATTAACAAAACAATTTAAAAAACGCTAAACTGACCCGAATGCCACAAGAAACAAGTGATACGCATTTACAAATACAAAATTTACAGAATCAGCGATATAACCGATAATAGTTAAATATACGATGTCCAGAATTACCGAAATGGAACCGAAATCACGAATGGAACCGAAATCATGAATAGAGCAAAAATAAATTTCGATTTGACACATTTCAAGTCCATTCGAAATTTTTTCGTTTCGGCTCGGAAAACTTTTCGGATCTATCGGTTTTCGGGTCCGATCCCATTCGGAAATTCGGCCGAATCCAAAGACACGAATCGGGAAATTTTGTGAAAATTCGGAAATTCCGAAACCCAAAACGCACATCCCTACTGGGTACCCATTCTGGCCAGCAAGTTAACCGGAAGAGCGGCAGAAGCGTACCGGGCGGTAACGGATGAGGACTGCATGATTTATGAGCGAGTCAAAGAACATCCACTTTACCGTGTGAGATTCCAGGGCCTTCGGAAGGGAACAGCTGACTCTTATGCTGAACTGGGCCACCGAATGCAGCAAGCCATCAGCAGCTGGGTCCACAGGTGCCAGGCGACCAGTCCTGACCAAATCATTCAGCAGATCCTACTGTAGCAATTCTACAACTATTAGCCCCCGGAGCTCCGCGACTGGGTCCAAGATCGGAGGCCCCTCGCACTGCCAGAGACCACCTGCCTGGCTGATGAATACAACAATGCCAGGCGAGACACCGTCACCCCGGCCAAACCACCTCTTCGGATCAACCCAAATCTAGCTACACAGCCAATACCTCCGGAGCGAGCACCCCGATACCAACCACAGCCCCAGCGTACCGGCCCGCAATGCTATGGCTGCAATCAGCTGGGACATATTTGGGATCGCTGTCCCCTGAATCAGAGCCAACCATCACCAGCTTGCCCAACTTACTCCCCGGCCCGAATCTGGGTGAGTGTACAGACGCGCTGGAAACCTAAGGCAGATGACTTATGCTTAGCCCATAATGACCTGGTGGACAGGCATCAGGCCTTACAAGCAGCCTATGATTCTTTAGCACTCAAAATGGCTGATATCGAAGACCGCTCGCGGGGCAATAATATTAGGATCAGGGATATAGCGGAGGAAGTCACCCCAGCGGACTTACATCCATATCTCTTGGAGTTGTTTTTAAACTTTACTGCCTGATGCCACGCCACAAGACCTGCTACTGGATTGAGAGCATTGTCTCCCGCGAGCGAAAAATTTCCCTTCCTCCGTGGCCCGTGATGTTATTATACGGCTGCATTTTTTTCATATCAAGGAGGCTTTGATGTCTGCGTCACGGAAATCCATGCCTTTGTCTGCCCCATATGCTGATATATCCTTCTTTGCAGACCTCTCGGCTTTGACCATGTCCAAACGCCGCAAATTCTCCTCTTTTACCAAGCTTCTTCGCAATCACAAGCTGGAGTACAGGTGGGGGTTCCCTACAAAAGGCCTATTCTGGAGAGATGGAACCCTGCATGTTGTTCCCGATGTTGCTACTGGATTACATTTTTTGAAAGAATGGAACATTCTGGCAGATTTCTCGTCTCCACGCGAGCCTTCTTCATCACCGATCAAAGTCTCCCCAGAATGGCACAGAGTTCGGCCTAAGTGATGGGATTCCTTACTCCTTTGGTGCTCCTAATTTTGTTAGGCCTCGTTGGGTGACTTTCCTGCTTTCCACTCTTCTTATGATGGTTTATCCAGCTTCGGAACTTTGAGAAGGTGCAGGAACTGGACACATACTGGTTCATGTTTGTCTCCTTCATTTAACCCCAAGGGGTATATGGTATTTCTACCTGATCGCCTCGGGACCTTCTGCTTGTTGTTGCAGCACTTTGGTACTCTCGTTGAGCTCCGAATGGTGTCCGTCCTCTCGCTACCCATTTTTGAGTTTTCCTGAACGTTCTTTATTTTGCACATTTTTTGCTACTTTGGAATGACTCTATTTTGCTGTATTCTAGTGATACAGTGTTGTGTTATTTGTGTTTTTTTTTTTTTCTTTATTCTTTCAGTCTTTTTTTCTATTTTGTCTGTTACTTTGCTCTTATGGTCCTGGCCTCCATGTTCCCGGTATCTTCCCCCTTTTATTTCTAATCCTACTGTGCATGTAAATATATTGTGGTTATTCACTCATAAGTAAACCCTAGTTCTAAATCTTTTCAATAAATGTTAGGAGGCTGAATGTTCCGTTCAAGCGTCATGCTTTGTTTCGTGATTTACATAAGACTAAGCCGGCGATAGTTTGTGTGACATGCGTCACTTTGGACTTGAAGTACATGGGCTTAGAAACGTATTTGAGAGGTGCGAGCCTGAGGTTTTACATTGTTTTTCTGCTCTTTCCTTTGTTAAAGTCACCCTGTATCTAGAATTATAGATGCAGGGTGTTTGTGTGTTCGGTGTACCTTCTCTCTGTATAGTGTGACCCTCTCTGTTGTATGCGTTCACTCTATAGGAAATTCCTTTTGTTTTACCTGCTTTCTCCCTCCCCCTTCTCCTCTTACGGAATCTCGTTATTTGAAGGTCCTGTGCAGCTATCTGATCTGTGATGTAATCTGTTAGTTTGTATGCAAATGTGTTGACTGTACCTGTGTGTCTGTGTAATAAACAGTCATTCTCCATTTTGTGTTGGAACTGAAAAGATCTCCACTGTGTTATTGCCTGCGTTGGGCCCAGAAGCAGTACAATCGACTTTGAAGCTGACTATCCTGCTAGGCGTATGGGGACTTGGCAACTGAATTACTCCTGTAACAGATCTCTGTGCCCGGACAGGGTCACATCTGCCAAATGCTGCTTCGTCGCTGGACACCCAGTTTCTCCTCGTGACTCCCACACCTTTCTCTTGTACTTTACATGCACCGGGCCGTGAGCTGTGGCTAGAGAGCCTGGCTAGCACCCCCAGGAATAAGCCGAAGCTGTAGACCTGGAGCCTTTCCTTAGAACAGCGGGCAGAAGATTCCTGGTCCTCCAAAACATGAGTCGTGACTTCAAGCTTGGTCAGAATAGAACTGACTGTTTATTCACAGAGAGGACAGATAGAGTCAAGGACCATACATTTGCATACAATCAAACAGACAACATCACAGATCAGATAACTACCCAGGGCCTTCAAACAATGGTGGAAGGAGAAAGCATTGTAAACAAAAGGAATTTCTTATGAGAGAATTTACACAATAGCAGGTACAAATACAGAGATCTACACTATACAGGGAATAACACACAGATATCAGAAATCTTCAGTTAACTGGCATATCTATAAAACAGTGAAAACCAAAATATATTTAAAAGGTCCACCAGTTCCCCAATAGTCTCCTTCACGGGCCATAGTCTCTGGGCAGGAGGCTAGCACACCTCCCCCTCCAAGTCGCACAGTGACTGTCAGGGTGGCACCAGGCGTGAGCCGAGGTGGGACCCAAAGTGCAGTACAAATCCCAGGCGCTGGGGTTGAACAGGTTAATGAAGACACTGGATACAATGAAGCAGGTAAATAGGGATATATTGGAACTGTGGCAGATGAACACACAGGGCTTGAAACAGCAGGTTGTAAACCAATAAGCACAAGTGATCTGTGGCAATATGAAAATCCAGATAATGCAATATGCAGGACACAGCGATGAATAGGTACAGCTGAATAACACACAGGTCTCTGGTACAGCAGATATGGTGAATGTGTAGCACGGTAATCCAGTGGTCTCTCCAGGTACTGCAGAATGGAGTGCACAGCAATAGAGGAATAAGCAATCTCTGGTAGCAGAATGGTACCTGGAACCAACACAGTGGTTTACTTCAGAAACTGGATACTAGAAGGAACAGTCCAGGAAAATAAACAGCAACAACCGGATCAGGCTTGCAGAGATGTGCAGGAGCTCAGGAAGGGGATCCTCTCAGAAGCAATGCAAGTTGAACAATGCCAGATCGTAGAGGAAAGGGCGTGACCAGGCTTTAAGCAATCACTCAGGTATCCAGAGCAAAAGTTAACCCTTGAGTAGATGCAAACAGTCTCCCAGACTAGCTACGGCAGGCTTCAAGGGTTGGGGCATGACAGTGATAGCATGTTCTGTCACAGCTTTTATAACTTAATTGACATTGCCTATAGAACCAACATGCTTGGGCTCGTCCTCTTGGCACTGGATGCCGAGAAGGCATTTGATCGCCTGCATTGGGGCTATATGCGCATGGCATTAGAGTAATTTGGTTTCCCTACTCTCTTCGTTAATAGCATCATGAGTCTCTATTCCTCCCCAACAGCTAAAGTCCTGGCGCCTGGGTTTCTTTCCTCCTCATTCTCAGACCTGTTATTACATGTAGGGTCCTGTGTGACTCTTTTCGACATTCGTGTCTTATTTCTGGCATTTTGTTTGTTTACGTGTGAACCTCAATAAAAATGTTATATGGAAAAAAAAGAAACTGCAGCCCTACCTATACGGGCGCTCCTTCACCGTCCTCTCATGACTTTCATGGACATCCCCGGGCGGACCTGACTAAGGGTCTCACCGGGTCTGCCATCTTCGGACTCGGGGGAGCCGTGTGACAGAACAGCCGTCACTTTCAATTTTTAAGCACATAAAACGTTAAAAGTTTGTCGGTTCAATGTTAAATGTTGTTTATACAATTTATGTCTGTAGGACCCCTGTGTGTATTGGGTTTCCCCTCGCAATTCCCCGCACCAAACGCACCTGAAATCCCTCACAATTTAATAACACCTAAATTGCCAAGTTTCCGTTCACCCAAGTGTAGAATACGAATCGTTAGTACAATTTGTGCTTGTATGACCCTGATGTTTATTACGTTCTTTGCCACCTCTGTCCCAGCGCAACCCTGGTGCAGCTGCCGCCGGCCGAGACCAAGCGCAGCCGACATGCCTTTACACCCCACACTGCTCAGCCCCTGTGCAGGCCACCAGTGTGCTTTTTGGTTAGGGGGGGGGGTGGGAGCATGGTGCCACTGTGGGGTGGGTTCTGGAGGGGAGCACCACCAGGATTGCCTCTCAATCAGCTGCTAAGATTCCCAGCCGCAGAGGAGGTCCGGCGCCGGAGTCAGAGCTCGCACTCTGGGGGGGTGTGACAGATATCTGCCCGGACAGTGTCCCAGCTGCCCGATGCTGCTTCCTCGCTGGACACCCAGTTCTCCTCTTGACTCTCACACCTTTATCTAGTACCTTAGCCAAAGCTCAAGGCCTGGTACATGTAGAGAGCCTGGCTAGCGTCCCCAGAAATAGGCCAAAGCTGTAGACCTGGAGCCTTTCCTTGGCACAGCGGGCAGAAGATTCCTGGTACCCCAAATCACGAGCCTTGACTTCAAGCTTGGTCAGAATAGAACTGTTTATTCACAGAGAGGACAGATAGAGTCAAGGACCAGCACATTTGCATTCAATCAAACAGACAACATCACAGATCAGATAGCTACACAGGACCTTCAAACAATGGAGAATGGGGGAAGGAGAAAGAAGGGTAAAAAAAAGGATTTTCTTACAGAGAAAACTTACACAATAGCAGGTACTAATACAGAGATCTACACTATACAGGGAATAACACACAGACATCAGAAATCTTTAGTTAACTGGCAGATATATAAAACAGTGAAAACCAAATATATTTAAAAGCCCCACCAGTTCCTCAATAGTTCTGTTCTGTCACAGGGGGGGTGTAATTTTCCGAGCAGGGAACAGCCCATAGCGGGTCAGACAATGTGGCACCGGGAGCTGGGCTCAAGCTAGAGACTGGGACAGCCCAATGTTAAGTATATGAAAAGGGCTATGGCTTGAGGCAGGGTAAAAACTGGCGCCGGGATGTCTGAGGGCGGGCATGGGAGAAAACAATGGGACTGTACCGTGTATGCGCTGTTCTAAATAAACCAATCTGCTTAACCTGTACTACGCCTCGACGAGTATTTGGGAAGAGGGACTATCTGCTAGGTATTTCCTACGGCTGACTCTCTAGCTTCCAGCAAGGGACCGGACGCAGGCTCGCTACCGCTGCTCACTGCAGAGCAACCCCGGCACCTACGGCAGAAGTACTCCCTCCGAGTAGGGGCGTCCGTCACAATAGACATGTGCGTTTCGTCCGGAGTCAAAATTTACCTGATTTGTGTTTCGGAAGCACTTCCGAAATACAAATCAAATCCGCCTGCCACAAAACAAAAATGGAACGTATTAATGATCGGAAACAAACTTTTTTGCCCTGCACTTGTCTAGTCACCACTAGTCCTGCAACTCTCCACGGTTTTCCCAATTTCATTATTGCAATCACTGGACACAAAGTAATTTCTCCCCTTCTTCCAGCGCAGAGTTTATTTATCGGTTTCAGTGTCCTTAAAGTAATATGAAGGCAGCCCTAAGAAGCAGATTATTCACAAGCTCTGCACCCCCCACCCCACACACGTTTGCACATATGATACACAGATTACACGAAGTTAGAATGAAAGTCTCTGTAGGAGTGACATGTATAACATACAATGAAATCTTGTAGTAAGAAGACTTGTGAATGGAGGTTTTCTTTGCTGAGTGACTGTGCTATATATGGAAATAAAGACGGGGAGGAAACGAAGTTTGGCGTTTTATGACTCCAGTGTTACTCAGCGCACCTTATGCATCAATCCCTTTGCCTGTTCCCAACTGATGTTTGGAGATTGATGTCCCCCTCCACTAAATGCAAAACGTTAAAAATCCAGCCCATGGAAGGCCGTCAGTTCTTAGCAGCATGGATGTGTCATAAAGATGCCGTGTTTTTGAGGACGGACACAACTCCGGGGAGACGAGCAAGTGCGACTAAAGTCTTTGGGAGCCCTTTAGGATCATCTCAGAAACAAAGCCCGGCAGTCTGTGCACTCATACCGTTTGTAAAGGGGAGTTTGATGGGCTCGGAAACACAGCGCGAGAGCAGAAACTGTCAGGCAGGAGCCGTTAGTCAGGAGCTGTATCCAATCAAAACGCACGCCGAGCGGCCAATCGGAGGGCAGCAAAAGAGGTATAATAGGGAGGTGCTGGCCAGCAGGAGAAGATCTCTTCGTCTGATTGTTTGTGTCAGTGGGAAACATGTCTGAAACGGCTCCAGCCCCAGCCCCAGCTGCCGCGCCTGCGGTTGAAAGTGGCCCTAAGAAGAAGCAACCCAAGAAAGCAGCGGGCGCCAGGAAATCATCTAAAGCCTCCTGCCCCAGCGTGTCCGAGCTGATCGTCAAGGCTGTGTCCGCGTCCAAGGAGCGCAGCGGCGTATCTCTGCCTGCCCTGAAGAAAGTTCTGAGTGGCTGCGGATACGATGTGGAGAAGAACAACAGCCGTCTCAAGCTAGCTCTCAAGGCTTTGGTGACGAAGGAGACTCTGGTGCAGGTGAAAGGGAGCGGAGCTTCCGGCTCGTTCAAACTCAACAAGCAGACGGGGGGCAAGGCTAAGACCGCCACGCCGAAAAAGGCACCGGCCAAGGTTAAGAAGCCAGCTCCCAAGAAGGTGGCCAAGTCACCGGCTAAAGCCAAGAAGCCAGCTGCGAAGAGCCCGAAGAAAGCCAAGAAGCCCGCGGTCGCTAAAAAGGCAACAAAGAGCCCGAAGAAAGTGAAGGCCGCCAAGCCCAAGAAGGTGGCCAAGAGCCCGGCTAAAAAGGCATCCAAACCCAAAGCTGTGAAGAGCCCAGCCAAGGGCAAGAAAGCTGCCACAAAGAAGAGATAAGCATCTGTTGTATATTCTCTTCAACCCCCCCAAAGGCTCTTCTAAGAGCCACCACCTACTCATCTTCTGAGCTGGATTCACACTGGCGTCTGGCATCTTTCCTGCGCTTGTGTGGGGAGGGAATTACGCATGAATGCTATGAGCGGGCCGCACGGGATGGGTGGTTTATTGTAGCGGATCGCTGAATCCAGTAGCGGTTTCCCCACCACAGAGTGTGTGTGTGTGGGGGGGGTACCTTGTCCAAATCACACCCGCTCGATGTTTAACAGTGAGCATTGACGGCAAGCAAACGCGCCTCTGTCCCGTATACGGTGCAAGAGCTGCAGCCGGTGGCGAGCCGTGCAATTCTAAGGTGATGTCCTTGAAGCGTCCCAGTTCCCAAAGCCCTGTTATCCCCACTTAGTAGCCGAGGCAGGAGTAAAGGTTCTCTCTTCTACGTGGTACCCGCTCCGCGGGGCAGGGTGGACAAGGTTGTGCGGCTGGGCAGGCATAATTAGCGGCGGCTCGGGGCACTCATAGACTGGTGAACTTTCCTGGGCTCTGAACGAGCGGGGAACAGGGAAAAATCACATTGGGGTACTTATAACAATAAGGGCTAACAAACTTTTAATAACACACAAAGAAATAAACACTTGAACTGTTGTACTGCGCTACGGCATAGTGGTGGCCGTCGCGTCACATTCTCTGCCACCGGCTCACGCATCCCTCGGTTTATCGAGTAGGAACAGGTCCAGGCGCCAGCAGCGACCCAAAGGAGGCGTGAAGGGCCGGAGTTGCAGGGAAACGTCAGCATGGTCAGACCAAGTAATGGAGCCTATGGAGGAGGAGAGCACTGCAGAGAGGAGACCTACCAACCAAAGTACTACTCGGCAACGACCTTGGTCTGCTGACCTCTACTTTTGAGGACACCCACCCTGGCGGGGTATGCCCCGTCACCACCCGCCATCAAGCGAGGAAGGCTCCGCACACAGGCTCCCTGACCTCGGTAAGTGAGACCAGCCCAACCCTTGGCCCCGACAATACCCCTTCCCTGACCTGGGATTCCCGACGGACTATGCCCAAGCCACCAGGGAAGACGTCACCCTTGGCCCTTACCGACAACAGGCGGGGCGGGAGCCGGGAGGGTTAGGGGAGGTGAGATTTGCCTGGGACCAGGGGAAGTTGTATAGGACCTCCGGGGGAGCGAGGAGGGGAGTGGACCAGGTACCCCATAGGCAACTGGTAGTGCCGGGGAAATATTGGCGCAATCTGTTGAAGATCGGGCATGATATTCCCCTTGCAGGCCATCTGGGGCACAGGCGGACGCTGCACCGCCTGACCCAGAGCTTCTTCTGGCCCGGGTTATCCGGGGAGGTTAGGGACTATTGCCGGACCTGTGAGGTATGCCAGCGGGTAGGGAAGCAGGGGGACACCCGGAAAGCAACCCTGAGACCCCTACCCATAGTGGGAGAACCCTTTAGACGGGTGACGGTGGATCTGATAGGACCCCTGGCGGTGCCTAGTACTACGGGCAAGAAGTATATCTTGACCGTAGTAGACTAAGCCACCAGGTACCCCAAGGCCCCACGGGATATCCACGCAGAGACCGTTGCCGGAGCTCTGCTACAGATATTCTCCAGGGTCAGATTTCCCCAGGAAAGCTTGTCTCACCAGGGCACACAGTTTACAGCCGAGGTGACCCAGCAGCTGTGAGACTGTGTTGGATTAAACCCCTGTACATTTCCCCTTACTACCCGCAAACCGATGGGCTCTGCGAGCGGTTTAATGGGACCCTCAAGCAACTCCTCCTCACCTTTACCATGTCCCATAAGGACTGGGAACGCCACTTGCCCCATCTGTTGTTCGCGTACAGGGAGGTACCCCAGGAAGCCACTGGCTTCTCTCCCTTTGAGCTGGTGTCCGGCCGGAGAGTCCGAGGCCCCTTGGACTTGCTCCGAGAGCACTGGGAAGGTGCTCTCGCCGAGGAGGGGACCTCGGCCATAGATTACGTGATTGAGTTTAGGGACCGGCTGCAGGAATTGACCACCCTGGTACGGGACAATCTCCAAGCGGCCCAAACCAAGAAGAAGAGGTGGTATGACCGGTCGGCTAGGGACCGCACCTTCCAGCTAGGGCAGAAAGTGTTAGCACTCCGGCCTGTCAAACAAAATAAGTTGCAGCCAGCCTGGGAAGGACCCTACAAAATTATAGAGAAGATCTGCGATACCACCTGTGACGGATCGGCCACCACAGGATTTATTTAGTTTAATTTCATTCTTATTTTGTTATATTTTGTTTACCCTTTATTTATAGGAACTAATTTCCTTTGTTAGATTTAGTGTAAAACTGTTGCTAGACTTCTAATTAATCATGTTTTTCCCCTGCACCATCCTGCTAGTAACCACGGAGTACATGCTTGCTACAATGTCACTGACGTAGCACTCCACGCTTCAAACTCCAATATACTTTATGCTCAGTTATATTGTGTAGTTTTAAATGTATTGTCAATTGCTCATTTTTAGCTTTAAATAGACTTATATTTATTTAGTTAAATGTGTTTTTTTTTTTAAAGATACTACCTACCGCTAGTGGCAAATGCTTTCCTTGGTATATAATGTACAATAGGTTTGAGTAACCTGTGGATTATGCAAAAGTGTTTTCTCTTTGGGTATCTGTTATCTGTTTACCTGTCTGAAAGGTTGGGAGTCACATTGTCTCAGCCACCCACTATCTGATTCCCTTTACAATGGGTTATGTAAATCACTGTATGTGGTCACTGTTGGGTCAAGACTTCATCTGCATACAAATCAGTGGACCAAAGTGAAGACTGAAGAGGACCTGAAAGAAGCCTGCAATGGTCTTGGAACCAACCAATCAGAACTGTTGGGGTGGGCGTCTGAATGTGCATGGCTGTATTTTGTATATAAGCACTGTCTGTTCCCATTCGAAATACACTCCGATTTACCTTCAACCTACACTTTTGTCTCGACTAAGTGATTGGGGAGGGATACAGGGCTATTCTCACAGAGCCTCGGTATTCTCGGATCCAGGCAGAGACAAGCAGCGGATTGATGCCCTCTAAATAGCGGCATTACATGCTCCATCCAGTAGATTGGCTGATTCTGAGCAGCCGCCTTCACTGCATCCAGGGCAGACACCTTGGTTGGCATGCCACTTCACAGTGCTCCAAGGCAAGGACGGAGTTAATGGTGAATCTACTCCAGCTGAGTAGCGGATTTCGCTACACCACCTTCATCGCAGCCAGATGTTCGGATGAAAGGATCTGAAGAGAATAATCGTCTCCAATTGTCCGTCCTTAACCCCTAAGACCCTGTCTTAGGCACACCTTGAGTTAACTCTCCTTCTGCGCAGGGAGAGAGAAAATCCTTTCAAAAAGGACACACGAGGCATGTATTTTTGTCTGGCAATTTCTCTCTGCCTTCCAACGGTTCTTTGACACATATTTATACCTGTGTCAAGGCGTTGTCTTTTTATTTCATTGGTTAACATTTCAAAACATAACATAGTTCATTGGCCAGTTTCAATACAGGTCTGGTGTCACATTTCTGGACAGTCCCGTGGCCTCGGCATGTGATTTCTTGAGATATCAGCATTTCTTAAGACATCAGCACTTTTTTAAGACATCAGCACTTTTTTATCACTTCAGAGAAACTTGCAAACATCAGCATCATTGTCATTCTAAAGACATTTGCAAATATCAGCATCCTTGTCATTCTAAAGACATTTGCAAACATATTGAGAAGTGAACCTTAATCCTATAATACTGCTGATTATCAATTTATCTTAAAACTATTTCTTATATTTTAAACCTTAATTTATCTATTAATATTATAATTCATGGGGTGTTATTTAACTACTTATAGGGTCCTTCTTATAGGTTAGCAGATGGTGGTATGAGGATTCCTTTTCCTTCAATCTCCTCTTAGAATCATAGTATGATCATACTATTTGATTCTTTCTTTGTTTCATCTATCTACTGTAAGTTAGTATGGGTTGGGGAGCGAGACCCTCAATACCCATGTGGATCAATATAGAACCAGGGGGGCTGTACCTGCCACGGAACGGGTAACACATGGCAGTCTCCCAGTGCCTATTTATCTTCCTAACCTACAGTATATTTTACTTCCTATTAGCTATTCGGCGGAGTTGGACATATTCTGCATAATCATTTGGAGTGGGCGGTAGAGGTGTACTGTACATCATGGTGGTGGGGTTACCCTTGGCCATCATTCGTTTCAGACAGGGCATGAGGCAATAGACTAGTACTGCAATACAAAGAACAATTAACAATAGTATAATGCCTAGTTGTATCAGGGCCTGCCTCCACCCTTTAAACCACCCGAAGTATTGATCCCAAGGGTTATCTATACCAGAGTTACGTTTCATTTCTTCGGAGAGCTCAGTTAGTTTTTTTATGGCGCGGGTCACCTTTCCATTTGGGCCTACATTATCAGGGATGTAGGTACAGCATGTACCTGTCCCCTCTATCATTTTGCATACACCTCCTTTTTCAGCCAATATCATGTCCAGAGCCATCCGGTTCTGGAACGTCATAATGGATGTGGATTGTAGTTGGTCAGCGAGGCCCTGTAAAGCTTCGCGAGTATAATTAACAAATCTCTGCTGGTTATAATATAAATAGTTAATCCAATCTACATTCTTATTAATAGTAACAAGAGGTGCTAGGAATGACTCAAACCCTGCCTTTACCTGATCCCTTGCTTTAAATTCATCAGGGACCCCTCTTGGTACCCCTATAACATCAATATAGACATGCGGATCAAGACTACCTTGTGGGCTTGGGACTTCCCTTTTCCTGCGACGTGAGCTAATATTTGGAATTTCCTCAGGATCCGAAACAATATGAAATCCCATTATGGCCTTAGCTAGGGCACATTCACCTGACCATTGAAGGGGCAGACGCGCCCTAATCTTGAGGTCTCCACATATCCAGTAGAGATCCCCAATCAGAAAAACTTGATTCTGTAACTTAATACTGTTGATATTGCTATAATTGGCACAATAACCCTCGGGGAAGAAGGTGAGGTTCCTACCTTTTTCTGCTGACCTATAGCAGGTATAGTTCCCTGGGTAAACATGTATCCCTTCTCCTGGTTGTGGGAGGCATGTTAGTATGGGGTAGCTATTCTTCCAATATTCACATAAACTCTGGCTATCAGTGGTGTTAGTATATAAACTAAAAAAACATTCTTCTACATCTTGCGGAATATTAAAAGGTACGGTGCCTAGATGTGGCCTAACAGCACCACACACATAACAATTTGTACGGTTATTGTTTAGGGCACTAAATTTTACCCATTCTAGCCAAACATTTACATCTGCAAATCCTGTTTCCATTACTATGCTGTCTTCATAGGTGGGATTGGCTATTGATTTGGTGTTAGGTAGGAGAGGATGAGGTCTCACTACCTCTCCATATTTCCTGGGTAGGAATAAATTCTCTTCCTTCTTATAAATGGCCATATCTTGGAGTTTGAACTTATATCGAGGGAATTTGGTTGTGGCAGTTGCGTATATTCCCATTACATAGACACCCGTGTCGGCCTGGGAAGGGTGGTGTATAGTTAGCGTCAATTGTACTGTCTGAGCTCCGCTTCTGATTGAGCACCGCCACCCACCTCTCCCAATCAAAGTCATACGATTTACAATTATTTTGTACCTTACAAAAATATGCAACCACAGAAGAGCTAAAGAATTGGAAATTGGTACTCCCCATCATTCTGGCTGAAATCAGAATGGCGGTTAATAGGAACACAGGCTGCTCCCCCTTCGAGATATTTATGGGCAGACCCTTATTTTAACGATTTAATAGGCTTTGTCCCTCGGAACTGCGTCGTCGTGCGGCGCTATCTGGTTTATATCCACATCTGTTAACTACGGCATCAGAGGTACCATATCCCATATTGCCCGTGTCCCACCCCACTGCGCCCCGATAATCACAATTATGTCCCCAGTACTCATCAGTTACACATATATATACAGTTGTCTTGTACAGTATCATACTGCAGTAATGGTGGACAATAAAAAAACAACAGTGGCCAGACAGTGATGGTTTGGGTTGGGGTTCTTTCTGGTAGGGGGTGTGGACAATAGGGGTTGTGATATATGTTCCGAAGGGGGGGTAAACATATTATTTCAGTCTTTTTCTTCCCCCCACATGCGTCTCCATACTCTTCGAAAAGGATCCTTGGTTGTCATTTTCTCCTTGTTGGAAGCCAGGGCTATCTGCCCTCGTGAGTGTCTCTTGTTGAGTCCTTTGTTGAATCCGCTTGACTCGAGAGGGTCCCTTGTTGAATCCGCTTGACTCGAGAGGGTCCCTTGTTGAATCCGCTTGACTCGAGAGGCGTGAATCCAGACTGGGCTGTCCTCTGTCAGTATAGCTGTGCGGGTTACGGCTACCACCGTGGTCTCTGGTCCATAGGCAAAATCCTCTGGTCTTTTTCCTTTCTGTAGCCGCTTTACCAGCACCTTGTCTCCTGGATTAAATGGGTGGGTAGGTTTGTCTGAAAGAAAGGGAGACTTAAATATAACTTCGTCTCTGGTTGTCTCGAGGGTTGAGATCAGCTGCCTAACATATTCATCCCTTATCTGCTCTAAGTCCCCTGTCTCCACGGTTAGCCTACCTGTAGACCATGGTAATGGAAAGGGTCTGCCCATAAATATCTCGAAGGGGGAGCAGCCTGTGTTCCTATTAACCGCCATTCTGATTTCAGCCAAAATGATGGGGAGTACCAATTTCCAATTATTTAGCTCTTCTGTGGTTGCATATTTTTGTAAGGTACAAAATAATTGGTCCCTATCCATTGTGGGAGGTCGCAAAACCCGGCATTACTAGTTTAGCTATGTCCTGTTGTGCTGCTCGTTTAGCTGCTTGGTCAGCCAGATGATTCCCTTTTGCAATAGGATCTGAGGCTCTGGTGTGTGCTCTACAATGTAACACCGCTATCTGAGAGGGCATAAGAATGCTTGCTAGGAGGTCCGTGACCAGGGTCGAATGGGAAATCTTCTTGCCATCTGCGGCCACAAATCCCCTCTTTTCCCATATCGTCCCATGGTCATGGACCACACCATAAACATATTTGGAGTCAGTGTATATCGTGACAGGTCTACCCGCATAGAGCCTGCAGGCTCGTGTTAATGCAATCAGTTCTGCTGCCTGGGCAGACTGGTAGGGTACAGACCCTGACTCTAGAACAGTGTCAGGGAGTTGAACCACTGCATAGCCTGCATGATAAGTGTTGTCATTGGGGCGGGTACAGGAGCCGTCAACAAAGACGACATCTGCGTCCGGAACAGGTGTTGACATGAGACCAGGGCGGGGTGCAGTTGCAGACTCAATGGAGAGAGCACAGTCATGTTCGAGTGGGATGGTATCTGAGGGATTCTTAAGACCCAGTAAAGCGTTTAGGATTGGTGCTGGACCAGAGACACTTGAACTGTATTCTATGTGCAGTGCAGGGTTGCTTAGCAGTGTGACTTCATATCCACTAAAGCGCTGTGATATGTGCTGTGTATGTATGCCCTTAAGTAAAAATAAAACATCATGGGTTGTGGGTAGGTGAGGTTCGTACCCTAATGTGTATTGGCTTGCCATACTAACGGCCATTGCACATGCTGCCAGGGCACGCAAACAGGCCGGCATCCCTTGTACCGTTACTGGCAGAATCTTTGAAAAAAAATACTACGGGGCACAACCGGCCCCCATGTTCTTGCGTCAGTACCGCGGCCATGGTTTTACAATTGTCCCTTGCAAACAGATTAAATGAAAGTACATAATCAAAGAGGCCAAGCGCGGGGCTTATTAACATCATTGCATTTCTGAGAACCCTAAAGGCATTTAACATTTCATTAGACCACGTTATCACATTGGATTGACCCAACAGGGTGGCTTGTCTCAGAATGTTATCGTAGTAGGAGCAGTCAGGGATCCACTGTCTGCAATAGTTTATCATGCCTAAGAATGACAGCATGTCCTTCTTAGTTTTCGGGTTGACCAGGCCCGTGACAGACTGGACTCTCTTCTGACTGATGCTCCGTTCCCCCTGTCTGAGAACAAACCCTAAATATTCAACTTGCGTTTGACACCACTGCATTTTGTTAAGGGAAACCTTGTGCCCACATTCCTGTAACCATTTAAGAAGTGATTTACCATCCTCCCGGCAGGCCTCCTCTGATGGACTGCATACGAGGAGATCATCCACGTATTGCAGCAGGACAGAACCATGGCTGGGGTGCCAGGATTTCAGAGTGGCCTGCAGTACAATACTGTAGACCACCGGGGCGTCAACGTACCCCTGAGATAACCTTTTCCATGTAAATTGTGTGCCTTCGAATGAAAATGCAAACAGCAATGCCGTTTCCGGATGTACAGGGATGCTAAAAAATGCATTCTTCAGGTCAATTACAGAAAAATATGTATATGTCGCTGATATTGATGACAGAAGTGACGTGACATCTGGGACAATTGGCGCAATTAGAATCACTAGGGAATTAACTGCGCGCAAGTCTTGAACGAACCTGACAGTCCCGTCAGCTTTGTTCACGGGGTTAATTGGGGTACTGAAGGGGAAGACTACAGGTTCCAGGATACCATCCTGTAGAAACTGGTCAATCATAGGACGTAGTCCGTCCTCTTTCTCTTTTTGACAATGTTTAAAAATTCTATTAATATCTTCTATTTCTAAGTAACTTATTCCCCACGGTCATAAATGGAAAATGGGTTTTGTTGGTGTTATTCTCATATCTTAAGGGCTTATTAATGGCGATCCTTTGTTATATGCGAGTGGCCATAATAACGAAAGGCAGTATATATTCTTCTGCTTTTTTTTTTACTTTATTTATTTTTTCTTCTTTTACTTCCTCTTTTTTTTTTTTTTTTCCCGTCTTTGGATGTGGATGGGGCCGAAGGTTTCAAATCCTCCATTGCCCCTACCACACCCAAGACCTCTGTCTCAGTAAAGGGACGGATATATGGATTGTCTATAAGACGGAGGGGGTCGTGGTTCCCAGCTGGCACGGGGTATTTCTTGTTTATTCCGTGGTATACTCTGTTCTATTTTATGCAGTCTGGCGCTGTCAGAGGACAATGGGGTCCCTCTTCTACATTGTTTCACCATTAATCATTGTCCCCCCCTCCCCAATTTCATATACTGCATGTCCCACTGAGGGTCTCCCTGATAATAGGGCCATGCCTCGGTGTCGTCGAGACATAATCCTTTCACTATATCCATATAGAATGGGCTGTGGTCTCCCTGTCTGAGGAAAGGATCACAACTCCCACTGCTTCTGTCCATCCCGCTAGATTATCTATCCATGGGTTAATTAAATAGCAATCTGTGCCCCCTACTCATGCTACATAATCTTTACAAAACTCTCCTGTTTTCAGTAAGGGATATTCTTTAACCTTGCTACTTTAAATACCCATGGTTAGTTGTACAATTGAATAATCAGGCAGGTAAAATAGAGAAAGAAAGAAAAAAGAGAGGCTCTTCACAGTGCTCGAAAAGAAAAACAATTTAAATTCTTACTATATATATATATATATATATATATCTATGCCACATGGATCAACAAGAGATGAGCTAATTTAAGGATAAGTAATAAAAACTTATTTAGTGAATCCTCCCCTAATCTCGAGAATCAAACTTCTAATCTTTTGCTTTTTATTTTGTAGTTATATAACTCCTTCATATCATAAACAAAAATTTATAAACCACAATCCAATAGTATATAAAAACTAGCTTCACAATATATGTATCTCCGGTTAGTGACTGCATACATGACCAACATCATCCACCCCATCAGTCAGCAACTAACACACAAATGGCAAACAAACACCTCTGCTTAATACAACATGCACCTCACAGCAAACAATGTCCAACCAGTCAGCTCTTATATATACATATATATATACACAGTACCATCAGTATACAATGGGGCAAAAAGTCTGCCCTACCTTACAGACTTTCCTGCCACCCAATTAACTTATCACTCTCATAATATATACTTTAACAATATATATACATGTAATTAAACCGGTAATACAGGAATGACGAGCGTCCGTCTTACCTTACAGACCACTCGGCACCTTAACTTATACCTCTACAATTTATATAATTTACTCTATTATCACAACTGAGGGACGTCTGTCTTACCTTACAGATCGTTCAACAGTGAATCTTAACACTCTAATATTCTTATACGCTAATATTCTTATACTCTATTATTCTTATACTCTATACATTTTATGAGGGTTAACGCAAGGTGTGATCAATTGGACATATAATGTCCCTTCTATTGAGTGTGGTCCCTGACCCACTCCATCTTTAAATAAACGGCCCCTGGCAACGTTTTTCTTTTAATAAACGGTCCCTGGCAACGTTTCCTTTTAATAAACGGCCCCTGGCAACGTTTCCTTTTCACTATAGGACATGGACAACTAACTTTAGTTCGAGATAAACGTTGTCATTGCCCTCGTCCAGACAAGACAATATACTCACCAGGACGAGGGGTGACCGTTCATCTCAGCAGTGCCTCCAGATTGAAGAGAATAATCGTCTCCAATTGTCCGTCCTTAACCCCTAAGACCCTGTTTTAGGCACACCTTGAGTTAACTCTCCTTCTGCGCAGGGAGAGAGAAAATCCTTTCAAAAAGGACACACAAGGCATGTATTTTTGTCTGGCAATTTCTCTCTGCCTTCCAACGGTTTTCTTTGACACATATTTATACCTGTGTCAAGGCGCTGTCTTTTTATTTCATTGGTTAACATTTCAAAACATAACATAGTTCATTGGCCAGTTTCAATACAGGTCTGGTGTCACATTTCTGGACAGTCCCGTGGCCTCGGCATGTGATTTCTTGAGATATCAGCATTTCTTAAGACATCAGCACTTTTTTAAGACATCAGCACTTTTTTTATCACTTCAAAGAAACTTGCAAACATCAGCATCATTGTCATTCTAAAGACATTTGCAAACATCAGCATCCTTGTCATTCTAAAGACATTTGCAAACATATTGAGAAGTGAACCTTAATCCTATAATACTGCTGATTATCAATTTATCTTAAAACTATTTCTTATATTTTAAACCTTAATTTATCTATTAATATTATAATTCATGGGGTGTTATTTAACTACTTATAGGGTCCTTCTTATAGGTTAGCAGATGGTGGTCTGAGGATTCCTTTTCCTTCAGGATCCAAAGAACCTTTCATGTGAACATGCTGAAACCATTTCATGAAAGAGAAGAGGCAGTAGCTGCCATCTGCGCACTGGACGCTGTGGGATCTGGAGGATCTCCCCCTGCCGGTACTGCCTGG
This sequence comes from Leptobrachium leishanense, assembly GCA_009667805.1. Classification (NCBI taxonomy): domain Eukaryota; kingdom Metazoa; phylum Chordata; class Amphibia; order Anura; family Megophryidae; genus Leptobrachium; species Leptobrachium leishanense. Next base: position 21,905,657 of record CM019074.1, read on the forward strand.
GGATCCGAGCTTGAGACCTAGGGTGGGGTCCGTGGATATCCCCAAGTGGACCCGCAGATGGTCTCACCGGGTCTGCCACCTGGTAACTTGGGGGAGATATGTGACGGGACGGCTGCCACTACGCTGTAGCGCAATACAACAGTTCAAGTGTTTATTTATTTGTGTGTTATTAAAAGTTCGTTAGCCCTTATTTTTATAAGTACCCCAATGTGATTTTCCCTGTTGTTCCCTGTTCCCCGCTCATTCAGAGCCCCGGGAAGTTCACCAGTCTATGAGTGCCCCGAGCCGCCGCTAATTATGCCTGCCCAGCCGCCCAACCTTGTCCTCCTTGCCCCGTGGAGCAGGTACCACGCAGAATAGTGTTTCTTGGCCAGTGTGCCCCTAAAGTAGGTTCTTTTGGGGGTGTGAATTGCAGGTCGGAGCGCCAACGGGATCCCCCAGAACCGACCAGCGACCCTCGGCCTGGAGCGCAGGGCAGTGACAGAAATCACCCCGGGAGGGCTGAGGGCGGGCCAGAGAAGAACAATGCCTTTTTCCCTCATAAATACACCTGTGTTCCCCATGCAAAATAAATCACTCTTGTTTGAACCTTTACTACTGCATCAGCTAGTAATTGGGGAGTGGCACCTCGCTACCACCAGCGGCACCTCGCTACCACACTACCGACCTCCAGGTGTACTCGGCGCTGACGGCGGATCTACTCACCCCGAGTAGCGGGATCCATCACACCAACTCAGTCAGACTACCTCTGGCGAGCACATGGAGGGCTGTGCGGCCCCCTAAATAATTGCCACCCCACACCATTACTGATACTGACCCACTGCCAAACCGGTCATGCTGGAGGATGTTGCAGGCAGCAGAACGTTCTCCACGGCTTCTTCACGCCCTGTCACGTCTGCTCAGTGTAAACCTGCTTTCATCTGTGAAGAGCACAGGGCGCCAGTGGCGAAGCTGCCAATCTTGGTGTTCCCTGGCAAATGCCAAACGTCCTGCACGGTGTTGGGCTGTAAGCACAACCCCCACATGTGGACGTCGGGCCCTCATACCACCCTCATGGAGTCTGTTTCTGACTTTTTGAGCAGCCACATGCACATTTGTGGCCCACTGGAGGTTGTTTTGCAAGGCTCTGGCAGTGCTCCTCCTGTCCCTCCTTGCACAAAGGTGGAGGTAGCGGTCCTGCTGCTGGGTTGTTGCCCTCCTACAGCCTCCTCCACCTCTCCTGATGTTCTGGCTTGTCTCCTGGTAGCGCCTCCATGCTCTGGACACTACGCTGACAGACACAGCAAACCTTCTTGCCACAGCTCGCATTGATGTGCCATCCTGGATGAGCTGCACTACCTGAGCCACTTGTGTGGGTTGTAGACTCCGTCTCATGCTACCAATATAGTGACAGCACCGCCAGCATTCAAAAGTCACCAAACCATCAGCCAGAAAGCATAGGAACTGAGAAGTGGTATGTGGTCACCACCTGCAGAACCGCTCCTTTATTGGGGATGTCTTGCAACCTGCCTATGCTTCCCAAGTGTTGTCTATTCCATTTGCACAACAGCATGTGGACTTGACTTTCAATCAGTGTTGCTACCTAAGTGGACAGTTTGATTTCACAGACGTGTGATTGACTTGGAGTTACATTGGGTTGTTTAAATTTTCCCTTTATTTTTTTGAGCAGTGTATATATATTTGTGGTGCAGCTCTGAGATACGTTTATACACAACGAGACCGCACATTACACTGAGTTTAATTGCTGTGCAGCTCTGTGATACTCTCAAACACACCACACATTGCTGTTAGTTTTATTGCTGCGGATCCCTGTGATACACTCATACGAGAGTGGGCTGTTCACCTTAAAATGCCTGGGCCTGCCAGGCAGCGAGTAACACGGGACAGCGCGCAGGAAGCGCCGTCTGGCCAAGGAATCCCTTACTTTGGAGATCTTGTTTCCGTTCCCGAGTGCAGGAGCTTGCTTGCATTCCTTTGTTTCCAATTCAGATGTAATTGCATCCAATTAGAGCAATACACAACAGTGCTAGTCGCTGATAGGCAAATAGTACGCGCCGCCTTTCCGTTCCCTATCAGGTCCGCCTATGCGGCATATAAATGGGCTCTTTGCGCTCCTCTGTAGCTCACACTCGCTGCAAACATGTCTGGTCGCAGTAAAGGTTGAAAGGGACTCGGCAAAGGCGGTGCTAAGAGGCACAGAAAAGTGCTCCATGACAACATCCAGGGCATCACTAAGCCAGCTATTCACCGCTTAGCTCGCCGTGGGGGCGTCAAGCGTATTTCTGGACTCATCTACGAGGAAACTCGTGGCGTGCTGAAAGTTTTTCTAGAGAACGTCATCCGCGATGCTGTCACTTACACCGAGCACGCAAAGCGAAAGACCGTTACTGCCATGGACGTGGTTTACGCTCTGAAGCGCCAGGGCCGCACCTTGTACGGCTTCGGTGGCTAAGCGATCCTATTATGCCCCCACTTCCCTCAAGACCCAAAGGCTCTTTTCAGAGCCGCCCACATGTTCTCTGCAAGGCTATAATAATCATCGGTGCAAGTGAAATTACTTTTCCACAGCTACCCGCCGAACCATTCATGGATTTGGCATTCTTAGCACTGCTGAGTGTCTACCGCATGCAGGCTGTATGGGGGGACACACAGAGCAGAATAATGTGTTGCGGTGCAGTGGATTCTGCACGTCCGGACTGAGGGGCTCGTGGTTTATTGGCATCGGCTGAAAGGATTTTGGGTTCGGCCTTTCCCTAAAACTAACAGGGTTATTCAGCGAGAGGTTAAAACCAGGAGAATGACTGGAGAAGTGAAAATTCTAGGTCAAAATAGCCTAACCAGAAAAACTATCCCATTTATTTCACTTTCCAGATCGGCTGTTTGGTTTAGATTGTTCTCTTCTCCTGCCATTAACATTTCTCTGAATAACCCAGTATGAATCTGTGTGACACCCCCCCCTTTCAAAAATAATCCTGCTTTATAAACACCCGTGCTACTAACCCTTGGGTGCCCTCAGCTTTGCTTAACCCCTTAACGCCGCAGGACGTACATTTACGCCCTGCATTAGGCGGGCTTTGCCGCCGCAGGACGTAAATGTACGTCCTCGGCGTTTAGAGCCCCCCCGGGAGATACTCACCTTCTCCGGTCGCTTCCCACGCTGTTCTGACTCCCCCGGAGTCAGATCAGTGTGATCCCTCCTCCGGCGTTGTGACGTCATCGCGCCGGTGGCGCGATGACGTCAGTTTCAGGCGTTCCCCCCCGCCGGAGCAGGGGAAGCGCCTGGAGGGGAGGGATCCTTTGGATCCCTCTATCTCCCGATCGCCTGGTCCCCGGCGGCTGTGGCCAGCATCGCTAGAAGGGTCACAGCCTGACCTTTCCAGCGATGTATGGGGGTTAACCCCTTAGCTGCCAGGTCGCGACCGGGCACTAATTTGTGCCCGATCGCGGCCTATTTCCGGTGGGGGCCGCCATCTTGGATGGCAGCCCCCACCTCTGGGTCACCCCCCGGTCAACTGACTCATCGCGCCATGCGCGATGATGTCAGTTTACCGGGGAACCCCCTAGCTGCAAAGGGATTTCCCATGGAAATCCCTTGCAGGAGATAGGGGGGTTCTTTGAACCCCTTTATCTCCTGATCGGTGGCAGCTAGGGGGTCATGTATGATATTGCTGGAAAGGCCAGAGCATGGCCTTTCCAATGATATCAAACATGACCATGGTAAAAGTAAAATAAAAGTGTAAAAAAAGTAAAATAAAAATAATAAAAAAATAATAAAATAAATAATAAAAAAATAATAAATATAATAATAAAAAAAAAAATTGTTTTTTTTAATGCAGCACTATTGTTCACATTTCAATTATAATGTGAACAATGATGCTTCACTAATGATTTTTTTTTTTGGGGGGGTTTAGCTAAAATCACGCAATTTCTCCCCAAAAAAAAAATGGGTTCACCGTTCTAATTTTTTTAACAAATCTACCCAATAGAATATGACCGCAGAGCCTCGGATAATAAAATTAAAAAAAAAAAACACTTTACACACTGTGGAAGATTGAAATTTTATTGAAAATTCAATTTTTTTTACATTTTTTGTTATAGCATTTTGGCAGGGCATGACATATACATATAATAATGATATATTATTAATCTGCCGAGTCTGACGGAAAGAACGATATATAATTTGTCTGGGTGGTATAAGAATACGTGACTTAAAAATGGTCAAAATGAGCTCAGCAAACTTCTACTTCCGAAACAGCGCCGAAGTTGTAAAATTACTCCCGTCCTTAAGGGGTTAACAAGGCTACAGACCTCGTATCACTGTCATTGTGTTTATTTACTTCATCTCTGCTCCTATAGGGAGTGGCTGAGTGGTCTAAAGTATAAGGATATATATATATATATTGGCAGGGCTTTCAAAGATTACATGGTCGACATTGGATTTTACTTTTAGCCGTGGGGAAAGGATTCATTGATCATATGCCGTAAATAGAGCCGGCTAAGAGTAGAACAATGTCGGTGGTGCCGAGCAATCATCGATAGGATTCAGGGCGGTGTGTCACGATCGCGTTAGAAACGCGGCAGATGTGGGCTCTACGGGGCTTCAAACCTGGCCGCTCAGGAGCCAGACGGGAACGCAAGCCAAAAAAAATAAAAAATCACCCACGTATAGCAGGCTAAAAAGGTGATCGTTCTCTCACAGGGACTAGTTGGTGGCTCTTAAAAGAGCCTTTGTTTCTTCTACTTAACGTACGCGTGAGCTTTAAGCCCTCTCTCCGCGGATCCTGCGAGCCAGCTGGATGTCCTTGGGCATGATGGTGACCCGCTTAGCATGGATAGCGCACAGGTTGGTGTCCTCAAACAAGCCCACCAAGTAGGCCTCGCTGGCCTCCTGCAGAGCCATGACTGCTGAGCTCTGGAATCACTTGTGTCAAGCTATGCTTCACGTTTAAAATCTGTTAAAACTGTAAAAGGATGTTGTACTAAGTACTAAGATTGAATGTCACTTGGGGGTTGAAGAAAACTGATAATGATGTGAGCACAGAAAAGACATTTGTGGTTATTTCATTATAAATGTTATGTTATATTTGTCTGACCTACACGTGCCTCTTTGATTTAATTGTAAGCAAGATGACTGAATGATCAAAATCAATGTCAAACTGGCCAAAACACTCAATTTCAGTGGGGGTTGAATAATTTTGAACACAACTGTAAATTGCAAGGTTTTCGTTCACCCAAGTGTAGAATTTGTTAGTACAATTTGTGCCTGTATGACCCTGATGTTTATTAAGTTATTTGCCAACCCTGCCTTGCCCAGCCATCATAGTATATCTGCTACAGCTGCCTCCGGCCGAGACCACGCACAGCCGACTTTCCTTACACCTTGCACTGCTCAGCCCCTGTACATGCCACCAGAGCGCTTTTGGGCAGAAGGGCCCTGAGAATATGGTGCCATTGTGGGGTGAGTTCTAAAGGGGAGCGCCGGCAAGATCACCCGCTAAACCCAGGTTGGGCTTCCCCGCCGCAGAGGAGATCCGGCGCCCGAAACAGCGCTCACACTCCGGGGGGTGGAATTTCCCAGGCAAGGAACAGCCCAGGGCGGCCCAGACAGTGTGGCGCCAGGAGCGGGAGGCCGGGTCGGCCCATGTTAAGGATACGAAAAGGGCTCGGGCTAGAGGCAGTGGCAAAACTGGCGCTGGGATGTCTGAGGGTGGGCATCAGAGATAACAATGGGACTGTACCGTATAAATGTACCGTGTCTGTGCTGTTCTAAATAAACCGATCTGCTTAACCTGTACTGCATCTCGACGAGTATTTGGGAAGAGGGGCTTCACTACCGCTGCTCACTTCAGAGCAACCCCGGCACCTACGGCGAATCTACTCCCTCCGAGTAGCGGCGTCCATCCCAGTAACGAACTGTATAGCGCTCGCACTGAAGTAGCATTGTTTGTATTATAGAGAGCAGATTTTTCTGACAAGCAGAGACAGTGAAAACAAAGCTATTCTCCCAAGGGAGTAGACACGCAGTCCAGAATCACACTTAAGCTCGATCGGTTTCGTGACCAAAGGACAACTTACAGGGTTATCCAAAGAGATTCGAAAAGTCACCGCACGTTCGGTGACTTTTCGTTCTCTTCAATTCGGTTCCTTTTGCCGATTGCATTCGGTGACCCTGCGGTGTATTCAGCAAAGAGCACAGGGTCCCCGAATTGCAGGGAAAAGCTGCCGAAAACCTGACGAAAACTAACCGAATGCACGCTGAAAACAAGCAAAAACATCTGGATTAACCTTCGAAAAAGCCGAACAGGAGCCGAACAGGAGCCGAAAAGGAGCCGAATCACACAGAGCCGAAGCAGCTGTGACGTAGAGGAGGCAGTGAATAAATTAGAAAAACCATTTGTATGAATCTGGGAAAAAGAAACGCTGTTTGCAAAGAAACTACTGAGCGAAAATGTCTGAAATTTTCACAGGAGGTCCAGGGAATGATCATAAAGAGGGCTGTTACAAAAAAAATAAGTAAACTGAAAAAAAATAAAAAAAAAAAATCGGACTTTTAATTTTTTTTAAAAAAATTCAGAAAAATGCTTAAAGTATCCTAAAAAATCTATAAATAAAGAGACTTTTTGCTGCAGAATTTTATAATGAATGGTTTATTAGATATTGAATTAAAACGGGAATATTTTTAACATTGAAGCCTATGGGATTCTCCTGAATAAATTTGCCGAATTAAACCACCGAATGGCAGGGCATTTCGGGAACCTTTCACTGCTGGTTTGTGGTCTCTGAATAGCCGAAGCAGTGCTTTTTCATGGGGATTTCACTGCCCTCGAACAGGGACCGAACAGGCACCGTATGTTCAGGCAATTCGCCAGGATTTGGCGAATTGCCTGCTCTCTGGATAGCCGAATGGCCAGGAAAGGTAACCGAAGGCTGATTTTCAGCGTTCGGTTACCTTTCTCAAGCAATTCGGATCTCTTTGGATAACCCTGTTAGTGTTGCAACATAATCATAATCGATCTGGGAATAAAACACACAGGGTTATCCAAAGAGATTCGAAAAGTCACCGCACGTTCGGTGACTTTTCGTTCTCTTCAATTCGGTTCCTTTTGCCGATTGCATTTCGGTGACCCTGCGGTGTATTCAGCAAACAGCACAGGGTCCCCGAATTGCAGGGAAAAGCTGCCGAAAACCTGACGAAAACTAACCGAATGCACGCTGAAAACAAGCAAAAACATCTGGATTAACCTTCGAAGAGGAGCCGAACAGGAGCCGAAAAGGAGCCGAATCACACAGAGCCGAAGCAGCTGTGACGTAGAGGAGGCAGTGAATAAATTAGAAAAACCATTTGTATGAATCTGGGAAAATGAAACGCTGTTTGCAAAGAAACTACTGAGCGAAAATGTCTGAAATTTTCACAGGAGGTCCAGGGAATGATACCAAAGAGGGCTGTTACAAAAAAAATAAGCAAACTGAAAAAAAAAAAAAAAAAAAATCGGACTTTTTTTTTTTTTTTAAAAATTCAGAAAAATGCTTAAAGTATCCTAAAAAATCTATAAATAAAGAGACTTTTTGCTGCAGAATTTTATAATGAACGGTTTATTAGATATTGAATTAAAACGGGAATATTTTTAACATTGAAGTCTATGGGATTCTCCTGAATAAATTTGCCGAATTAAACCACCGAATGGCAGGACATTAGGGGAACCTTTCACTGCTGGTTTGTGTTCTCTGAATAGCCGAAGCAGTGCTTTTTCATGGGGATTTCACTGCCCTCGAACAGGGACCGAACAGGCACCGTATGTTCAGGCAATTCGACAGGATTTGGCGAATTGCCTGCTCTCTGGATAGCCGAATGGCCAGGAAAGGTAACCGAACCCTGATTTTCAGCGTTCGGTTACCTTTCTCAAGCAATTCGAATCTCTTTGGATAACCCTGACAGTATATGAAATCGTAACAGTAGTATTCTTATGTTCATTCGTATATAAAGGTTTAACACGGCATATGAGTTGTGCAGACTGTAGGGCAGTAACCACAGAGAAAAAGCTTATTTTCGTATCCGTCACACAGTCAGTAAGGCAAGTTGCTATTTGGTGTATTGTGAGAATAAAAGATTACACTACAAAGCATTGGTAGACGAGTGGTAAGTACTCTCTGTGAAATAAACTCCTGCCTTTTCAGCAGAGACAGACAAGCATTGAGCAAACCTTACACCTCCCCATCAAATAATTCTAACATTATTTCCTTTGTCTACTGTTCAAAATGCATTACAGCCAATCAGCGTGCCGCATGTATCAAATCTACGTTAAAAGCCAATCAACAGCGAGCACCTACGCCCATTAAGCTTACGTTTGAAGCCAGACGCCCATTATAGTTCCCCATCAGGTCCACATAAGTGCTATATAATTGAGTTATTTTGACGCGTCTTATATTGTTACTTGTAATCATGTCTGGACGCGGTAAAGGAGGTAAGGGACTCGGGAAAGGCGGCGCCAAGCGTCACAGGAAGGTGCTCCGTGATAACATCCAGGGTATTACTAAACCTGCTATCCGCCGATTAGCTCGTAGAGGCGGCGTGAAGCGCATCTCTGGTCTCATATACGAGGAGACCCGCGGTGTGCTGAAAGTCTTCCTGGAGAACGTCATCCGTGACGCCGTCACCTACACCGAGCACGCCAAGAGAAAGACCGTTACCGCCATGGATGTGGTGTACGCTCTGAAACGTCAGGGCCGCACTCTGTATGGTTTCGGAGGTTAAAATGTGCTGACCGCTGCTTCCCAACGACTCTGCCTCTAACACAAAGGCTCTTTTCAGAGCCACCCACTCCCTCTTCACAAGGCTATAACACTGCTGAGACCGGTGTTTTGTCTCCGCATTCATGCACGGTAAGGGTTACTTTAACTAGATAGAAAGGGGTTGTTCCAGGTAGGTGGAGCTCTGCCTCCCATGCAGCACCGGGGGCTCCCAACGTGCATACGGTTGACGTTCCCGAGCAGACGCTGACTGGATATGGGATATTGTACAAGCTGCCATAGAATCCTGCAGGTCGTTTGAGGATCTTTGAGCCAGGCTGGCTGCAAATATGCGAGCTGTTCTCTGCTGACTCTCCGGGCGCTGCATACTTTCAGCCCTGGGTGAGTGCAGTTTGGAGCAGGGGAATATGTGGGGTTTACGGCCTCAGCACTTTGTTTCCGTGAAATCGGAGCCGAGATCCCTGCAGCTCTAAACGTGCACGTCACATTTTCATAATCTAATCCATCCTGTGCGCCCCCTGCCTGCGAACGCCTCGACCTCAATCACGTGGTTTTTGGCGCTTTTTCCTCATATTTGAACGAGAACCTCAGATTCCGCTTCCCGCGGTTTAGTGCATTGAAAGCATTTAAATCTCCCGCTTTCACTGAATGCATCAAATCGAGAGCAGCAATCTAATTTCAACGGAAGTTTCATTTATTTATTCTATGCCTTAACCGCATGGGAAGCGATGGATCCCTTTACTCCATTGGCTCTCTAGGCGCTTTGTAACGATTCCCCATGCTACAAAGCCTAGACACACCAGGTTTAAATTTCCCGAGCGGACAGCCAACACCAGATTATCTGCATCTCCCGTGATATAAAGGGCGATTTGAGGTGTTTTGGTGCAAGCAGTGCCTGGAAACAGCGGGAGGATTCTGGATCCGATGCCATTAACTGCTGTGCTGCCCACATTACCGCTTCAATACTCTGCATGCACGAAGTTAACCCCGTCAGTGCCGGCTCTCTTTAGACGTTGTGGGTGGCTCTTAAAAGAGCCTTTGTGTTTCGGGAAAGGGAGGTCAGAGGGAGCCTTTACTTGCTCTTGGCAGACTTGTGGCTCTCGGATTTCTTGGGCAGTAAGACGGCCTGGATGTTGGGCAGGACGCCGCCCTGGGCGATGGTGACTCTTCCCAGCAGCTTGTTGAGCTCCTCGTCGTTGCGCACGGCCAGCTGCAGGTGGCGGGGGATGATGCGGGTTTTCTTGTTGTCCCGGGCGGCGTTGCCAGCCAGCTCCAGGATCTCCGCGGTCAGGTATTCTAACACTGCGGCAAGATATACCGGGGCTCCGGCTCCTACACGCTGTGCGTAGTTCCCCTTTCTGAGCAGCCTGTGGACTCGGCCCACGGGAAACTGCAGCCCAGCTCTGGATGAGCGTGTCTTGGCCTTTGCCCGAGTCTTGCCGCCCTGTTTGCCTCTTCCTGACATTCTCGATAAATGTTCAACAGTAAAACGTTGAACACGGAGTTTCACCTCCGGCACTTATACATTTTCTGTAATTGTTAGCCCCATCCCGATTGGCCAGGATTGAAAGCACGCAATCAGTTACAGGTTTTAACAAGAGCCAATCGAACGCAGAGTTTGATGCTGTGTTTCCGTACTGGAAATTTGAGCCAATAGGAGGCGCGTATTGCTCAGGCGCGTAATTGTTCTGCTGGTATATAAGAGCTGTGGGAGCGGAGAGATTTTATTCCGTTTCCAGCATTATCACGAAGTGTAGGTAAGTGTCAGCTTGCAATGCCTGATCCAGCAAAGTCCGCGCCGGCTGCCAAGAAGGGCTCTAAGAAAGCGGTGACAAAGACTCAGAAGAAAGATGGGAAGAAGCGCAGAAAGACCCGTAAGGAGAGCTACTCTATCTACGTGTATAAAGTGCTGAAGCAAGTACACCCCGATACCGGCGTCTCCTCCAAGGCCATGGGAATCATGAACTCGTTCGTCAACGACATCTTTGAGCGCATCGCAGGGGAAGCCTCCCGCCTGGCTCATTACAACAAGCGCTCCACCATCACCTCCCGGGAGATACAGACCGCCGTGAGGCTCCTCCTGCCCGGAGAGTTGGCCAAGCATGCCGTGTCTGAGGGCACCAAGGCCGTGACCAAGTACACCAGCGCCAAGTAAAGCTCCCGAACCTTCACCCCATAACACAAAGGCTCTTCTAAGAGCCACCCACATACTCCGTGTAAAGCGCTAATATCACGGCTAACCCGCGGCATCTGTGATTTGAGCTTTTATATAATCTGAATGCAGTTAATGCAGAAAGTGCCTGCAGGGGGCGCCTCGCCTGATTTAATGGGCAGTAGGAAGCCTCACTCTGCATGACCTGTCTTCCCTTCCAAAACATGCAAACTGGTTCATCGAACTCTGCTTGAATCTGCAGGATCCTTACTTATGAAGGATTTTACCGGGGAGGATGTAAAAATACTCTTGTTTTCAAGTACGTCCTGGGTTCAAGAACATTGAATTGTTACAGAAATAAAATGCAAGATGTTAAAAACAGCAAAAATATACAGATTAACCCTTTCGCTGCTGAGGCATTTCACGCCTCTGTGCTGAGCTCATTTTTACCTGTTTCGCTCATCTTGTTTAAACGTGTTTTGAAGGCTTATTTTAGTATATGACCCAGACATATTATATATCGTTCTTTTCGGCAGATTCATAATATGTCAATATTATATGTATACGTCATGTCCTGTCTGTATAACAAAAAATGCAATAAAATATGAATTTTCAATTATTTACAACGTGTAAAGTGTTTTTTTTCCCCACATTTTATTAACATGCGAGCAATTGCGATTATATCTTGTATGGGGTGCGCTTGTTAAAAAGATTAGAAATGGGGTCTCGTTAAATTTTTTTGGGGGGAAAATTACGCGATTTTTAACAAACGCACTGCATACAAAAATCGTTAGTGCAGCATCATTGTTCACATTATAATTGAAATGGGAACAATATTGCTGCATTAACAAACCAAAAAAAAATGTGTTCATTTTTTTTCTGGGCAAGGCAGATATGGCAATGAACCTAATAAACAGCCATACACATGGGCACAAATTGTTTTAACAAATTCTACACTTGGGGGAACGAAAACTGGGCGATTTGGGTGTTATTAAATTGGGAAGCATTGCAGTCGCGTTTGGTGCGGGGAATTTGCATGGGGAAACCCAATACACCCAAGGATCACACAGACATAAATTGTATAAATGAAATTTGACCTTAAACAAACAAACTATTAACTTGCTATGGGCTAATAAATTGAACGTGACGGCTGTTCTGTCACACAGCTCCCCCGAGTCCAAAGATGGCAGACCCAGTGAAACCCTTAGTCGGGTCCGCTTGGGGATGTCCATGAAATTCAGTGCTCACGTTTCATGTTCGGTCTGGCGAGATAGACCGTCTGCATTGGCATTGTGTTTTCCAGGTCGATACTGAACGGAAAAATTAAAAGGCTGTAGTGTGAGGCTGCACCGCAGAAGTCGGCCATTGTCTCCGGCCACCCGGTTCAGCCATACCACGGGGTTATGATCCGTGAGGATGGTGGAGGAGCGCCCGTATAGGTAGGGCTGAAGTTTCTTAAGTGCCCATACAAGGGCTAAACATTCCTTCTCGATGGCCACGTAGGCGACCTCCCATGGGTAATAGCTTCCGGCTGATATAGGCAACAGGGTGGTCATGTCCATCTTCTCCCACTTGACTCAGCACCGCTCCCAATCCGAACATGGAGGCATCTGTGTGATCGACAAAACATTTAGTTTGATCGGGAGCGGCTAGTACAGGTGTCTCCACCTAGAATAATAGATATTAAAGTGTAACTTAAACTACAATCTGGAAGGTTCTATTCATATAGATGTATAAAGAAAGTGCAGATAGCTCTTAATAAAGCGAAATATTATTAAGAATATATCAATCTATTCATAGTGTGCAAAATTGCATAATATTAACCACTTGGATGCTGAGGACGCGCTCAGCGCGTCCTCAGCATTCCCGCTGGTATGCGGAGGACGCGCTGAGCGCGTCCTCCCATTGGGGTCAGCGTTCGGCCGGGTTCCAGGCGATCACTGGCCCCCCCCGGTGCGGGCTGACATCCTCGATGTCAGCGGCGCATCCGGGACCACAGCCGCCGGAATTAGGTGTCATCGCGGCAGCACGATGACACCTAATTCAGGCGCCCCCCCGCATGTGCGGAGGAGGCGCCTGAAAGGGAGGGGGGGAGGTCCTTCGGACCTCTCTCCCTCCCGATCAGCGGCTCTGCGGGGGTTAACCCAGGCATCATTTGGAAGGGCACAGCCTGCCCTTCCAAATGATGCCTGGCATTAACCCCTGGGGAGCTGGATCGCGAATCAGCGCTGAAAAGCGCCGGTTCACGATCCTTTCTCGGAGCTGGCCGACATCTTGGATGTCGGCCAAGCCTCCGGGAACTCCCCCTGAGGACTGGCGTCATCGTGCGTAGCACGATGACGCCAGTCCTGCACTTAACCCTTAACTGCCACCAACGGTGGAGATAGGGAGTTCCAATGAACTCCCTATCTCCCGATCCGTGGCAGCTAGGGGTTAATTTTTTTGTATGGTTGGATCGGCCAGAGCATGGCCGTTCCAACGATACCAAACATGAAAGTGAAAAATGTTGTAAAAAAAAATGAAAAATAAAAATTAAAAAAAAAATTATAAAAAATAAAAAAAATAAACACTTTTTTTTTATTTTTTTTGGTTTGTTAATGCAGCAATATTGTTCCCATTTCAATTATAATGTGAACAATGATGCTGCACTAACGATTTTTGTATGCGGTGCGTTTGTTAAAAATAGTGTAAATTTTCCCCAAAAAAAAATGTAACGAGACCCCATCTCTAATTTTTTTAACAAACGCACCCCATACAAAATATAACCGCAATTGCTCGCATGTTAAAATGTGAAAAAAAACACTTTACACATTGTAAATTATTGAAAATACATATTTTATTGCATTTTTTGTTATAATATACAGACATGACATAACGTATACATATAATAATGACATATTATGAATCTGCCGAGTCTGACGGAAAGAACGATATATAATATGTCTGGGTCATATACTAAAATAAGCCTTCAAAACACGTTTAAACATGATGAGCAAAACCGGTAAAAATGACCTCAGCACAGGGGCGGGAAAAGCCTCAGCAGCGAAAGGGTTAATGAATATATATATGAGTTCATTAGCTATAAAGTGACATAGTGGACTATAAAGTGCCAGTGAGCTAGATGCCAATTGGGTTAGTACTAATGACATTCCCTCCAATAATGGCATGTTAGGACCTTGTCTTCTTATATGAAAAACTATTGACATTAGTGTATAGGATAAATTATGAATAATGAATAAATAAAATATGCATTATAAAACTAATTCAGGTATACAGGATTGTAGTTTAAGTTACACTTTAATATCTATTAGACACCATAGCACTTTATTCACTATAAGGTTTAAATAGGTACATTCTGTACCGTATATATGTGAACACCTATTTCCCGTTTTAGGGATCAACAATTAAACACGCACTTTAATTTAGAGGTATATTTAAATATGCACTTTTATAAATCGATTTAAGGATTAAAATTCAACCTATGGTATTGATATATTCGTTTTTTAGTAAGTGGTTAAAACTAGAAATAAACACTTTATTTAAATTTATGGACTTTAGATATTAATAACTTTACGTATACCTCGTATAGAGGCTTATTTTTCTATTTTGCACTTTATCTGTTGACAATTCCCAATATTGATTTTAGCCATGTAGGAACATCGAACCAATTTGATCTGTAATTTACATATATGTATCTTATCCCCCAATGTGGGGGTTATTGTCTGTGCAAATCATGTACTCCAGTATTAAATAGTCAAGTCACCATGATTCCGCTTTAGCCACTAAACAGTGCAGGGTATTTTAAGTTGAATCTAAATTTAAATTAAAAATGGTTTGGATTTGGATTGAAGTTGAATATAACTTTTGAACTGGAGCTGAATATAATTTTAATAATCCATTGGACACATAAGGAAGATCTATATATAGGAAAGAATAAACATCAGTTTAAATATATGAGGAGTGGTATATGAGTATTCAATCCTCAGTGATGATATATATCCCCTATATGAGATGCAATGGGGGAAGATGTGAAATGTATATACTGATGTTATTCATAGTCCTGATATTGCTCTCCCTCTATGGGGTTTCCCAAAGCGTTTGGTCGCCATAGAAGATAATAAAGAAGCAACACCATTAGGAATCGACTGCGGGAGCCACAGTGGAACGCATGCTCCTTCCGCACCTATGGTTTGACCCGCACGGTGAGACACATGGAGGGAGAAGAGCGCATGAGCAAGATGGCGGCGCCCGCCCCAAGCTCGAAAAAGAACGCGGCTTTGAGGCGTGGAACGCACGCTAATCATATAATCTGGGACAGATGGGGACATTTAAGGACACTATTTAAACGAGCTAATGAAGCCAGCTATCTTGGCGAAACACGTTCTGGTCTTCTGGCTGAGCCATTAATTTTATTTTATTTATGTTTTAAATAAATATTTTGAATTTAAACTTTCCCCGCTGTTCTGGATTCCTGAAAGAGGTTGTTTGGGCTTTACCTACAAAATAAGCCCTGAGGCGCATACACCTAGAGCTTGGTCTATAGCTCCAACAAATGTGAGTTGACTGGCTTTATTCATTTTATGTCATTTCATCTGTGGAAGATCTGCACAAGGAAATTGTCTTGCTTTCTTTTCATATCCATCCTATGCAAGTCCTACTACAATTTCTATAAGGTGTGGGTCACCTTTAGAAGCGGAGAAGTCAAGCACCCAAGAAATTCGACCCACTCAGAGCCAGTGCTTGGGCTCTGTAATTTGTGAGTGGAACAGCATACAACTATTTATTCTATGTGTTAAAACCATCTGCACTATATACTGTTTATTTTCTTTCATATACCCCATATGGATGTAATGAACTAAGGGAACCATCAGCTACCAATTGGCGATTGTCTTCGCACCGCCAGATACGTACCATTATCTTTGTCATTTTCACTGGTTTGGGGGAGACCACTAAAATTTCTGGTTGGCATTGGTTGGTTGGTGGTGGCACAAGTTCAGACGCCTGTTCATTTTTTCTGAATTTCTACAAAATATTTGGAAATTGAGGTTGTGACAGAACAGCCGTCAAGTTCAATTTATTAACCCATAAAAAGTTAATAGTTCATTTGTTAAGGTCAAATTTTGTTTATACAATTTATGTGTGTGTGATCCTTGGGTGTATTGTGTTTCCCCTCGCAAATTCCCCGCACCAAACGCAACTGCAATCCTTCACAATTTAATAACACCCAAATTGCACAGTTTTCGATCCCCCAAGTGTAGAATTTGTTAGTACCATTTGTGCCTGTATGTGTATGGTTGTTTATTAGGTTCATTGCCAAATCTGCCTTGCCTAGCCATCGTAGTTTATCTGCCTAGCGCAACCCTGCTGCAGCTGCCACCGGCCAAAACCAAGCACAGCCGACATGCCTTGCACACTGCACTGCTCAGCCCCTGTTCCTGCCACCGGAGTGCTTTCTGGGCAGAGGGGCCCGGGGAACCTGGTACCACTGTGGGATGAGTTCTAGAGACCAGCGCCATCGAGATCACCCCCAAATCAGCCGCTGAACTCAGGTCGGGTTTCCCAGCCGCAGAGGAGATTTGGCGCTGGAGTCAGAGATAGCACTCCAGGGGGTGGAATTGCCCGGGCGGGGAGCAGCCCAGGGTGGGCCAGACAGTGTGGCACCAAGAGCTGGGACCCTGTTAAACATACAATAAGGGCTCGGGCTAGAGGCAGTGGCAGAACTGGCGCCAGGGTGTCTGGGGGCGGGCATGGGAGAGAACAATGGGACTGTACCATATAAATGGACCGTGTATGTGTTGTTTTACAATAAACCAAGTTGCTTAACCTATACTGCGTCTCGACGAGTATTTGGGAAGAGGGACTATCTGCTAGGTATTTCCTCCTGGCTGACTCGTATACGGTTGTGTTCAAAATTATTCAACCCCCAATGCTGTAAAGGGTTTTAGGGAATTTAGTGTACATTTGTAATTGTATTCAGAATGAAATCCTACAAGGACTTTTTAAAGAACCATATGCAACTAAAATGACATCAATTGGTTTTGTAATACAGTAGTAAATGTTTATTTTGTGAATTCTTCATTGTCACAATTATTCAACCCCTTAAAGACTAACACTCTAAAGAACAGATTCATTCAAGTGTTTTCAATCAGGTATTGAAAACACCTGTGGATGTCACGGAGCATCTATAAAGCATAATAAGCACCAATTAGGCAGCTTTAAAATGACTGTGATACTCAGCTCCTTCTAGACATTTACTAGTGTGGTTACAAACATGGTGAAGTCAATAGAATGGTCCAGGAAGACAAGAGACGAGGTGATTACTCTTCACAGGAGGGGCAATGGCTATAAGAAGATTGCAAAGATGTTAAACATACCAAGAGAGACCATAGGAAGCATCATTCGCAAATTCAAGGCAAAGGGCACTGTTGAAACGCTACCTGGTCGTGGCAGAAAGAAGATGCTGACTTCGACTGCTGTGCGCTACCTGAAGCGTAGAGTGGAGAAAAGTCCCCGTGTGACTGCTGAGGAACTGAGTAAAGATTTGTCAGATGTGGGTACTGAGGTTTCAGCTCAGACAATACGGCGCACACTGCGTAATGAAGGCCTCCATGCCAGAACTCCCTTGCTGTCTCCAAAGAATAAGAGTCGACTGCAGTATGCCAAAAGTCATGTGGACAAACCACAGAAGTTTTGGGATAGTGTTCTGTGGACTGATGAAACAAAATTAGAACTGTTTGGGCCCATGGATCAACGCTATGTTTGGAGGAGGAAGAACAAGGCCTATGAAGAAAAGAACACCTTGCCTACTGTGAAGCATGGCGGGGGGTCAATCATGCTTTGGGGCTGTTTTGCTTCTGCAGGTACAGGGAAGCTTCAGCGTGTGCAAGGTACCATGAATTCTCTTCAGTACCAGGAGATATTGGATGACAATGTGATGCAGTCCGTCACAAACCTGAGGCTTGGGAGACGTTGGACCTTTCAACAGGACAATGATCCCAAGCATACCTCCAAGTCCACTAGAGCATGGTTGCAGATTAAAGGCTGGAACATTTTGGAGTGGCCATCGCAGTCACCTGACTTAAATCCGATTGAGAACCTCTGGTGGGACTTAAAGAAAGCAGTTGCAGTGCGCAAGCCTAAGAATGTGACTGAACTGGAGGCTTTTGTCCATGACGAATGGCAGAAGATACCCGTAGATCGCTGCAAGACACTTGTGTCAAGCTATGCTTCACGTTTAAAAGCTGTTATAACTGTAAAAGGATGTTGTACTAAGTACTAAGATTGAATGTCACTTGGGGGTTGAATAAAACTGATAATGATGTGAGCACAGAAAAGACATTTGTGGTTATTTCATTATAAATGTTATGTTCTATTTGTCTGACCTACACGTGCCTCTTTGATTTAATTGTAAGCAAGATGACTGATCAAAATCAATGTCAAACTGGCCAAAACACTCAATTTCAGTGGGGGTTGAATAATTTTGAACACAACTGTATTCCAGCAAGGAACCTGACGCCGGCTTTGCTACCTCTGCTCACTGCAGCACAACCCCGGCACCTAAGTCGGATCTACTCCCTCCGAGTAGCGGCGTCCGTCACATTGATGGCAGTGGTGGGATCTCTGAGACCAGCCCAGCAGGGGGAGATACAGCCGCTGGCTTGACCCCGGTCTCAGCAGCCTTGAAGCTCAAGGAGGTTTGCAAGACTCCCACCTCAACGGAGCAGCGCTAACCGTATGGCCCAGTGCTACGAAAGGCTCAAGCAGACTTGCTAGAGGCTTGTGGAAAGATACCCAGCGGGAAACCCAAGGCAACGCTCAGTACTGAACTGATGGAGAACGACCGGGTGAGCATGGCACCTTCCGAGAATTCAGAGGCCTCTGAATGGCGGTGAGAGGTACAGTGGCGGCTGGTCCTGTATGGAGCCAACCCTGTGGCAGAAGTGATTGCCAGCGTATTGGCAGATACGGACCAGCTCCGAAAAGCTGAGCTTCAACACCGGTCTGGAGGGTCCACCACGTCCCAGCACGCCACAACGGCTCCCAGGCACAAAATTCCCTATGCAGCATTCAAAATGTTCCCAGAAGGATGCGAAGATATTGATGGTTTTCTGCAGGACTTTGAACGGCAGTGTGTGCTACAGGCGGTCGATACCACAGATTGGGTTCCCATCCTGGCAAGCAAACTCACCGGGAGAGCAGCTGAGGCATTTCAGGCCGTGGTAGACGAGGACTGCACTGTCTATGAGCGGGTAGGAGAACACCTCCTTGCCCACTATGCCCTCACTCCAGAAGCCTATCGGCTTAAGTTCTGAAACTTCCGGATAGGCCCCATAGACAGTTACACAGAGTGGGGCCACAGGATGCAGCAGGCCGTTAAGAACTGGGTCCAGGTGACCACTCTGGACCAATTCACTCACCTCATCCTACTCGAGCAGTTTTACAACTGTACCCCTCCGGAGGTGTGGGACTGGGTCAGGGACCGAAGACCCCTCACGCTACCTGAAGCCACCCGCCTCGCAGATGAATACCACGATGCTCGGAGGAATGCTTTGACCCGGTTGCGACCCACACCCCGGCCTGAGCCATGGCATACTGCAGTCAACATGATCCGGACCTGATGCTGACTACCTCCCCTGAGGACGACTTCAGAATTCTGCATGAGGCCAACCCGATACAAGCTGCTGCCACAGTCAACCGTCGGCACCTTTTACAGGTCCGGATCAATGGCCAACCAGTGCAAGGACTTCGGGACACCGGGGTCACTCTTACCTTGGCTAAGCCACACCTTGTTCCCCCTGCAGCCACCACGGGCTACTCAGTGGCTATCCGAGTGGCAGGCGGCAATGTGTACCGAATTCCCACAGCTCGTGTCCACCTGAACTGGGGCACCGGAGCTCGGGATGTCGAGGTGGGGCTGATGCAGTACCTACCCACAGACATACTGCTGGGGAATGATCTGGGATTGTTAACCTCCGCCTTCGAACCCACCGACCATGTAGAAGCATACCCCGTTACTACCCGGCTGCAGACTCGGCAGGCTCCTCACCCAAGCTCCGGAGGGACCACAGTAAGACTCACCAGACCCGACCCTGCCCCAGATAGGGGCCCCTCCATGACCTGGGATTCCCCGGTTGACTTTGCCAAAAAAAAACTAGAGGCAGGGCCACATTAAGATCTCTATGGGCCTGTAGCTGAAGATTTTGGTGGGCTTTTTTTTGGAATTTAGTGAAATTAAAGCATATTTTAGGTTATTTAATAGTGCAGATACGGGTATATGTAACCAGGTAGTTACTGTGTGAGGAAATTTCCATTCAGATTTCAATCATTTACAGCGTGTAAAATATTTTTTTCACATTTTATCATCCAAACCTTTTGTGGTAATATATTATATAGGGCATTCTTGTTAAAAAAAATTAAATGGGATCCTGTTACTGCATTTTTCTGAGAAAATATACAATTTTAACCAAAAAAATGAAATATTTCGCTTGTGTTTTGGAGGAAGGTGTTTTATGAATAATATGGCTATGTATAAAACACTGACCTTGCTCCCAGCGTGGGAAAGAGAAGGTGAGTAATGGCAGTAGTATATCTCATTTTTATAAGTGACAAATGGAAAATGCCATCGCTTTGGAACTAAAAATAAGTAGATTAAAAAGTTTTTTTGGTTTTCCTTTCTTTTAGATTTTACATGGCCATGTTTGGTATTAATACAAAGGCCAGACGCTGTCCTCCCTTGACCTTGTGAGGTGTAAAGATTAGTGACGCAGGGTTCCAAAGTCCCTCCCAGTGCACTTTGCTGCAGTGCGAGGGTTTAGGTTTTTGGTGAAACAATTCGTAATAACGGATCGTGCCATCACCTCCACACTTGAGATGGTGAGTTAGTGCAGCATCATTGTTCGCTTTATAATTGAAAAGTGAAAAATATTGCTGTGTTAGAAAGAAAAAAATAAGATTTTTTTATTGTTACATAAAACCTGGTCATGTTTGGTATCATTGGAAAGGCCAGGCTCTGGCCTTTCCAGTTATACCTGACATGACCCTGTAGCTGCTATGTTGTTGGAGATAATGAGGTCCAAATGTCCATCAATGCAGACATTGTTATTTTTTCTCTGGGCCTATTCTAGGGCATGGGCCTGGAGCTCCTGCTCCATCTGCCCCTAGGTTAATCCGGCCCTGCCTAGAGGACATCACTCTGGCCCCCTATAGACAACAGGCGGGACAGGATCCGGGAGGGCTAAGGGAGGTAAGATTTGAGTGGGACCAGGGGAAGTTGTATAGGATCTCCGAGGGAGCAGGGAGGGGGGCAGCCCAGATACCCATTCGACAGTTGGTAGTGCCGACGAAATAGCGGCGTGATCTCTTACAGATCGGGCACGATATTCCTCTAGCAGGCAATCTGGGACACCGGCAGACCTTGCATCGCCTGACCCAGAGCTTCTTCCGAAGACCAAAGGAAAAACGTGACCACCCCCTGTGACAACAATAATAGATTAAATGAATACGTATCTGCATCCTGCAAAGCATTGTTCTCAAGTGCTGAAGCGATACAATGTAAAAATGAAGTGGTATCTGTAAAATAAATTACACAACCAATAGTGCAGATAGCAGATAAAATATGAACACTCAAGCCCCTGCTTTGATAGAACTCACAAGATGTAAATGAATAATGAGCACGTGACAGATCTTTAAAATGTTACCCCTCCTGGTCGGAATGGAAGATATACAGTCTCCTGGGCTCAATCAGCAAAAAATTAGCGCCATGGACTCCTTCCAAGATACACACCGCCGGGACCATCCAAGGTTAAAGAGGCTTTATGTAAAGAAGTTCATGCAGGTTATAGGTAAAATGAATTTAATGTAACCACAAATAAAACATAATCCAACGCATTTCGTCTCTATAAAAGCAGAGACTTCATCAGGGTAATGTGTATAAGATAAAACAAGTCACACTTTATGTTGATCTGCAAACCTTGACCGCCCTGGTCCGGGACAATCTCAAAGCCGCACAGACTAGGCAGAAGAGGTGGTATGACTGGTCGGCCAAGGACCACACCTTCCAGCTAGGGCAGAAAGTGTTAGCTATCCGACCGGTCAAACAGAATGAGCTCAAGGCAGCCTGGCAGGGACCGTACAAAATTATAGATAAACTCTGCAATACCACCTGTGACGGATCCCTCTACTCGGGGTGGGTAGATCCGCCGTCAGCGCCGAGTACACCTGGAGGTCGGTAGTGTGGTAGCGAGGTGCCGCTGGTGCTCGTAGGATACTCCGAGGTTGCAGCGCTGTAGAGAGGTCCTTGAAGCATCCCGGTTCCCAAAGCCCTGTTATCCCCAATTACTAGCCGAGGCAGGAGTAAAGGTTCAAACAAGAGTGATTTATTTTGCATGGGCAACACAGGTGTATTTATGAGGGGAAAAAGGCATTGTTCTCCCCTGGCCCGCCCTCAGCCCTCCTGGGGTGATTTCTGCCACTGCCTTGAGCCATTGCCCAATTTCTCTTTGTTAACCTGGGCCCCCTCTGCTGTGCGCAGCCCTTATCTTGGGGCTCGGCGTCAGCTCGTCTGAACTTTCCGGGGTTCTGAGCGGGGAACAGGGGAACAACAGGGAAAATCACATTGGGGTACTTATTAAAAGTTTGTTAGCCCTTATTTTTATAACACACAAATAAATAAACAATTGAATTGTTGTACTGCGATACAGCGTAGTGGCGGCCGTCCCATCACAGTCCTCTATGACCAACCGTAGCACTAGCCAGGCATCAGATGTCAGAGCTGCTCAGGTGCAGAGCGCTGTTGTCTCAAAGCACACATCCAGGAACTCTGCTGTCTGGGAAATCTTTAAGAAATGTGCAGCAGACCCCACTGTTGCTATTTGTAATCTATGTCAGATGAGGCTCAAGCGTGGGAAAGACACCGGATGCTTGGGTACCATGTGTTTGAGGCGACATATGACCACCTGCCGCGCATCCCGTTGGCGCAAAACTTTGCGTAGGTCCTCCTCCTCCACATCTGTGTCTACCCCCACTGTATGTCCTGCCATGTCATTGCCTACAACCTCCACTGACATGGATGTACCAGGTCCTTCCTCACAATGTGACAGCATCCCATCAGCTGAAGATTTACGCAGTCAGATTACGTTGCCCCAGCTGCTGCAGCGTAAGAAAAAATATAGTCCCAACCATCCCCAAGCATAGCATCTAAATGCCAGCTTAGCAAAATTACTCGCATTGCAGCTGCTGCCTTTCCTGCTGGTGGACTCTGCTCCCTTCCGTGAATTTGCTGAATGTGCAGTACCACAGTGGCATGTTCCAAAATGCCATTACTTTTCACGGAAGGCCATTCCAGCACTATACCAGCACGTGGAAGACAATGTTATCCAGTCATTGGAAAGGCAGTCAGCACCAAGGTGCATGTGACTTTAGACACGTGGTCCAGCAAGCATGGACAGGGCCGTTACATTTCCTTCACGGCACACTGGGTAACTCTGATTGCAGCTGGGAGGGATCCAAGACGGGGCTCTGTGCTGGAGCTTGTTCATCCGCCACGCCTCCAGAAAGCTGCTTGTATGAGGTCTATCTGCTCCACCACAACCTTTCCCTCTTCCTCCTCCTCCTTCTGTGTCACTGGCGAAGTGGCAGTTAAACCGATGCCTGGCAGGGGCTACGCAATGGCTCAAGCTAAAATATGCCATACTGTGCTTGAGCTGGTTTGTTTAGGGGACAGGAGCCACACCGGGCCAGAAATTATGTCAGCTCTGCAGGTGCAGAAATTGTTAACACCACGCCAGCTTCAGCTGGGAATTGTCGTCTGTGACAATGGCAGCAACCTTCTCTCCACCCTACGCCTGGGTAAGTTGACACATGTACCATGCCTAGCACATGTCCTAAATCTGGTGGTACAGCGTTTCCTAAACAGGTACCCAGGGCTGGCAAAGCTTCTCAGTCAGACCAGAAAAGTCTGCAGCCACTTCAGACAGTCATTCCCAGGAAGTGTTCGCCTGGCAGAAATTCAAAGAGAATTCCACCTTCCCACAAATTGTCTGATCTGTGACATGCTGACCAGGTGGAACTCGAGATTAGCAATGCTGCAGCGTCTGCACAAGCAGCAGAGGGCCATCAACGAGTACCTGTGTGAGTATGGCACAGGGACAGGTTCAAGTCAACTTGTTGTTTCCCCCCCCACAGTGGCTGATGACCAAGGATGCATGCACTGTACTGTCACCATTTGAGGAGGCAACAAGGATGGTGAGCAGGGACAGTGCATGCATCAGTGACACAATTCCTTTAGTTTTCCTGCTGGAGCACACTCTGCAAGGAATTATAGATGTGGCTCTAGAGGCAGAGCAGCGGGAGGAAGAGGAGGCCTTCCCTAGCTCTGAAGGCCCCAGTCTTTCCGCAGACAGCATTCCAGCCGGTCCTCCTCAGATCAGACAAGATGAGGGGGAGGAATATTTAAGTAGTGGGGGCATTGAAGGTGGGGATTCCTCAAGGGAGGGTTATGTGTGCCCAGAAACACAAGGACTAGTATGTGGCTGGGAAGAGGAAGTGCACGATGTGGTCATCCTCCTCATTGACCAGGAAGACTTGGAAGCTAATGCCACCTCCAACCTACGCTGCATGGGCTCCCTTATCCTGCAAAGCCTGCTAAAGGACCCCAGGATTCGTGCTATCAAGGAGAGTGATCATTACTGGTTGGCAACCCTTCTTGATCCACGATGCAAGGGTAAAGTTGCAGAGCTCATCCTGCCCGCACAGAATGAAAAAACTTGGACTCTCTAAAGCGACACTTTTGTAACACCTTTCCAGGCACTGGTAGGTTACCAAGTGATGACACAGGTGCTTCTGAAGCTGCGGATGATCAGAGGAATAATGGTGAAGGCCGGGGCAGCTTGACTGATACCTTTTTAAAAAAATTTAGTCCACGACACCCAGGGACGTCAAATGTAGGCACCCATTGCCAGCGTCTTCACCATATGGTGCAGGACTACCTAGGGGCAAGGGCAGACCTGGATACCTTTCCAGCAGATGATCCACTGGCTTACTGGGTGTTTAGATTGGATCACTGGCCAGAATTTAGCCAATATGCAGCTAGTAGGTTGCCCTTCATCTAGCCTACTTTCTGAAAGGACGTTCAGTGCCGCTGGAGGTTTTGTCACAGACAAAAAAAGAGTGCGTTTGTCCACCGACTCTGTAGACCGGCTGACATTTATAAAAATGAATCAGTCCTGGATCAGCAGCTATCAATCCCCTGATGCTGACGTAACGGAAGAGATCGGAGATGTCTAATGCATTCACAAAACCTCCAGCACTGAACTCTTCCACAATACCACAAAAGGGTTACGGTGTGAAGGCACTTGCTGCCATGTGTTATGATCATGGATGATTTCTGCCATAAATTATCATATTTTAATATTAACTGATTGACATACCAAAGAAGGACCACTAGGGGCAGTGTGTAGGCTGTTTGCCCTTTGTGCCTAGCTGTGATGTCATTAACCCAGCCTACTTTAGAGAAGTCTTTTCCTATTGGTAGAGAGAGGTTTGTCTACTGGTGACTCCCACTAGGAATAAAAGGGATTTGGAGCCAAGAGGTAGCTCTCTTCAGCTTGATACCTGAGACAGACCACCATGTGAAGTTTTCTGCAGCCCCCAGCTTGGGGCGTAGTAAGCATGCTTTTATTTCATTGCTGTATTGTTTAAGTATTGTTGTTTAGTTTAATGTACTGTGCCATGACTGTGTGTATATGTTAGTTTTTCTCTAGTTACTGTTAGGGATGTGCACCGATTTTTTTTTCGGTTCGATTCGATTTTTCGAATTTTTAAACTTTTCGATTCGGCTCGTTTCGACCACTTTCTGTTTCGATTCGGTTCGGTTTGATTTGTTTCTCGGGTACATTTATTTTTCGGAATATCGACCATTTTTCGTAATTTCGGGTCACTTTACTAGGTTTCTGTATCGACTTTTCGTTATTTCGGAAATTTTCGTTTTTCGGCATATCGCCCATTTTTCGTTTTTCGGAACTTTTCGTTTTTCGGAATTGTACATGGTTTTCGGCATAACGCCCATTTTTCGTTTTTCTGAACTTTTCGTTTTTTCGGAACGTCTGTTCTCGTTTCAAAGCTGTCTAACTCTATTCGTTTTGATGAAAACTACTATGGTTTACTTTTTTGATACTACTTTATATTTTTTTTATAATAAATTTTTGGTTTGTTTTTCGGATCCGATAATTCATTCTGTCGATACGATAATTCTGGCGATTCTATCGTGTTTTTTTAATTAACCCTTTCGCTGCTGAGGCTTTTCCCGCCCCTGTGCTGAGCTCATTTTTTTTTACCGGTTTTGCTCATCATGTTTAAATGCGTTTTGAAGGCTTATTTTAGTATATGACCCAGACATATTATATATTGTTCTTTCCGTCAGACTCGGCAGATTCATAATATGTCATTATTATATGTATACGTCATGACCTGTCTGTATATTATAACAAAAAATGCAATAAAATATGATTTTTCAATAATTTACAATGTGTAAAGTGTTTTTTTTCTCATTTTAACATGCGAGCAATTGCGGTTATATTTTGTATGGGGTGCGCTTGTTAAAAAAATTAGAGATGGGGTCTTGTTACATTTTTTTTTGGGGAAAATTACACGATTTTTAACAAACGCACCGCATACAAAAATCGTTAGTGCAGCATCATTGTTCACATTATAATTGAAATGGGAACAATATTGCTGCATTAACAAACCAAAAAAAAGAAAAAAACTTGTTTATTTTTTTTTATAAATTTTTTTAAATATTTTTTTATTATAAATTTTTTTACAAAGTTTTTCACATTCGTGTTTGGTATCGTTGGAACAACCATGCTCTGGCCGATCCAACAATACCAAACTTTAACCCCTAGCTGCCACGGATCGGGAGATAGGGGGTTCATTGGAACCCCCTATCTCCACCATTGGTGGCAACTAGGGGTTAACTCCAGTCCTCAGGGGGAGTTCCCGGAAGCTTGGCCGACATCCGACATCCTCATGGATATGCCCCAGCTCCTCATGGATATGCCCCAGCTCCTCGTGGACATGCCCCAGCTCCTCCTGGATATTGCCCCAGCACCTCATGGATATGCCCCAGCTTCTCGTGGACATGCCCCAGCTTCTCGTGGACATGCCCCAGCTCCTCGTGGATATGCCCCAGCACCTCGTGGATAATGCCCCAGCTCCTCCTGGATATTGCCCCAGCACCTCATGGATATGCCCCAGCTCCTCGTGGACATGCCCCAGCTCCTCGTGGACATGCCCCAGCTCCTCGTGGATATGCCCCAGCTCCTCGTGGATTTGCCCCAGCTCCTCGTGGATTTGCCCCAGCACATGGAATGCCCCAGCACCTCATGATAATGGCCCCAGCTCACCTCCGCCGCCTTTTTCGCTCCCTCAGAGCGTCCGGCGGCACGCAGCTTCCTGCAAAGACGTGACCATGTTGGCGGGCAGCGTCTTAGCGGGCAGCGGTGGGAGAGAGAGAGCTCATAGCTGGGAGGAGGTGTTGCGTGAAGCTGCAAACAGGGACAAATAAACTAGACCTGAGCCGCACTAAGGATCTTTGGGTTGTGTTGGAGAAGACTTCACACAGTGCTGCCATCAATATTTTTGGATAAATTCTTGGTTATACAATGAATGTGACTGTGGACAAAAATCCGTGTTGTTATGACATCGCCTAAGCTTAACAAAACCATGCCACGTCGGTAATCAAATCTCAAGGCAGTACAACAAGGTTGTGTTAGTGTGTGACATTTTTTGCACAGTCACATTCATGGCAACAAATATGTTGACAAATTTATGACAAAGGGTCCATAGAAATGTCAATACATTTATATACATATAATTTTAACCCTTTCGCTGCTGAGGCGTTTCACGCCTCTGTGCTGAGGTCATATTTACCGGTTTTGCTCATCATGTTTAAACGTGTTTTGAAGGCTTATTTTAGTATATGACCCAGACATATTATATATTGTTCTTTCCGTCAGACTCGGTAGATTCATAATATGTCATTATTATATGTATACGTTATGTCATGTCTGTATATTATAACAAAAAATGCAATAAAATATGTATTTTCAATAATTTACAACGTGTAAAGTGTTTTTTTTTTCACATTTTAACATGCGAGCAATTGCGGTTATATTTTGTATGGGGTGCGCTTGTTAAAAAAATTAGAGATGGGGTCTCGTTACATTTTTTTTTTTGGGGAAAATTACACGATTTTTAACAAACGCACCGCATACAAAAATCGTTAGTGCAGCATCATTGTTCACATTTTAATTGAAATGGGAACAATATTGCTGCATTAACGAACCAAAAAAAAGAAAAAAAAAAGTTTTATTTAATTTTTATAATTTTTTTTTAAAATATATTTTTATTTTTATTTTTATTTTTTTTAAATACTTTTTACACTGTAGTGTTTGGTATCGTTGGAACGGCCATGCTCTGGCCGATCCAACCATACCAAACTTTAACCCCTAGCTGCCACGGATCGGGAGATAGGGAGTTCATTGGAACTCCCTATCTCCACCGTTGGTGGCAGTTAGGGGTTAACTCTAGGACTGGCGTCATCGTGCTATGCTGGCGTCATCGTGCTCACTCAGGGGGAGTTCCCGGAGGCTTGGCCGACATCCAAGATGTCGGCCAGCTCCGGGAAAGGATCACGAACCGGCGCTTTTCAGCGCCGATTCGCGATCCAGCTCCCCAGGGGTTAAGGCCAGGCACCATTTGGAAGGGCAGGCTGTGCCCTTCCAAATGGTGCATGGGTTAACCCCCGCAACGCCGCTGATCGGGAGGGAGAGAGGTCCGAAGGACCTCCCCCCCTCCCTTTCAGGCGCCTCCTCCGCACATGCAGGGGGGCGCCTGAATTAGGTGTCATCGCGCTGTCGCGATGACACCTAATTTCACCGGCGGCGGTTCTGGATGCTGGGCTGACATCGAGGATGCCAGCCCGCACCGGGGGGGCCAGCGATCGGCCGGAACCCGGCAGCCATGCGGAGGACGCGCTGAGCGCGTCCTCCGCATCGAAGTGGTTAACAGTGTGGAAACCAAGCAATACATAATTAACTTATTAACGTAAAGCAACGCACACAAACAGGAAAATATAGAAAAAATAGAAAATTTATTTACAACATGGGGAAGGGAAGGGAACATGCCAAGGATGGCAAACTGCCCAACAGGGGCACAAACAACACAAACAAGCATACAATGGCGGCCATCTTCCAAGCCAGGTGAACATCTTGTTCAGAGTATTGGTTCACTCACTGGAGAATTACTGGCATTTGAGGAGATGTTGGAGCTGGTCCGCATCTTTGATTACAAAGATTATGACTGCAGTAAGGGCCCTTACGGCAGGAAGAATAATTTTAGAAAGGATCGTATCATTGACAAGCTACGCGCACCACCATCCTGGAGGTGTTTGGGAAAGACGGGAAGAAGGACCAGATCAGAAAAAGCTGGTCCGACCTCAAAGCAGGCGAGCAGGAGCAGCTGAGGCACATCCGTATTGAGTATTGTCTGTCTTACTGCCGCTCCAGGATGTCCGCGGTGTTGTTCAGGTGCTCCCGCAGTTCCTGCAGCAGTTCCTGGATGGCATCGAGTGTTCTGACTGCCAGGCGTAGCTCGCCAATCGCCTCCTGATTGCTAGGTCTGGCTTCTTCTATATATCCAATAAATGAAAGAAGGAAAATACAGTAAGTAAAGCAGGTTTCTATTTTTGACTGAAAGTCTTGAAAAAATATAACAGTAGTATAAACCAGAGCTGGCGGCCTCCTGAGGCTCCGACTCCTCCGACTCCTCCCCCACCACCACCGTCTGCATATCCAGTGCTATATGTAAGAAATTAAAGAAATAAAAAATACAGTAAACAACAAAACTGATTTATTTTTGAACAAAAGTCGATGCAAAATACAACAGTAAAAAAAAAAAAAAACCTGGACTGGCGGCCTCCTGCTGCACCGGCTCCCTCTCTCCATCATCGCCATCCTCCTCTTCCTCCTCTTCCTCCTCCTGCTCCTCTTGTGCTATACATAAAAAAATTTAATTAAAATACAAAAGTCGTTGCTAAATAAAACAGTATATACCAGCGCTGGTGGACGCCCGTGGCTCCTCCTCCTCCACTGTGGCACTGGTCCCCGCCGGGGCAGATTCTGCGGCCTTCTTCTTCCTGTCTTCTGCCAAATCCAAAAAATATAACACGTAAATAATGCAGACTGGAAAAAATGGTATATCTATACACTATATTGCCGAAAGTATTGCGACACCCCTCCACTACCCCACTACCAGCTTGACCCCCCACTACTCCCATCTCATTGTTCTAAAGTCACAAAATATTTATTTATTTCCTCTGCACAGACATATATTACCGTTCAATTATATATTTTTTTCAGAAGTAAACATTACGTTTATTCAATAAAAACTATTATTTGTGTTGTGTGCGTACAAAGCGCATTGTGCGACTGCTTTTAGTTATTTTATAGATGGCCTCAGCCTCAGTTTCACTTTCAGTTTCTGCTAATAATAAAACTGGATATTGCAGAAACAACAACAGAAATCCACCATTTTGTTTTGAAATTTGCATCTAAAGCGTTCAATAAACACACTGCTGCAGCAAACTGAATCGCTGCGCTGCAACAATTCAGCAGCTGCTGAGGATGTATTGAACGCAGCTCTGTTTGGATGCACTTTCAGAAGAACTACATGTCCCATCCTATCACTTAGCAGAGACGCAGAGATTTTTATTGATGCGCAGGTGGGAGTCAATATTGGGCAAGCTGCAGGTCATCTCGTATGCATCACTCAATCACAACAACCTCCCACCCCCAGCACACTACAGTACACACAGTGCCAAAAGAAATCCAGCATTGTAACTTCATCTACATACATCAAATGTCACAATTTTCACGAATACGTAAAATCACAAAAAGGAAGAGCTATGGCAAAAATGCATGTATGACGAGTCGTGAAAACGCAAAGCTATACACAATCACATTGCATGAAAAAAGGACTAGATAAATCAGCGTATTTCTGTGCACATTAGCACATGCAAGCACATTATTATTATTATACAGGATTTATATAGCACCTACAGTTTGCGCAGAGCTTTACAATATAACATGACACTTACGTTTCGCTATGACGCGACGGATGCGTCTCAGCTGCTCCTGCTCGCGTACATTCAAATCAGACCAGCGTTTCCTGAGCTGGTCCTTCGTCCGGTCCTTCCCAAACAACTCCAAAATGGTGGTGCGTAGCTTGTCTAAGATACGATCCTTCCTGGCGTTAGACTTCCTGCGGTAAGGGCCCTTACTGCAATCATAATCCTTATGATCAAAGATCTGTACCAGCTCCAACATCTCTTCAAACGCCATATTGCTGGCCCGTTTCTTCCTGGGTGGTGGTGGTTCATCATGGAGAGATGATGAGGTGCTTGAACGGCACTCATCTCTTGCAGCGGCCATTATGATGAATAATAAAAACAATATTTTGTTCAAAAAGTTGTCAATAAAACTAGCTCAATAAAGTTACGACATCCGCGCGCGCATGCGCGACCCGCGGACGAATAATCGGATCTGACCCAAATATGAAAATTCTTATCGGATCATTGGAAACAAAAAAAAAAGTGATACGCATTTACAAATACAAAGTTTACAGAATCAGCGATATAACCGATAATAGTTAAATATACGATGTCCAGAATTACCGAAATGGAACCGAAATCCCGAATGGAACTGAAATCATGAATAGAGGGAAAATAAATTTCGATTTGACACATTTCAAGTCCATTCGAAAATTCCGAAAAATTTTCGATTTGGTAAATTTTTCGTTTTTTTTCTGAAAGTCTGTTCTCGTTTCAAAGCAATAGATTTCGATTTGACACATTTCAAGTCCATTCGAAATTCCGAAAAATTTTCGATTTGGCAAATTTTTCGTTTTTTCGGAAAGTCTGTTCTCGTTTCAAAGCAATAGATTTTGATTTGACACATTTCAAGTCC
Source organism: Leptobrachium leishanense (assembly GCA_009667805.1). NCBI lineage: Eukaryota > Metazoa > Chordata > Amphibia > Anura > Megophryidae > Leptobrachium > Leptobrachium leishanense. The sequence goes on from CM019074.1 coordinate 21,937,577, forward strand.
ATTCGAAAATTCCGAAAAATTTTCGATTCGGCTCGGAAAACAGTTCGGATTCGACTTTTTCGGATCTAAAAAATTTCGGAATTTCGGCCGCATCGAAAGACCCGAATCGGGAAATTTCGTGAAAATTCCGAAATTCCGAAACCCGAAACGCACATCCCTAGTTACTGTAAAGCAAATGATATAAACTGTGAATATAGATTGCCAAGTAAATTGTCATTCATATTGCACCAGTTTCTGTTTGCTTTTTCTTATATATTCGACCATATTACCCACAAGATATAAATGTTATTGTTGCAACTTAGGGCTTTAATTATTGCATATTAATTCAATAATTAATAATGGATTTAATGCCCAAAACGAAACAATAAAAGACCTCTCTAAAGTAGGCTGGGTTAATGACATCACAGCTAAGCACAAAGGGCAAACTGCCTACACACTGCTCCTAGTGGTCCTTCTTTGGTATGTCAATCAGTTAATATTAAAATATGATAATTTATGGCAGAAATCATCCATGATCATAACACCATGAAAGGCACAATATTTGGCTGCACTGACGCCTGTGCCACATTTATATCATTTTAATTTTTTGAACCACAGTGTCCAACCCTGCACCCTTTCATAATACAGAGAGGCAAAAAAGGAGATCAATCAGCGCTGCTGCAGACAAAGGTGCACTAGTGCCACCTAATTTATTAGAAAAAGGAACACATATATACAGACGTTTCAGGGATACAACCCTTTCCTCAGTGCAAAGTGCCCAAAAGGTCTTTTGGGCACTTTGCACTGAGGAAAGGGTGTATCCCTGAAACGTCTGTATATATGTGTTCCTTTTTCTAATAAATTAGGTGGCACTAGTGCACCTTTGTCTGCAGCAGCGCTGATTGATCTCCTTTTTTGCCTCTCTGGATTTACGTTTCCCTGTGGATTGGAATGAACATATGGGACTTACATCATTCTAGCAGCAGCTGATAAGTATCGCTTTATTATCTTCGGGTGCCATAGACACCTGACCCCGGGTCCATTTCTTTGCAGTTGAACCCTTTCATAATACCACAGAGGGGTTACTGTATGATGGCACTTGCTGGCCTGGCACCAAAAGTGCAATATCTGGGTGCACTGACTAAGGATGAGCCTAACACGCCCGAGTTTCGGTTCGTACCCGAACTTTCCAAATGTTTGAATCCGAACCCGAACTCAATACAAGTCAACCCTCCCTTGAGGAATCCCCATCTTCAATGCCCCCACTACTTAAATATTCCTCCTCCTCCTCCTCCTGTCTGATCTGAGTAGGACCTGCTGGAATGCTGTCTGCGTCAAGACTGGGGCCTTGAGAGCTAGGGAAGGCCTCCTCTTCCTCCCGCTGCTCTGCCTCTAGAGCCACATCTATAATTCCCTGCAGAGTGTGCTCCAGCAGGAACACTAAAGGAATTGTGTCACTGATGCATGCACTGTCCCTGCTCACCATCCTTGTTGCCTCCTCAAATGGTGACAGTACAGTGCATGCATCCTTGATCATCAGTCACTGCGGGGGGGGAACAAGTTGGCCTGCACCTGTCCTTGTGCCAAACTCACACAGGTACTCGTTGATGGCCCTCTGCTGCTTGTGCAGATGCTGCAGCATTGCTAATGTCAAGTTCCACCTGGTGGGCATTTTATAGATCAGACGGTTTGTGGGAAGGTGGAATTCTCTTTGAATTTCTGCCAGGCGAACGCTTGCTGGGAATGACCGTCTGAAGTGGCTGCAGACTTTTCTGGCCTGGCTGAGAAGTTCTTGCAGCCCTGGGTACTTAATTAGGAAACGCTGTACCACTAGATTTAGGATGTGTGCTAGGCATGGTACATGCGTCAATATACCCTTGCGTAGGGCGGAGAGAAGGTTGCTGCCATTATCGCAGACGATCATTCCCAGCTGAAGCTGGCGTGGTGTTAACCATCTCTGCACCTGCCCCTGCAGAGCTGACATAATTTCTGGCCCGGTGTGGCTCCTGTCCCCTAAACAAACCAGCTCAAGCACAGTATGGCATCTTTTTGCTTGAGCCATTGCGTAGCCCCTGCCAGGCTTCGGTTTAATTGCAACTTCGCCAGAGACAGAGAAGGAGGAGGAAAAGGGCGAGGTGGTGGTGGTGGAGCAGACAGACCTCATACAAGCAGCTTTCTGGAGGCGTGGTGGATGAACAAGCTCCAGCACAGAGCCCCGTCTTGGATCCCTCCCAGCTGCAATCAGATTTACCCAGTGTGTTGTGAAGGAAATGTAACTGCTCTGTCCATGCTTGCTGGACCACATGTCTAAAGTCACATGCACCTTGTTGCTGACTGCCTTTCCCAATGACTGGATAACATTGTCTTCCACATGCTGGTATAGTGCTGGAATGGCCTTGCGTGAAAAGCAGTGGCGGAAGTACCAGGGTCGCAGCGGTCGCAGTTGCGACTGGGCCCTGGCATTCCACCACTGTAGGGGGGCCAGCACCGCCGCCAGATTCTGGCAATCAGTGCCAGAATCTGGGAGCCACGCGCTGGCCGTCCCTCTCCCTGCGAGCGGCTGCTGACATGCAGCTTGGCCGCTCACGTGGGATAGGAACCACCTGACCAGCGCACGAGATCATCGCGAGACCTCTGCGCTGATCAGGTGGTTTCCGGCGAGCGGCCAAGATGCATGCTTACAGCAGCCGCTCGCCACGGAGAAGAATGGAACACCGACGGAGCCTGCCCTGGGGCCAGCAGAGGTGAGAGCTGGGGGCCGTATATACCCGTGAGAGCTGGGGGCCGTATATACCTGTGAGTCAGAGCTGGGGTCCGTATATACCCGTGAGTCAGAGCTGGGGTCAGTATATACCCGTGAGTCAGAGCTGGAGGCCGTATATACCCGTGAGTCAGAGCTGGGGGCCGTATATACCCGTGAGAGCTGGGGGCCAATATATATATATATGTCCATGAGAGCTGGGAGCCAATATATATATACCCATGAGAGGTGGGGGCCAATATATATATACCCATGAGAGCTGGGGGCCAATATATATACCCATGAGAGCTGGGGGCCAATATATATACCCATGAGAGCTGGGGGCCAATATATATATACACATGAGAGCTGGGGGCCAATTTATATACCCATGAGAGCTGGGGGCCAATTTATATACCCATGAGAGCTGGGGGCCAATATATATACCCATGAGAGCTGGGGGCCAATATATATACGCATGAGAGCTGGGGGCCAATATATATATACCCATGAGAGCTGGGGGGCAATATATATACCCATGAGAGCTGGGGGCCAATATATATATACACATGAGAGCTGGGGGCCAATATATATACCCATGAGAGCTGGGGGCCAATATATATATATCCATGTGTGCTGGGGCCAATATATATATCCATGTGTGCTGGGGCCAATATATATATCCATGTGTGCTGGGGCCAATATATATATCCATGTGTGCTGGGGGCAATATATATCCATGTGTGCTGGGGCCAATATATATCCATGTGAGCTGGGGGCAATACTATCTTTTTTTATTTTGCAGGGGAAAAAATAGTTAAAATATAGATCTTTTTTGGGGGGGCCTTGGTGGATTCTTGCACCGGGGCCCTCAGGTTTCTAGTTACGCCACTGGTGAAAAGTAATGGCATTTTGGAACCTGCTACTGTGGTACAGCACATTCAGCAAATTCAGGGAAGGGAGCAGAGTCCACCAGCTGGAAAGGCAGCAGCTGCAATGCGAGTAATTTTGCTAAGCTGGCATTTAGACGCTGTGCTTGGGGATGGTTGGGACTATATTTTTCTTATGCTGCAGCAGCTGCGGCAACAAAATCTGACTGCGTAAATCTTCAACTGATGGGATGATGTCACTTTGTGAGGAAGGACCTGGTACATCCATTACTGTAGCATCATCCCTGTCAGTGGAGGTTGTAGGCAATGACATGGCAGGACATACAGTGGGGGTAGAGACAGATGATGAGGAGGAGGAGGGACTACGCAAAGTTTTGCGCCAATGGGATGTGTGGCAGGTGTATATCGCCTCAAGCACGTGGTACCCAAGTGTCCGGTGTCGCCTACGGGCAAGAAGTTATCTTGACCGTAGTGGACTATGCCACCAGGTACCCCGAAGCCGTGGCCCTCCGGGATATCCACACAGAGACCGTTGCCGGAGCTCTGCTGCAGATATTCACCAGGGTCGGATTTCCCAAGGAAATCCTGTCTGACCAGGGCACACAATTTATGGCCGAGGTGACCCAGCAGCTCTGGAGACTGTGCGGGATTAAACCCCTGTACAGCTCCCCTTACCACCCGCAGACCAACGGGCTCTGCGAGCGGTTCAACGGGACCCTCAAACAGCTTCTCCGCACCTTTACCATGTCCCATAAGGACTGGGAATGCCATCTGCCCCACCTTCTGTTCGCGTACCGGGAGCTACCCCAGGAAGCCACAGGCTTCTCTCCCTCTGAGCTACTGTACGGCCGGCGAGTCCGAGGCCCCTTGGACTTGCTCCGGGAGCACTGGGAAGGCGCTCTGGCCGAGGAGGGGACCTCTGCCATAGATTATGTGCTTGAGTTTAGGGACCGGCTGCAGGAATTGACCGCCCTGGTACGGGACAATCTCAAAGCGGAACAAACCAAGCAGAAGAGGTGGTATGACCGGTCGGCTAGGGACCGCACCTTCCAGATAGGGCAGAAAGTGTTAGCACTCCGACCGGTCAATCAAAATAAGTTGCAGGCAGCCTGGGAAGGACCCTACAAAATCATAGAAAAGATCTGCGATACCACCTTCACCGCAGCCAGATGTTCAGATGAAAGGATATACAGAACCTTTCATGTGAACATGCTGAAACCGTTTTTCGAAAGGGAAGAGGCAGTAGCCGCCATCTGCGTGCTGGACGCGGGGGATCTGGAGGATCTCCCCCTGCCGGTACTGCCCGGGGATCCAAGCGCCTAGGTGATAGCCAATGTCTGACTGGGCGAGGGGCTCACCCCCCGCCACAAGGAACAGGCTCAGCAGGTGCTACAGGAGCACCGAGACCTGTTCTCATCTCGTCCCGGCTACACCTCCGTAGCCCTGCATCAGGTCGATACCCAGAGTCAAGCCCCTTTGTGGCAGACGGCGTACTGAATTCCCGATGCAGTGAGAGACGGGATGCAGAAAGAGATCCGTGAGATGTTGGATCTAGGGGTAATAGAACCCTCCGAGAGCCCCTGGGCCTCCCCGGTGGTTCTAGTACCCAAGAAGGATGGCACTACCAGGTTCTGTGTGGACTATAGGAAGTTAAATGACCACACTGTCACTGACGCATACCCCATGCCCCGATGCTCATACCTCATGCCCATTGCCCAGGGAAACTTTCTCACCACCATTGACCTATGTAAGGGTACTGGCAGATTCCCCTTGCCGAGGAAGGTGTGCCGAAATCGGCATTCATCACTCCGTTTGGCTTATACCAATTTCGGGTTATGCCATTCGGGATGAAGAATGCCCAGGACACTTTCCCTACACATGGTGGATCGGCTGCTAGAGGGGATTCAAGACTTTACCAGCGCCTACCTAGATGACATAGCCATCTTCAGCAACACCTGGGAGGAACACTTTCAGCATCTACGGGCCGTACTGGACCGCCTTGGCACCGCCGGTCTGACCATAAAAACAGACAAGTGCCATGTCGGCATGTCCGAGGTCCAGTACCTTGGCCACCGGGTGGGCTGCAGAAGGCAGCACCCAGAACCCGCCAAGGTTGAAGCTGTTGTCCAGTGGCCCACTCCCCGCACCAAGACCCAGGTGTTAGCCTTTCTAGGTACGGCAGGATACTACCGCCGCTTCGTCCCGAACTACAGCGCCATTGCCAAACCCCTGACTGACCTGACCCGCAAGAACCTTCCCCGACAGGTACTGTGGTCCCCTGAGTGTGAAGAAGCCTTCCAGCAGCTCAAGCGAGCCTTGGTGGAAGCCCCCGTGTTGACTGCTCCTGATTCCACTAAACGTTTTGTTGTCCACACAGACGCATCTATGTTTGGATTGGGAGCAGTGCTGAGCCAGGTCGGTGAAGACTGGCACGACCACCCGGTTGCCTACATCAGCCGGAAACTTTTACCCAGGGAGGTGGCTTATGCGGCCATCGAGAAGGAGTGCCTTGCCCTGGTATGGGCAATGAAGAAATTGCAACCGTATTTGTATGGGCGCTCCTTCACGGTCCTCACGGACCACAACCCCCTGGTATGGCTGAACTGGGTGGCCGGGGACAACGGCAGGCTCTTGCGGTGGAGCCTGGCCCTCCAGCCCTTCAATTTTACCATCCAGTACCGGCCTGGGAAGCAAAATGGCAATGCGGACGGACTATCCCGCCAGACTGAGCTTGAAATTTAGGGTGGGTGGGGGCCATGAACATCCCCAAGCAGACCCGAAGAGGGTCTCACCGGGTCTGCCTTCTGGAAACTTGGGGGAGATGTGTGATAGAACGGCCGCCACTATACCGTAGCGCGGTACAAATTTTTAAAATGTGTATTTGGTGTGGTGTATTAAAGAATTCGTTAGGTTGTATTTTTATAAGTTCCCCCTGTAATTCTCCCCATTGTGGACCTGTTCCCCGCCTGTCCACAGCCCCGGGAAGCCGCTAACTGTCTCTGCCAAGCCGCTCAACCTTGCCCGCCTGGCCCCGCAGCGTGGAAACCACGCAGAAGAGCGCTTCTTGGCCAGTATGCTCCGAAAAATAGGTGCTTACGGGGGTGCGAATTATAGAATGAAACACCCCGAGAAACCTGAACGCCTACCAGGGATCCCTCGCTGGGAGCGCGGCCGGCAACCAGTGACTCTTGCTCGGGTACAGCCGCCGAACTTTCCCCCTTCGCAGCTCGGGCTCTGTGGATCCGATCCGGGCACTTTTTGGACTGAACCAGCCCCCGGACCCGAGCTACCAGGCTGTACCCCCAGCATGCCGCCGCTCCCAGGGGATTACCCAGAAATCCCTGGTAAAACCCCAAACTCGGGCAGAAAGCCACAAGGAGCGCTCACACCACAGGGGGGGCCGGGCGCTGGCCAGACAGGGAGAGGCTCTGGGAGGGGGGAACAGACGAGCTGGCGCCGAGACCCGAGATAAGGGCTGTGCACCGTAGGGGTTCCCCCAGATTAACCCAGGCAGAATGGGCTATGGCTTGAGGTACAAACACAGATCACCGCAGGAGGACTGAGGGCGGGCCAGGGGAGAACAATGGTTTAATTTCTCATAAATAACCCTGTATTCTCCATGTTAAAATAAACTCATTCCTGTTTGAACCTTTACTCTTGCCTCGGCTAGTAATTGGGGATAACAGGGCTTGGGGAACCGCGACGCTGCAAGGACCCTGGAAAGAAACGCTGGATCACCGCCGAATCCCTACAGCCCGCTACCCCTGACTCTACACCCCCAGACCAGTTCGGCGCTGACGGCGGATCTACCCGGGCAGGGTAGCAGGGATCCGCTACAATTACAAATAGCAATGCTGCGCTCTACTGCACATTTCTTAAAGAACTCCCAGACACAGAGTTCCTGCATGTGTTCTTTGAGACAACAGCGCTCTGCACCGGAGCAGCTCTGACATGTGATGCCTTGGACTGGCTAGTGCTACGGTTGGTCACAGAGGATGTCGTGCCTCGGGTTTGCTGTGCCTCCTCCTCCCCCTCTTCCTCACTTGATTCCTCTGTTCGATCAGGCACCCAGGTAGAGTCAGTGACCTCATCATCATTGTCATCATCACCCCCTATCTCCTCGTCACTGGAGCCAACTTGGCAGTATGCTGCAGCTGCTGGGGCAACATGAGTGCCAGTTATTTGTGTGTCATCACTGGCACCCCCTTCCTCTAGGTTGATTATACTCCCTTCCTCAACCTCAGAGATTGAATCAGAGCACTGTACTTGCTGCACATCCTCAAGCAGCATGTCACTCTCATTGTAGTCAAACAATTCAGCTGACTCCTCCGTTTGTGATAGCGAGGCTACGGCAGGAGTAGCTGTGGACATGGAGGCTGCATTAGATGCTTTGGCAGCTGAGGTGGACTGTAAAGCACTAGAAGCCTGGCTGGCAGAGGACTCGGAGGATGAGGATGGCCTGGCTAGCCAATCCACCAAGTCCTCTGTATGTTGCTGCTGCTTAAGACGGCCAGCACCAGTTAGAAAGGACAAGCGTGCCCCTGCAGAGGATGCTCCACGTCCACCACAACCAGAGGCACAGCCTCCCGACACAGGGGCTGCTTGCCCTCTTATCTGTGTCTGGGAGCGTCTGCCTGTCCTTTTCGTTCTTTCAGACATGGTGAGTGATATAGATAGATTAATATATACAGAACTCTGATTCCACTCTGGTATAAAGATTAAAGATTTAAAGAAACTCTGGTATAACTCTGTGAGACACCCTGAAATTAGTGAGCCCCAAAATACTGCGTGGTACTGGCTGTGTGACAAGACACAGATCACCTCAATTCACAAATGTTCTAAAGATATTAGTGAGCCCCAAAATACTGCGTGGTACTGGCTGTGTGACAAGACACAGATCACCTCAATTCACAAATGTATTGTAGAAATTAGTGACACCCAAAATACTGCGTGGTACTGGCTGTGTGACAAGAGACAGATCACCTCAATTCACAAATGTTTTGTAGAAATTAGTGAGCCCCAAAATACTGCTTGTACTGGCTGTGTGACAAGAGACAGATCACCTCAATTCACAAATGTTTTAAAGAAATTAGTGAGCCCCAAAATACTGTGTGGTACTGGCTGTGTGATAAGACAGATCACTTCAATTCACAAATGTTTTGTAGAAATTAGTGAGGCCCAAAATACTACGTGGTACTGGCTGTGTGACAACAGACAGATCACCTCAATTCACAAATGTGTTAAAGAAATTTTTAACCCCCAAAAAGACTTGCTGGCACAGTGACAAGACACCGAAGATCACCTCAATTCACAAATGTTTTAAAGAAATTTGTAACCCCCAAAAAGACTTGCTGGCACAGTGACAAGACACAGAAGATCACCTCGATTCACAAATGTTTTAAAGAAATTTTTAACCCCAAAATACTTGCTGGCTGTGTGACAAGACACAGAAGATCACCTCAATTCACAAATGTTTTAAAGAAATTTGTAAACCTCAAAAAAGCTTGCTGTCACAGTGACAAGACACACATCACCTCAATTCCCTGATATTTGGTAGAAATGAGACCCCCTAGATCCCCCCAGTAGCGTGGCAGACCGGCAGTAACAACACACAACTATCTCCTCTGAAATCTCCTTTCAAAAATCAGTGCTGTAGCTATGCGTGGAAACGTTATATAATGTGCTGCGGGACTTAGCTCTGTGAGCCCATGATTGGGCAAAATTTGCCCAATCAGGACTCTGAGCCGTGATTGGCATACTGTTGAACCTGTCTTGCACCAGACCTGTGGTCAGGTGCAAGGCTGTAGCCAATTACGAGCTTCAGGCCAGTGGGAAAATGCATTGTGGTCCATTGTGATGCCTTGTGGTCGAACATGCGGCGAACACCCGGAAATGTTCGGTGTTTGCGATCTAATCGGACAGGCTAAGTTCGGGTCGAACTCCGAACCGTCCGAACCGAACAGCTCATCCCTAGTCAGGAGCAGCCCTACAGCCAGTGAGATTTCCGACACCAGACAAGCAGGGGGAAATATAGCTGCTGGCTTGACCCCGGTCTCAGGCACCACAACCGTCGAGCGCCTGGAGCAGCACATCACCCTGGGAGATTCTGAGACCTGCCCAGCAGGGGGAAATACAGCCGCTGGCTTGACCCCAGTCTCAGACACCCGGGGATTCGAGAAATTGCTACACCGCCCTACAGCCGTGCACCCAGTATAGCTCAGTGCTACGATGGCTGGAAGTGCACGGTCCTCAAGGAACTTCTCAAAGCCAGGGATAAAGCGGTCAGCGGTAAGCCAAAGGCTGCCCTCATCAAGGACCTGATGGAGGACGAACATGCAAGTCTGGCCCTCCACGAAGACTCAGAAGCCACAGAATGGCGCGGGGAGGTACAATGGAAGCTGGCCCTGTTCGGAGCCAACCCCCCAGCGGAGGTGATCGCTAGGGATGTTGTGCGTTTCGGGTTTCGGAATTTCGGAATTTTCACGAAATTTCCCGATTCGTGTTTTCGGATGCGGCCAAATTTCCGAAAAATTTTAGATCCGAAAATTTCAGATCCGAAATGTTTTCCGAGCCGAAACGAAAATTTTCGGATTTTTTGAATGGACTTGAAATGTGTCAAACGAGGAGAACAGATTTTCCGAAAAACGAAAATTTTCCGAAAAACGAAAATTTTCTGAAAAACGAAAATTTTGTAAAAACGAAAATTTCGGAAAAAACGAAAATTTTGTAAAAACGAAAATTTCTGAAAAACTAAAATTTTTCGAAAAAACGAAAAGTCGATACAAAAAACGGGCAAAATAACACGAAAAATACGAAAAATGGTCGATATTCTGAAAAATGTGCAATTCCGAAAAACGAAAATTTCCGAAATTACGAAAAGTCGATACAAAAAACGAGCACAGTGATACGAAAATACGAAAAATGGTCGAAATTCCGAAAAAAAATGTACCCGAAAAACGTGCCGAACAGAATCGAATCGAAACCGAAATCGGTCAAAACGGGCCGAATCGAAAAGTTTAAAAATCCGAAAAATCGAACCGAATCGAACCGAAAAAAAAATCGGTGCACAAGCCTAGTGATCGCTATTGTTTTGGCAGGGGTCAGTCAGCTCAGAGTGGCCGAGTTGCGGTACCAGCTCGGGGGAATCTACAGCACCCCAGGTGATACTCCCTGCAGTCGTAGAAGAGGAGTTCTGGGACCAAGGAATGGAAGCACCTGAACAGCACAGTAATCCAGGTTTCGGCCAGGAGGTGTTGTGGCATAATGACTCGGCACGGCAGCAGCTCTGGAGGGACGTCCTACAGCTTGAACAGGACTACCTTGGAAAGATTCTTCATACCTTGGGTGAGAAATACTGGAGACTGTGGGACCTGCGGGTGCCATTCCTAGGAGTGCAACCCCAGGTAGAAAGACTGTCCCAACAGGAGAACCTGATCCAGACGGAGCTCTGGCTAGAGGACGGTTACCGGGCACTGGAATGGTATGCTGCCAACCTGTGTCCAAAGTTGGAGAGGAAAGATCCTACGGAGGACTATGACTACGGTGGCCCAGGATTAATATTTGACGCTCTCCAGGACGACCCCTCCTTTGGCAGTACAGCTAAACTGAGATGGTAAGAGGTCCGGGACTAAAGTGAAGACTGAAGAGGACCTGAAAGAAGCCCGCAATGGTCTTGGAACCAACCAATCAGAACTGTTGGGGTGGGCGTGAAGTCTGAATGTGCATGGCTGTATTTTGTATATAAGCACTGTCTGTTCCCATTCTAAATACACTATGATTTACCTACAACCTATTCTGCGTCTCGACGAGTATTTGGGAAGAGGGACTATCTGCTAGGTATTTCTGACTCGATATATTCCATCAAGGAATCTGACGCCGGCTCGCTACCTCTGCTCATTGCAGCGCTACCCCGGCACCTAAGGCGGATCTACTCCCTCCGAGTAGCGGCGTCCGTCACACTATGTACAAAAACACAATGAGTGACCTCTGTACAGGCGAATAGTAGCCTCTACAGAGACTCCTCTCTGTCAAAAATCCTTTGTATATAGAAATAGAAATACATCAACTTCCATAGAAAAGTCTCAACATTGACTCATTCGGGAGATAAAACAATAATAAATTATGTTAAAATAGGTGCTATTTAAAAACAAAGACTGCGCTGGCTTGACCTACAGTAAATGACTATCATGGTCCGACAGCCTAGCCCAGCTTGCGGACTAACCCTATCTATCCGCAGCTAGCCCATCTGAGTTTTAACCAGAAAGCGTGGTATTAGCCCAAGGGAACATTGAGACTATCATGCACCTGGACTAATAATCTTATGATAATCCAACGGCCCGGGCATAAATATATTGCCGCTATGAGACAGGGAATGACAAAATAATGGAGAGTTATATGCTTACAAAAAACGGAACAAAAAAAGATAAATAAAAAAATAAAACAACAAAAAAGCTACAAACAAAAATGAAAAAATAATAAAATCAAAATGAAAAAAAAAAAAATGGAACAAAAAAAGATAAATAAAAAAATAATAAAAAAAATGCAAACAAAAATGAAAAAATAATAAAAAAAATTGATAAGGTAAAAAGGTATAAAGATAAAGGATAAAAAAAAATATGCAAAAAAAAAAGGTAGAAGAAAAAAAAAATGCAATATCTTGAAAGTGACGGCTGTTCTGTCACACCATCTGCGTACCAGCGCACAAACGCATTTGCGCTCACGCTGTTAAGTATAGGACGTGCGACGTACAGTAAGCTCGCACAGGTTTACCCGTGGTAGATGTATACGCACGTTTGTTGCGCTGACATTGTAATACGACGTTCAGCGCAAAGGGTTTTACCGCTCTCGTTAATGCATTTTTGCGCCGGCACAAACGTTTGCGTGAAAATTGTAATAGGGTCCCTAGGTGGGTCAGAGGTTGACAGAAATTTTTTTTATAGCTTAAAGCCAGTGTCGGAAATGGGCATGAACCCTAGAAATTATTGAAAGAAAGAAATGTGGTTGACACCGGCTACCAATAAACCTTTATTGGACGAATACAATATACACAACAATATAAAATACATCAAAAAATGTAAAGTGATGAACCTCCTTAAACCATAAATTAAGCTTTCTCTTATTAGAGGATATACCACAATGAAGAATCAAGGATCAATTCGAACGTAATTGGTTCTAGGCAGTAGTTGTAAATATGTGGTACCATACAAGGATACCTATATGCCACTAGGTGGCGTCAACGACCCTGAAAATATCGTCCTAATACAGAAAAATAATAATGATCTGGAGTACAAGAATGAATTACCGACATTTAATGCCAGGTATTAGGAGCATAGTAGGAAGCTAAACATACATGGATAATGGTAGAAATCTTGAACAGCGAGTCAATTGCCATAAATTATTAGCTAAGTGATCCACAGTGTGGCCGTGACTAAATAAACACCACCTTCTCTCTTTCAACCTATCTGGACTTCCTAAACACCCTGCTCCCCCACCCCGCACACACACTCGCAGAAATCTACATGCTGTGGACCCCCATCAATTCTCCAACCTACTTCACCACCTCCCTCATACCTCATCCTTCACCTGCCCTGATGCTGCCACTAATCACTACAACACTACGCTTATCTCTGCTCTAGACACTCTTGCTCCTCTTCGACTCTGTAAGGCCCCACGCCGCCAGCTTCAGCCCTGGCACACCCTCCAGACTTGCTACCTGCAAAGATGCTCCCGCACCGCAGAGCGTGCCTGGAGGAAATCCCGCTCTGAATCTGATTTTGTTCACTTCAAGTTTATTCTCCGGTCAAACACCTCTGCCCTCCACTTGGCCAAACAATCCTTCTTCTCATCTCTTATATCTACGGTGTCCTCCAACCCTAAACGGCTCTGGTCCACCTTCAACACCCTCCTTTACCCACCTGCACCTCCCCCCTCAGCTGCCTTCAGCGCTCAAGACCTGGCAGACTACTTCCTCAGTAAAACTCTAACTATCAGAAGCAACATCCCAACACAAGAAAGTTATCTGCCACCTCCACTCCCACAGGTCCCCTCTGCCACCCTCTGCCACTTCCTCCCAGCCACTGAGGAGGAAGTCAATTCCTTATTGTCCTCCTCACATCTCACCACGTGCCCGCTCGACCCCATTCCCTCACATCTAATTCCTCCCCTCTCCTCCTCCCTCACCCCTGCTCTCACACACATCTTCAACCTATCTCTCTCCACTGGCTCCTTTCCATCCGCCTTCAAACACGCGCTAGTTACCCCTTTACTAAAGAAACCATCCCTAGACCCCAACTCTCCATCCAACTACCGCCCTGTATCCCTGCTTCCCTTCACATCAAAGCTCTTAGAAAAACTAGTCTTCAACCGCCTCTCCCTCTTCCTGTCCTCCAATTCCCTACTTGACCCCCTGCAATCTGGCTTCCGTCCCCTACACTCAACTGAAACTGCCCTCACCAAAGTCACCAACGACCTCCTAACTGCTAAGAAACACGGCCACTATTCTATTCTCATCCTGCTTGACCTCTCGGCTGCTTTTGACACTGTTGACCACCCCCTCCTTCTACAGACCCTCAACTCTCTGGGTCTCGGTGACACTGCACTTGCTTGGGTGGACTCCTATTTATCCAACAGGTCCTTCTGTGTGTCCTTTGCTGGTAACTCCTCCTCTTCATTGCCTCTATCTGTTGGTGTACCTCAAGGCTCTGTCCTTGGTCCTCTGCTCTTTTCCATCTACACCTCCTCCCTGGGCAAAATCATCAACAGCTTTGGCTTTAATTACCACCTCTACGCTGATGACACTCAGATCTACCTCTCTACCCCTGATCTCTCTCCCCTGTCCTTTCAAAAGTCAGTGACTGTTTATCTGGCATCTCCTCCTGGATGGCCTCCCACCACCTAAAGATCAACATGTCAAAGACTGAGCTCCTACTTATTCCTCCCTCCAATGCCTCCCCACTTCTCTATCACGGTGGAGGGTATCACCATCTCCCCATCAAACCAAGTTCGCTGTCTTGGAGTTACACTTGACTCTGCTCTTTCCTTCATCCCCCACATCCAGTCTCTTTCCTCCTCCTGCCGATACCAACTGCGTAATATTTCCAGAATTCGGCCATTTCTTACCGCTGTCACCACAAAACAACTCATACACGCCCTGGTAATCTCCCGACTCGACTATTGCAATAATCTCTTATCTGGCCTCCCTCTGCCCCGCCTCTCCCCCCTACAATCCATCCTGAACGCCTCCGCCAGGCTAATTCACCTCACCCGCCGCTCTGTCTCTGCCGCTCCCCTCTGCGAGTCCCTTCACTGGCTCCACATCCACTGCAGAATTAAGTTCAAAATCCTTATCCTTACCTACAAAACCCTCACTAACTCAGCGCCCCACTACCTGTCCTCACTAATCACCAAATACACCCCAGCCCGCTCCCTAAGGTCAAACAGTGACCTGCGCCTAGCTTCTCCCCGCATCACCTCTTCCCATGATAGACTGCAGGATTTCTCACGCGCAGCCCCCACTCTCTAGAACGCTCTCCCTCGTACTGTCAGACTTTCCCCTAACTTCTCTTCCTTCAAAAGCTCCCTTAAAACATTCCTATTTAGGGAAGCCTACCACCCAACTCACTGACACAACCATCAATCACTCTCACATTACAGTCCTCTCCTCCTGTTTCCAACCCCAACCCTCCTAGATTGTGAGTTCCTACAGGAATAGGGCCCTCATCTCCTCCTGTACTGTTTGTCAAATGTTGTTCAATGTATTGTAACCCTGTCTATACTGTGCTTATTGTACAGCGCTGCGGAATATGCTGGCGCTTTATAAATAATGAATAATAATAATAATAGTCAAGCAGCAGAATAGCAAGAAACGCCACGAATGAATAATTCAAAACTAGACAGTTACCACAATGGTAGTAGGCATAAGGATTCTAATTATAATTATTCCTATACGTAGTGTATGGATTGGAAACCGTGGACAAGGGTATAAGAAAGTTGATATATAAGGCCAACCGAGCTCTGCTAGAGTGGATAAGCGTAGGGGCTAATAGCCACACTGGAACATTGATATATAATAAGCAGCTTGGAATGATCAATTGCTCGTAAATACAGGCAATTAATACCTTGCGTTAAGTGGTGAAGGTCTGAGCCGAGCATACATCAAAAGAATTGTAAATTATGGTCCAACCCGACAAGGCAGATATGTTAGATCTATATGATATAAATGATCCACAACTGGTCAGCAATATAAGTCAGCAATGCCTTTTTATATTGCTGACCAGTTGTGGATCATTTATATCATACAGATCTAACATATCTGCCTTGTCGGTTTGGACCATAATTTGCAATTCATTCCAAGCTGCTTATTATATATCAATGTTCCAGTGTGGCTATTAGCCCCTACGCTTATCCACTCTAGCAGAGCTCGGTTGGCCTTATATATCAACAATCTTATAGCGCTGCGCGAGCGCATTTGCGCAGAGAATGTAATATGGCCCTATATGGGATATGAAACAAGGGACCACAGCTCACATCATGGAAATATATCTGCAGAGCCTCGGGATCACTTAACAGATCACACAGCTACTAAATTTAATGATATGTAATTAGTAATAAAATGCATTGGTTTCGGTTTTCATTTGAATGAAAGTTGTGGTCAGAGAGCGATCAGTGAGACGGCGGTTAATGAGCGCTCTGTTCCCGCGCGCGGGCTATCTGACGTTTAAATTCAAAATCCACTGCAGACATTGGACGCCGAAAATACGCGCGCTTCATAGTTATCATCCAATCAGAGGCTAGTATTAAGAAACGCCCCCACTCCGTATATAATGAGCTGTGCGTTGTCCACTAGACATTTTCTCTTATTGTTCTTCGTGTAGTTGAACATGTCTGGACGCGGTAAAGGAGGTAAGGGACTCGGCAAAGGCGGCGCCAAGCGTCACAGGAAGGTGCTCCGTGATAACATCCAGGGTATTACTAAACCTGCTATCCGCCGCTTGGCTCGTAGAGGCGGCGTGAAGCGCATCTCTGGTCTAATTTACGAGGAGACCCGCGGCGTGCTGAAAGTCTTCCTGGAGAACGTCATCCGTGACGCCGTCACCTACACCGAGCACGCCAAGAGGAAGACGGTCACCGCCATGGACGTTGTGTACGCTCTGAAACGCCAGGGCCGCACTCTGTATGGCTTCGGAGGTTAAAATGTCCTGACCGCTGCTTCCTAAATATTCTGTCTCTATATAACACACAAAGGCTCTTCTCAGAGCCACCCACTCCCTCTTCATAAGTCTATAACACGGCTGAGACCCGGGTCTCTGCAGCTTCTGCACGGTAAGGGTCGCCATAACCAGATAGAACCGGGTCTTTCTCGGCAGGGAGAGGTTAGGGGTAGCTCTGCCTCCCATACGATGCCCGTGGGCCCTGCCATGCATATCTTTTGAGCCTCCGTTTCGATCCCAAGCACCCGCTAACTGGATGTGGGATATTGTAGAACAAGCTGCTATATGATCCCTAGACCTGTAGCTCGTTTTGAGGTCCTGTAGTCAAGCTGGCTGCAAATGTGAGCGCAGATCACCCGGGCGCTGCGTACTTTCAGCCCTGGGCGAGTGCAGTTTGGAGCAGGGGAATGTGTGGTGTTTGCCGCCTTAGCACTTGGTGTTTTTAGTGGAATCTGAGCCATTTAATCCGTTGTAACTGCCCGTGATCCCTGCAGCTCTAAGCATGCGCGTCACTTCATCTTGCACGGCCCCTGCCTGCTGGTCTGAACACCGCGAGCTCACAATCACGTGGTTCTTGGCGCCTTTTCATCAGATGTTTGAACGAGAACCTCAGATTCAGCTTCCCGCGGTTTAATGCAGAGACCAATTAAATCGCCAGTTTACACTGATTTCCAGTCTTATTCAGTCGGTTCTATGCTTTAACCGCATGGGAAGCGGCGAGCAACGGATCCTTCTGCTCCAAGGGTCAGTAACATTGGTTTTCCAGATAATTTAACCGCATTCCCTATGATGCAGAGCCACGAATCTCTTACGTCGATGGGATTTTAGTTCAAAATCATCCGGAGGGCCACGGTTGCAGACCTCTATGGAGACGCCAAGAGGTGTGGATTAGATCCCAATCACTTGATACCAGCTTTAGGTTTCCCGAGCGGACAGGCGTGTGTTTAACAGAACATGTAACAATTTCCGTGTGTTAGAGCTTGTTACGATCTCAGGCTCCCTGTCTGTGTCAAGAGATGAACTAATACAATACAGAGTGCAGACTATTACTTAGAATATAAATTATCATTTTATATAGCGCCAACAGTTTCCTCAGCGCTTTACAAAAACCAAAGGGAATGAGAAGCTGAAGTTAGCTTCTTATTCAGTGACTGAAATTCATTTATTCGCCCAGGATCTTATTCCTGAAAGAATGTCAATTAAAAACACCCCCACACACACTCGTTTCAATGGTAAAAAATGAACAAGTAACTTATTTTCTCTATGACAATAATCTTGGCTCACCACAAACTGACTAAGCAAACTGGCATCAAATTAATACAAAACTAGTCCAGTTTGTGGTGAGCCAAGATTATTGTCAGAGAAAATAAGTTACTTGTTCATTTTTTACCATTGAAACAAGTGTGGGGGGGTGCCAGTTATCTGGATAAATTTATTTCATGTTAGAATTGTCATTGTTCGAACTACTTTCTATTGACTTTCAGGAGTAAGATCCTGGGCGAATAAGCCGTTATCTTCAGTGTACAAATAAGGAGCTAACTTCAGTTTCATAAACGGACATGGGATGGAAACATGAAGCTGAAGTTAGCTCCTTATTCGGCCAGCTTCTTATTCGCACACTGATGATAGCTTCTTATTCAGGCAGCTTCTTATTCGCACACTGATGATAGCTTCTTATTCGGCCAGCTTCTTATTCGCACACTGAAGATAGCTTCTTATTCAGGCAGCTTCTTATTTAGTGACTGAAATTAGCTGCTTATTCGCCCAGGATCTTATTCCTCAAAGAATAATGTCAATAAAAAGTATTTCGAACAATTGGACAATTCTAACACATTCATATGATGAAATAAATTTATCCAGAAAACTGGCACCCACTCCACTTGTTTCAATGGTAAAAAATGAATAAGTAACTAGTGATTTTCTCTATGAAAATCATCTTGTCTCAACAAAAACAGACTAGTTTTCTATTAATTAGACTGTTATCTATCAGAAAAAACATAATCTAGCCCGAGCCAAACATTATTGATTAAGCAAACTGGCATCAAACCTAGCCCCCCCCCCCCGCTCCATTAAATGCAATGAGAAAAAATAAGTAACTGGTGATTTTCTCTATGAAAATCATCTTGGCTCAACCCAAACGGACTAGTTTTCTATTAATTAGACTGTTCTCTATCAGAGAAAACAAAATCTAGCCCGAGCCAAACATTATTGATTATTATGATTATTATTTGGTTAAGTACAAAAGCCAATAATATTCAGCATGGATACAAAAGAAATTGAAGAAATTATTAATCAGTATGAAGAATATCAATACTCTCTGGAATGCTTTCCCTCGTACTGTCAGACTTTCCTCTAACTTCTCTTCCTTCAAACGCTCCCTTAAACAATTCCTATTTAGGGAAGCCTACCACCCAACTCACTGACGCAACCATCAATCACTCTCACCTTACAGTCCTCTCCTCCTGTTTCCAACCCTCCCAGATTGTGAGTTCCTACGGGAATAGGGCCCTCATCTCCCCCTGTACTGTTTGTCAAATGTTGTTCAATGTATTGTAACCCTGTCTATACTGTGCTTATTGTACAGCGCTGCGGAATATGCTGGCGCTTTATAAATAATGAATAATAATAATAATACTCCACACAATATGAAACTGCAGCAAATCATCTTGAGCCATTTGTTTTCAGTTTTACAAACAAAGATGATATGCATTTATTTTTATCAGAAACAAGAGACAAGCAAAATCTTCTTGTCCATGCCAGCTGTGAATCACAAGGTTAAAATGATTGTTTGTGGGCGTGTCCAGATCTCAAGGAGAGCAGCCACAATCCTGAGCCGCGTTCAATACCTCAGCCGCTGCGAGTAGCTGAGTGTGACGTATTAAAGATGGCCGCCACCATGAAGCAAGTAACAATTCCGTACAGCATGTTAATTTTCAGGTTTTTGTTAACCAAAGCACAAAATATATATTATTTCCCCCGCACATAGACATAGATTACAGTTCAATTTAGATTTTGTTTTAGAAGTTAACATAACGTTTATTCAATAAAAACTATCATTTGTGTTGTGTGCATACAAAACGGAATTGTGCTGACTGCTTTCCTTTATCATATTTTGTCCGAGTGATACGAAAAACAATCTGAATCTTTCATTAAGAAATCATCGACCATTTTGGATTCAAAATTCACATCCAAAGCGTTCAATGACACTGCTGCAGCAAACTGAATTGCTGCGCTGCAGCAATTCAGCAGCTGCTGAGGTATTGAAAGGGGCTCTGCTGAGCTCCATGCCGCACAGCCAGATATCAGGTCCTGAGGTTGTTTTTATTGCCTGAGATTGGCACAATCTCCTCAGGGCATTTGTCTGGAACTCTGGCACCCGATTGACTCACCCTGTGGCTGTGGGAACAGAGTGGAGCACCGATTCACACACTTTTGGTTTCCGACTGGCAGAGGTGGTGAAGGAGAACCAGGCTGAAAGATGGTTGCCACCATAAGCCAGGCAGCCATCTTGTTCAGAATATTGGTTCACCAAGTAAATAGAATAGATTTCATTTAGAAGAGAAGAGCTGAGCTCACGTAGAATTTAAGGAATGCGTGGTAGATTAGAAAAGCTAACAAGAAATCCAGGCAGGATCCGGCCAGCTCTTGGCATAAGGGACACAGAGAGATTTATGAATGAAGCAAGGTCAGAGCGATGCCTAGAGAACAAAGGAGCACAGAAACCAGACCAGGTCCCTGGCTATCTGAATAAACAAACCAACAGGGAGGGAGGTGCTGGCCGGAGAAAGACAGCACAAACAAATCACATACTGTCAAACTAACATGAAGTGTATCAATTTATAGTTAAATGTGGAATGTTCTTTGTGTTTATGCTAATGATGGGAGGTATTAACCCACGTGGATGAATAAAGTGTCAGCGGATGGGGCTAATTGGGATGTACCTAATTACGTATTTTTGAGTATAAGACCCCTTGCACGGGGTGAAAGAGGGCTCACTCTTAGAGATTCAATCCTGTGTGAGCACTCTGTGACGACACAATAAAGATCTGCCTTTCCTGAAGAGACTCGTGTTTGGACAATCCTTGCTTGTGTCTGGTCCGGCGCCGTTTAAAAGTGAACCGATGATTGACTCCGGTTACATTTCTTGGGGGCTCTTGGCCGGATACGGGCCCTTGCCAAGACACAGGCAACGGCTGCTGAACACAGTGCGCGATATTGACTGCAGGTGCACGAATCCGCTGGTTGGGCGTCCGTTGAAGGTGAGCTGACATCTGCAGGCGCCAAGCAGGATTTCCTGTTCAGTGGACCTCGTCTCGTCCCAAAAACGGACCCCCGGCCCGGGAACTGGGGACACCACGAGTCTGGGAAACAGCGAGCAGCCCGGCGATAGGTAACGTGTCTTCTATGTTTGTATGTCTGAAGGAGATACCGGTATCTAAGGGAAACGTCCGACTGAGATAGACGATAAGAGGATGCGATGGCCACCATCCTATTGGCATATCTAGCCCGCCGCTGATAGCACTGACATAGCTGAGGAGCCAGAGTGGCTAGCGGATGTCTGGATTCGGGGAATTGAATGCCAATCAAAGTATAGTTCTGTTAGAGAGGAGAAGGTAGCCACGTGGAGTTGCAGACGTCAGTTAATGTTTGTAAACAGAGCTTCACCACGTGGGTAAACGGGAAAGGAGGAGGATTTTTCTGTGACTGGGCTGAGAGCCTGAAGTCAGTGCCTAGTGTGTACGTCGTATAGTGACAAGGGCTTATAGTGAAGCCAACGATAGCTGCAGAGATAGTGGTGCTGAGTGGGTAGATTATCCATAAGGCAAAGTGGAATTGCAGGTGGAAGTAGACAAGGAACGGGGTGCACATAGTCACACGCAGTCAAGAGTTAGAGTTCAAATTACGGGTATAAGGAGCCACAAAGGAGGGAATAAACCCTTGGCTAATAGAAAGAGTTGAAGTGATATATGTTCTGTATTGTGCTGAAAGTATCTGATACGGTATGTGCTGTGAATGAACTGACTCGAGTGCTGTGAGTGAACGTGCGCCTACTCGCTCCACGAGGAAGCAAATTTGAAAGTGGACCCCGGACGTACGTTTTCGACTCAGGCGACTGCAGTCGGCTACTGAAGGGGGAAGCGCCTCAGACACAAAAGGACTGTTGATTGAAGTATCAGACTGTAAATTCTAAAATTGTTATTGAAATAATATATCTGTATTGCAAAAAGTACTGAGTCCGGGAGTGACAATGGTAACGGGTCATCAAAGCCCAAGAAAGTAAAGAAGGGGGAGACGCCCCTAGAGTATATGGTGCGAAATTTTGATGCATTATATAAAACCCATGACTATGGTGTAGAATTGACAAAAGAGAAATTAAAGGTAATGTGTACAGTTGTGTGGCCGATGTTAGTCTCAGGATGGCCAGAACAGGGGTCAATGGACCCGGAGTTGGTACAGAAGGTACACTCCCAAATTACGGAGCAGTATGGACATCCTGAACAGTATCCATATATAGATATATGGAGATATTGCATTAAGAACAAGAGTCATTTTATAATGATAGCGGGGAGAAATAAGAAGCAGGACCCCCAGAATAATGGAGAGAGAGGAGGCCGGTGTTTAGATCAACCGGAAGAGAGTGATAATCTGCCCCCGTCCTACCCATCATGTTATGGGGCAGCTAGGGAAGCTCTGAATGCCGCGATTGCGCGGGCGGAGAGGGGGGAGCGGGCAGCTGCGGTTGCTCGCCAGCTCCCTTTGCTCCGTCCCGTGCGCCTGCGGAGGAAGAGCAGGGGTGCAGTGGGTGGAGGGTGAAGAGGCTCCACCAGAGAAGATTGAGATGCCCGATGGGAGCATATATAAATTAGTGCCCCACGAGAGTGGTGATGACAGAGAAGAGGAAGAAAAACAGGGTGTCACCACACGCGCAGCGAATAATATATAAAACCCCGGATCTGTACCAACACACTCCCCATAAAAGTGCTTTGCAATTGCCACTGAGAGAGGTGCCAGGCCCCCCATTAGCGGATGGGAACCCAGGGCCAATGCAATACACATACGTCCCATTCACGACAACAGATCTTTTTAATTGGAAAACACACACACCACTGTATTCCACAAATCCCGCAGCAGTGGCCAGTATGATAGAGTCAGTTATGCTCACACATAACCCCACATGGGCAGATTGTCAGCAATTAATGTTGACAATGTTTACCACAGAGGAAAGAGCCCGAATAAATAGTAGCGCGCAAAAGATTTTACTCGCCCAAGCCGTAGCAGATGCTAAGCCTCATCCAGAAGCATGGGCAGAGGAACACTACCCCAGAACAGATCCTAAATGGCCGTACAATACAGCTGAAGGAGTTGCCCATCTGCAGACATACAAAACGCTGTAATTATGGGTGTTAAAGCGGGAGGGAAAAAGCCCACAAACATGGGAAAAATAGCAGATGTGGTGCAAGAGGTTAAAGAATCCCCAAGTGCGTTTCTAGAGAGATTGCTGGATGCGTACAGAATGTATAGTCCTATTGATCCTGAAGCGACGGAGAATCAGAGGTTAATTAACTCTTCGTTTGTGGGTCAGTCACAGAGGGATATACGGAACAAAATACAGAGAATAGATGGGTTTTTGGGAAAAGGTATTAGCGAGTTAGTTGAGATCGCTAATAAGGTGTATCATAACCGGGATCTAGAGGAGATAAAGAAACAGAAGGGACATACCGGGTGGTTGGATACATGGGGAATGGCGGAGGGCGAGGTGGCCCAGACAGAGGGAGGGCAAGGGTAGGGGGCCGAGGAAGAGGTAGGGGAGCCCCCAGGGAACCCCTAGGACCCAATCAGTGCGCGTGGTGCCGGGGTGAAGGTCATTGGAAAAAACGACTGTCCTGCATTTTTGGCTAAATTTGGGGGACAAGGTGAAGTTGGGAGGCGGGAGGTCAAGCCTCTAACGGCCAGGTAACAGACGGAAGGTATGAGAGAAATGAAGGGAATGGAGCTGGGTTTGTGGGACTGGCGGGGACATCATTTGAAGGGCAGGATGCATATTGACGGGGACCTGGGCCCATCCCGCTCGGTAGCCACGAGCCCACGGTCACAATGAGAGTGGGAAATAAAGATGAGGTTTTTATGGTTGATACTGGTGCCGAATATTCTGTTGTAACTAAACAAATTGCACCTCCAGTGGGAAATGAGGTTGATATTATGGGAGCAATGGGAGTGTCTGCTAAATATCCTTTTCTTGCTTCTAGAAAATGTAGTGTGGGTGGGCATAATGTTGAACATGAATTTTTGTATATGCCCGAATGTCCCATCCAACTCCTGGGGCGGGATATCCTGTGCAAATTGCAAGCCCAAATTACATTTCTTCCCGGGGTCACGCTCAATTAGACCTGCCCGAGAGTGGCAGCTCTATTCGCAGCATACTCCAGCCAGTCCGCACAATCCACAATCTGTGAAAATTGCAGTAGTTATGCCAAGGGAGGAAGAATGGCGCACGGCACCTACTCTGCCTGCCGCGCCGGACCCGCATGCACTACTCCTTGAAATTCCTGGGGTGTGGGCGGAGGAAAATCCGCCAGGACTTGCCATAAACATACCCCCGGTATATGTGGAATTAAAGCCCGGCGCAACGCCTGTGGCCCTAAGACAATATCATATCCCACAAAAAGCCAAGCAGAATATACAAATACATTTACAGAGACTTAAAGATAACGGCATATTGAAATTCTGCGTGTCACCATGGAACACACCCCTATTGCCAGTATTGAAAGAAGGCACACAAGAGTACCGCCCTGTCCAAGATTTACGAGCTGTCAACGAGGCCACCGTAACACTACACCCTGTGGTTCCAAATCCATACAATTTGTTGGCGTTAATCCCCGGAGATACACAATATTACACAGTGCTTGATTTAAAAGACGCTTTCTTTTGCATCCGCCTGGCTCCAGCAAGCCAGCCCCTTTTTGCATTCCAGTGGGAAGAGTCTACCACGGGGGCGCGTCATCAAATGACGTGGACGCGCCTCCCTCAAGGTTTCAAAAATTCGCCCACAATTTTCGGGTGCGCGCTCAGCCAAGATCTCCTCGCCTTCAACGCTCAGCCAGACAAAGTAGTGTTACTCCAATATGTTGATGATTTATTGCTGGCTTCTCCCACAGAAAAAGACTGTTTATCCGCCACAAAAGCTTTGCTACACCTACTAAGCCAAGCAGGTTACAGAGTTTCTAAAAAAAAGCACAAATATGTAAACAGAGTGTAAATACCTGGGTTTCCAATTAACAGGTACCAAACGTGCACTGGGGGCAGAAAGAAAAGAAGCGGGTGTGCCGCATCCCCAACCAAAGACCAGGAGACAAGTCCGTGAGTTCCTGGGAGCTGCAGGCTTCTGCCGCCTGTGGATCCCCAACTTCGCAGACATTGCCAAGCCGCTTCATCAAGCCACCAAGGGGGGAGAACTAGACCCCTTTCATTGGGAGAGGAGCAAACAGCAGCGTTCCTGAAATTAAAGACTCTGCTAATGGAAGCTCCTGCACTGGGCCTGCCAGATCACAGCAAGCCTTTCCAGCTGTTCGTACATGAACATAACCAAACAGCAACAGGAGTATTGGTCCAGACCTTTGGCTCCTGGCTGAGGCCTGTGGCCTACCTCTCCAAGCAACTCGACCCTGTGGCCTGCGGCCTACCCCCATGCCTGAAAGCAGTGGCTGCCACCGCAATGCTGATAGCAGAAGCAGACAAGCTGACCCTTGGACAAGTTCTTCATGTCAAGGTGCCCCACGCTGTCAAGGCTCTGCTGGACGTCAAAGGAGGTTACTGGTTCAGCAACAGCCGGATGACGAAGTACCAAGCCATGATGTGTGAAAATCCACAGGTCCATTTGGACCTCATCGCTACCTTGAACCCTGCTACTTTACTGCCTGACTGTGAAGAGGATCCAGATCATGAATGCCTCCAAGTCATGGAAGAAGTGTTCAGTAGCAGGCCAGATTTGAAAGACGTACCCCTAGACAAATACGATCTACAGCTATTCACTGATGGTAGCAGTTACATGGATGATGGGAAGAAAGTCTCCGGCTATGCAGTAGTCTCAGCAGAAGAAGTTATCGAAGCAAAGCCACTGCCAGGCCATACATCTGCACAATTGGCCGAAATAACAGCTCTAACCAGAGCCCTTGAAATTTCTGAAGGAAAAAGAGTGAATATCTACACAGATTCCAAGTACGCCTTCATGACAGTCCATGCACATGGTGCACTCTACAAAGAAAGAGGCCTACTCACGTCTTCAGGACAACAAATTAAATACTGCAGAAATCACGCCCTCCTGGAAGCAGTATGGAAACCAAGTGCTGTCAGCATCATGCACTGTCGAGGCCACCAAAAAGGCCGTGATGAAATTCCAAAAGGTAACAGACGCGCGGACCAGGCCGCAAAAGCAGCTGCAAAACCGCCACCGCCAACAGAAGATCAAGCTAAAGTAATGATCTGCAAACAAGAGCCTCAACCTTCAATGCCAAATTACGAGTTCTACATGAATTTGAAAAAGTTTGAACCCCACGGCGAGTTCATTGAAATAATACTGCACAAATGCCAAATGACTTTGAACTGTTAGAACTCAATCATGATTATATCCAATGGCTTTTTCCAACTCGGACACAAGGCCGAAATTTCTACTCTACTCCCCTAAATCCGCAAGAGACACGCCTGATGATTAACACCTCAGAAGTTCAGCAAAGACTACGCAGAGCTTACAAAATGATGCTGAAATTCTTCGGCGTAAAAATAGTGGGGGAGGAGGAAGACAAAGAAAAACACTGAGGTTGAACGAGCAGAAAATTTCGCGTCACGATTTGAAAATCTGACAAACCATCCTCACAATAATCTACGAATCACACGAATACTGCACAGTCTGGGAGAATTGGGAGCAGAAGAATATCAAGTCCCACTGGTGAGGTTCTTCCTCAAGGAGATCCTTATCAAGAACAGACTGCCAAGAATGAAGAAAAGTGCAATGGACTTTTTCATACCAGCAGTAAGAGAACAAGACAGACAAGATTTATTGTTTTTCGCATGGCGATACTATTTTCCAAAAGAAGAATTTATCTGGGGAATCATGGAGAATTGGCACGATACAAACCAAAACCAGTGGTAGCTGCACTCTACCAGCACCACTGAGCGAATGGACACCTGTGTACTCAGAAAAAGAAAAGAAGTGGCTGACAGAAGAACCCGGAGGTTATGGAGAAGATGGATGGTTCCAGATGGAGAATGGACGAATGGTCCTACCAGCAACACTGGCTCCTGAAATCGTGAGAGCACTTCACGCAAGTACCCATGGAGGAAGAGAAATGATGGAGCAACAGTTGGAGCCACATTTCTACGTACCAGGATTGTCAGCAATCTGCAAAACAACAGCTCAACAGTGTGTAACATGTGCCAAAAACAACCCAAGAACAGGCCCGTCTCAACCCCCAGGGAAACAGCCAATCGGGCTATCCCCAATGGCATCATTACAAATAGACTTTACAGTACTGCCACCCTGCAAAGGATACAAATATCTACTAGTGATGGTATGTACTTTAACGGGATGGGTGGAAGCCTTCCCAACAAGAACTGAAAAGACTACAGAAGTGGTAAAGAGCCTGATGAAAGAAATAATACCACGTTACGGACTTCCACTCGAGATAGGGTCGGACAATGGCCCTGCATTTATCCAGAACTGTTTGCAACAACTTGCCCGGCTACTGGGCATCACCTGGAAGCTACATACCGCCTACAGGCCCCAAAGTTCGGGAAAAGTTGAAAGAATGAACCGTACCCTAAAGACTCTGATGTCCAAACTGTGCCAAGAGACGTCATTAGGCTGGTTGGACTTGCTGCCGATAGTCCTTTTGCACATTAGGTGCAGACCAACCCCCCAATTGAAGTTAAGTCCGTACGAACTTATTTGGACGGCCAACCCTCTGATTAATGGACTAAGGGGGGACCTTCGGGCATTGGGAGAAACTAAACTAAATGATCAGGTAGTAATGTTGGGTAAATCAATGCAGAAGTTAAATACTTGGGTGGGGATAATATACCGCATTTTCTGTATCCTTCACTGCATAAGTATTGTCCGGGTGACTCAGTATGGGTAAAAGAGTGGAAAAATGATCCACTGGGTCCAAAATGGAGAGGTCCTTATCTTGTCCTGTTATCAACCCCTACAGCAGTAAAGGTTGCCGAGGTGGTCCCGTGGATACATCACTCCAGAATAAAAGCAGCTGCCAGTCCTGAGCAAACATGGAAGGTCCGCCACGAGACCAATCCGCTGAGGCTGAAGCTGACAAAGACCACAGTCTCGAGCACCTAAATGATCCTAACCCTGATGATTCAGAGGATCAACAAGTGGGTGTTTTGATGGGCACAGGCCCTGACCACCCGCCAGCGGAGATGGGTGTTTTGATGGGCACAGGCCCTGACCACCTGCCGACGGGGGATAACCACAGGGTGTTTTTTAGGGGCCCGGCCCCCACCCTTGATCGTCCTGATATGTTCTTCACTTTTGAAATTCCGGCGGGGAGGGATTGGGTTTATGTGGCTGTGAAAAGAATTGCCCAAGGAATTCTGACAATCGGGGCAGTTGTGGCGCTGATTCTATACCTTGCTAATTTGATTTATGGACTCTCACGTGGAGCATGCCCTAATTGTACAAATGCCGCGGGAAAGTGGATATTTCTCACATCTGGAATGGTACGCACCCGGTGATGGAGAACCGTACCATGTGGAGACAAAAGCGAGAAGTATCCTCTGAGATATTGCCAAGAGGACATTTGCTTGTGCAATTTAAATATGACTATGCTAAGAAATCTGGGCAGAAAGCATGTTGGGTGTGCAGCAGAATGCACCCAGAGACAATCCATATCCCATTTGCTTCTGTTCCAATGAATCTGAGTATGTTTGCATCAGGGAATATTACAATACATTCTTTCCGCCACCCAGAGAACAACCAGAAATGTATGAAGCTGGGTATCCCATAATAGGGTACATATATCCTCCAGAATGGTGTTTCCAAATAGGGCCAGATAAAGACACACATAAGAAGGAAGGGTGTTACTCAAGCAAATTTAATTGGACATCATACATATACACAATTGACACAGAGGGACACTCAAATTATCTATACATACAGTGCAGGAAACTCACGAGTCAACAAGAGAGAGTAATTGAAGATGAGTCTGGTGGGATGCAGAGTGTGCTGGAGACGACAAGACGAATGAGGCGAATGATGTTGGAATTAGCAAAGGGAACACTACACCTATCACCATTCATGTTAGAAGAGGGATACCAGGTGTGTTGTGGGAGAGTGTGTTACACATGGGTTCCACCAACAATAACAGGAATGTGTTATTTGGCTAAACTGGTCCCAATACAGAGACTAAGGGGAGAAGACACAAACACAGACACAGAACTACACCCTAGGTACCACTGGTGTTTGAAAGACCGAAGAGAGAGTTGTTTGCAAAGATGGATCGAATATGGACATGGCTGCCAGCATGGACTGGATGGGGAGGAGAGATAATGAGGAGATTGAATAGCTATGTCAATCTGATGGATGAGATCCTGAATAGAACCAGTATGGATATCCAGTTGCTGAATCTGGAAATGTGAGAGATACGAAAGGTGCAGATGATACATGATATGGCGCTTGAGCAGATCAGTGCGGCATTGAATGGATTGTGTGAAATGACGATGCACTATGAATGTTGCACCTTCATCAGAAACACTACACACGAAGTCCCAGATTATTACCAGGTAATTCAAGACCACCAGGAAAAGGTAGCACAGTTGCAGGGCTCAGCTAGAAGGATTGCTGCCGAAGGCTGGAATCCGCTCCGTGGGTTCGGAGCAATGGGAGAATGGTTTGGATCAATCTTGAGATTTATCTCACAGATTGGATCCATGATACTCATGGTAGTGGTGGTCTTGATCATAGGGATACTGATATACCGCATAGGGCTATGCATATGGCCACTATGCAAGGCAGCACTGACACCCACACAAACACAGAAGATACCACTGATAATCCCGCAGGGAATGTTCCCAGCGAACGGGAAGTCCCCCCAATATTCAGAATTTCAGAATAGTGGAGTGTAATGGCTACAAGTGCCAGGAAAAAGATACTGACACTTGAGCCAAGGGGGAATGAAGGAGAACCAGGCTGAAAGATGGTTGCCACCATAAGCCAGGCAGCCATCTTGTTCAGAATATTGGTTCACCAAGTAAATAGAATAGATTTCATTTAGAAGAGAAGAGCTGAGCTCACGTAGAATTTAAGGAATGCGTGGTAGATTAGAAAAGCTAACAAGAAATCCAGGCAGGATCCGGCCAGCTCTTGGCATAAGGGACACAGAGAGATTTATGAATGAAGCAAGGTCAGAGCGATGCGCTAGAGAACAAAGGGAGCACAGAAACCAGACCAGGTCCCTGGCTATCTGAATAAACAAAGCCAACAGGGAGGGAGGTGCTGGCCGGAGAAAGACAGCACAAACAAATCACATACTGTCAAACTAACATGAAGTGTATCAATTTATAGTTAAATGTGGAATGTTCTTTGTGTTTATGCTAATGATGGGAGGTATTAACCCACGTGGGATGGAATAAAGTGTCAGCGCGGAGGTGGGCTAATTGGGATGTACCTAATTACGTATTTTTGAGTATAAGACCCCTTGCACGGGGTGAAAGAGGGGCTCACTCTTAGAGATTCAATCCTGTGTGAGCACTTGTGTGACGACACAATAAAGATCTTGCCTTTCCTGAAGAGACTCGTGTTTGGACAATCCTTGCTTGTGTCTGGTCCGGCGCCGTTAATGAAGTGAACCTGATTGACTCCGGTTACAGTGGCGGCCATCTTGCTGCCTGTGCTTGGGGTTCCTACAGCATGGTTCCTTCCTGTGTGCACCATCCTTACCGGCATGAGAAAGAAATCAAGGAAATCTGGTACAGAGGGATCATATCTCCTAGATATCAGGGTCTCGCTGGGCGTTGGGCGCGAAGGAGGGATGCGGGACCGCTGTTGTGGGACCCCGGCGTTCTCAGAATCCTCTGACGACCCCATTGAAAGGGTTGAGTGTCGAAGCTGCATAGGCGCAGGGCCGGGCTCCGCCACTCACTGCAGTTGACCTTCAAAAGGTCATGGATGACTTTCGGGGTTTGTGGCACAGCGACCTGAACGAGAGATGCTCTGCTGTGGAGTCCATGCAGACTCGGGTTGCTGAGGTCCATTCCCATTCTCGGGAGACGGTGGTGGTGGCGCTTGGCACAATGGATGCTACAGTCGCAGATCTCCAGATGCAAGTTATCCACTTCAGCTCTGCGGTCCTGGCCTTGGAGAATCGGCACTGGAATATCCACTTGCGGGGGATCCTGTATGATGTCTGTGATGAGGGGCTCCTCGCTTATCTGGGCAAATTGTTGACTCATTTTCTTTCAACACTGAGACCTTCCTGGACTCCCCTATTGTTTCAGCTATGCGTGTTCAGAAGGCTGCCTCTGCCAGGCTCCTCCCGCATGATGTTATATTGACCACCAGAGATGTGCTTACCCAGTCTCGGATCCTTGCAGCGGCTGGCCCCACTTTTAAGGTCACCTTTACCTCTACTTGTATCACCTTTTATCGAGGCTTACCATTTTTGGCATTGGCTGCATGGCGCATTTCGGCGATGTCACACCTCTGCTACGGGGCTGTGGGATTCGATACCACTGAGGCGCCTCAGGTTCTCATGATGTTACCTGGGAGGGAAAGGCCGTTTTGACCATCGTGGGGCTCTTGGCTGCTCCACATGGTCCCCCAAGGGTCTACCTTCAGAGCCCAGATGAATGACTCCCATCTACATCTGTTTTTCCTTGGGATAGCTGGGACTGTTCGCCCCAATTTTTCTGAGGCCGTGCTGCTCATTTTTGTCTGTGATTTCACACCCTCCCCCATTTCCCCTTTTTTTTTTTCTTTTTTTTTTAAGTAGCTTGACTTATGCTGAAGGCATTTTTTTATTTCTCCTCATTTGCTGTGACATTCTGAGGAGGTTTTTGATTTCCCCCATTTTTCGCCCTCCTCACCGCCCAACTATTTATGCGGGGTTCCCTGTGTGATCCTTTTATCCAGGATTGACGTGGGAGTCCGGCTGGGGGTGGTGATCCCCCTTTTATTTATTGTTTGGTATGGGACACTGGGTCGACACCTGTGCGAGCCGCTAGGGTGGCAGCCTAGGCTCTGGCCTCCCACCTGGCCCCAGATCTCCCAGCTTTGTGGACTCTTCCCAGGCCCCCGGTTTCAGTTAGGTAGCTTGGGTGAGCAGGGTACACCATGATTTACTGGGCAGTCCCTTGCCTCGCCCCCCCTTTTGATTTCCCCCCCTTCATGATGCCCCCCCCCCCGCCAGACTACACCACTTTTTTTGGTCTGCCCCTCTCGATTTGTTTGGATTTGTTTTACTCCTTTACCCCCTTCCCCTCCATTTTATTTTTACTATTTCATGACTCTATAGATGACATTTTATGGTCCTGCGTGACCATTGTTCATCGCTTACTTTTCTTTTTATTATCTGTATTCAAATTCTAAAATAAATAATTCAAAAGAAAAAAAGAGTTTTCATTGAACAAGTCATTGATTTGATCATTTTAGTTTAGCATTTAAAAGAATTAATGTCAGGGTTCGAGTTGTCTCTTGTTTGGCTCAGGCAAAATTGTGTTGTTTTCTTTTTTGCAACGGAAGAGAATTCAATATTGGGTGAGCCAAAATGATTGTCATTGAACAGTGTGACGGATCCCGCCACTCGGAGAGTAGATCCGCCGTCAGCGCGGAGTACACCTGGAGGTCGGTAGTGTGGTAGCGAGGTGCCGCTGGTGCTCGTAGAATACCCCGAGGTTGCAGCGCTGTAGAGAGGTCCTTGAAGCGTCTCGGTTCCCAAAGCCCTGTTATCCCCAATTACTAGCCGAGGCAGGAGTAAAGGTTCAAACAAGAGTGATTTATTTTTCATGGAGAACACAGCTTATTTATGGGGAAAAAATACATTGTTCTCCCCTGGTCTGCCCTCAGCCCTCCCGGGGGGATTTCTGCCACTGCCTAGAGCCATGGCCCAATTTCCCTTTGTTCACCTTGGGCCCCCCTAGTGGGTGCAGCCCTTATCTTGAGGCTCGTCTGGTGAACTTTGCGTGGCTCTGAGCGGGGAACAGGGGAACAACAGGGAAAATCATATTGAGGTACTTATTAAAAGTTTGTTAGCCCTTATTTTTATAACACACAAATAAATAAACACTTGAACTGTTGTACTGCGCTACAGCGTAGTGGCGGCCGTCCCGTCACAAACAGTTGTTCCCAAAGTGGGATATGTGAGAAAACAAAGGAGTACACAAACTGCATATGGATGAGCCAGAGAGTTGGTGACATGGAAGAGTCAGTGAGAATGCTGGCTTACGTTACCAGCCGAGAGCGGTGCAGCCAGTAGTAAAGTAAACAATGTTCATAGAATGCTGGTGTCTCTGTCCGTATGCTGCCCACATTTGTGATGAATAAAGTAAGATGCCAAAACTGCAATACAAGGCAGTTTTATTAGTGATGCTCTACCTCATTCCACCCTTTTCTCCTTCACTACTAATCAGGACTCCATTAGAAAAGTTGGGATCACTTTCTGGACCACTGTCAGGGCAACCTGACCGCCAATTCGCCCTCCTCATTTTAGCCCCTTTTACGACCTTGGCTAATCATATCCCAGTCATCAACTGGGATCCACAATTGGAAAAAAGCTGCATGATTTTATTTTCTATTTGTGGCTCACCATTAATGTGCTATTTCTGGCTTGAGCCAGCATATTTTTCAGCTACTGATCCATAAAAGCAGTGCCGCTCTCACCAGTATCGGCTCCAAGAGTGCAATGGACTCCAAGGAGCTCAGGGCAATCCTGCAAAAGTCCTGCATGTTCACTTCAGTGGGGTTGCGTAGAACCAAAAAATAATGCTGAGGAATATTTGTTCACAATTGTCTGTTGATAATGGCCAGAGAAAGCAGCAGGTCACTCCACCCCCTTCACCTATGGATCTTAGGTAAGTGAGCGATTTTTCAAGCTCTGTTGATTGAAGTATCAAATGTTTGGTGCTAAACAAAAATCACTTAAAATGACACTCTATTGAAAATAGATTTTACCCTTTTCCATAAAATAATTGGGCAAATTCTGCCGACAGCCTCTGCACAATTATTTCATTTTTTTATTTTGGGGAGATTTTACTCTCCTTTTGTCCCTCGATGTGCGCAGCTCCTCCTTTTCGACTGCGGAGCTTGTGAGTCCGAAGTTCCCTGAAACTTTACTATAAGGGTTATTCAGAAAGAGCCGGTCTGGCCTCGAAATGACACCAAACAATGAATTTCCCCGTACGGTGCATTTTCGGGGTCGTTCAGCTATTCAGAAAGCAGGCAGTTCGCCAAATTTAGGCGAATTGCCAGCAAATATGTTGCCTGTTCGACAGTGAAATCCCCCATAGAGAAGTAATGGTTAATCTATTCACAGACAGCAAACAGCAGAGAAATGTCAGTGAAATGCCCTGCTATTCAGTGGTTTCAGTCGGCAGGTTTATCCTATAGGTTTCAATGTTAAAAATATTCCTGTTTTGATTCAATATCTAATAAACTGTTTATTCCTTTAATCTGCAGCAAAAAGTCAAGCTGCGGTAGCGAGCCGGCGTCAGGTCCCTTGCTGGAAGCTAGCGAGTCAGCCATAGGAAACACCTAGCAGATAGTTCCTCTTATCAAATACTCGTTGAGGTGTAGTGCAAGATAAGCAGGTTGGTTTATTTTTGAACAATACAGACACATTTATATGGTACAGTCCCATTGTTCTCTCCCATGCCCGCCCTCAGACATCCCGGCGCCAGTTTTAACACTGCCACCAGCCATTGCCCTTTTGGCATACTTAACATGGGCTGCCACTGCCCCTAGCTCGAGCTCTGCTCTTGGTGCCACACTGTCTGGCCCACCCTGGGCTGTTCCTTGCCCGTGAAATTCCACCCTCCTGGAGTGCGGGCTCTGATTCCGAACCCAAGATTTTCTCTGCACCTGGAAGCCCGGCCTGAGTTTAGCAGCTGATTGAGGGGTGATCTCGGTGGCGCTCCCCTTTACAACTCACCGCACAGTGGCACCATGTTCCCAGGGCCCTTCTGACCAAAAAGCACTCTGGTGGCATGTACAGGGGCTGAGAGGTGCAGGGTGTAAGGCATGTCGGCTGTGCTAGGTCTTGGCTGGTGGCAGCTGTATCAGGGTTGCGCTGGGCAGATAAACCACGGTGGCTGGGCAAGGCAGGGGTGTCAAAGAACTTAATAAACATCAGGGTCATACAAGCACAAATTGTACAAACAAATTATAAACTTGGGGGAACGAAAATGGGCAATTTAGGTGGTATTAAATTGTGAGGGAATACAGGTGCGTTTGGTGCCGGGAATTGCGAGGGGAAACACAATACACACAGGGATCATACAGACATAAATTGTATAAACAAAATTTAACATTGAACCAACGAACTTTTAACGTTTTATGTGCCAATAACTTGAAATTGACGGCTGTTCTGTCACACTAACGTTAGCGCTCACCTGCGTGAGCGTTAACCTTAGCCCAAGTAGTTAACCTGTTAGCGTTTGGATTGTAATTTGCGTTAAGTAACCCGTTTGCGTTTGGTATCTTGTGCTTCTCTGCGCGAGGTTACTTTATTTTGCGCTCCCTATACTTAATCAGCGCTGGGACTTTGCGCTCCCCATGTTAACGTCTGGCTGCGATTAACAAAAAGTTAACCAGAGCAAGGACTTGGTACTAACGGATTCCACTTCTAAAGAATACGTTAACAGCAGCCTAAAATTTTTCTTAAACATCGTATACTCACCTCCTGGTCCGCGGCGAAGATTGCGGCTCTGTCCGCCTCCTCCTCAGTACGGCGGGAGCAGGGAAAGACTGGGGGAAAAAGTCCCCTCAGTCTCCCCCTGCGTATCACTACGCTGACCGGCCGGATCTCGCAAGACGAGCTCCAGCAGGTCATGTGACCACCGGCGTCTGTTTCAATGGAGTCCTATGGAGAGGATGCGTGTG
The DNA here is from genome assembly GCA_009667805.1 of Leptobrachium leishanense. Lineage (NCBI taxonomy): Eukaryota > Metazoa > Chordata > Amphibia > Anura > Megophryidae > Leptobrachium > Leptobrachium leishanense. The sequence continues at coordinate 21,973,493 of CM019074.1, forward strand.
GCTGAGCTTAAAGCCTGAGATACACTGAGCGCGGAGCGACGCACAGCGTAGTGAAGCAAAGATTTTGCAGGCTTGACTTCACGACGCTCCGCCTTGCAGCCAGGCTACACTGCATGATGTTTGCTTCTCTCAAGACTGGACAGGAATCCAATAACTAAATTAAAATGTACACACAAAAATCTTCTATTTTCACAAAAGTGCATGTCACATAGGCAAAAACGTTTCTATTGAATAAAATACATAAAAAATACTGCCAATTTAATAGGAATAGTATAAAAAACGTAGCCCTGATCATATAGCAACCCCATGTGATATATATAAATATATTATAGGGATGCAGGGAGCGCTATGTATAGAGTAGGGATGCATCAAAACCAAATGCATACCACATAATTAAATAATTTATTTTATAATAAATAATACCACATAATTAATCGAAAACTAGTCAGTTTGGGTTGAGCCAAGATGATTTTCATAGAGAAAATCACTAGTTACTATTTTTTTCTCATTGCATTTAATGGAGGGGGGGGGCTAGGTTTGATGCCAGTTTGCTTAATCAATAATGTTTAGCTCGGGCTAGATTTTGTTTTTTCTGATAGAGAACAGTCTAATTAATAGAAAACTAGTCAGTTTGGGGTGAGCCAAGACGATTTTCATAGAGAAAATCACTAGTTACTTATTCATTTTTTACCATTGAAACAAGTGGAGTGGGGGGGGGTGCCAGTTTTCTGGATAAATTTATTTCATCATATGAATGTGTTAGAATTGTCCAATTGTTCGAAATACTTTTTATTGACATTATTCTTTGAGGAATAAGATCCTGGGCGAATAAGCAGCTAATTTCAGTCACTAAATAAGAAGCTGCCTGAATAAGAAGCTATCTTCAGTGTGAGAATAAGAAGCTGGCCGAATAAGGAGCTAACTTCTTCATGATGGAAACAAGGTGTAAAGGGCCCTGCTGACAATCTAGATTGAGGAAGGGTAATTTTACTTGAGGTCAGGACCATTAGTGCCACTGGTTTAGAAATGGTGGGGCAAATGAAGCAGCTTTAATCGTGAGTTGCATCTTTAAATCAGTGGATTTTATTACATGGTTTAATTTACAAAGTGACAAAAGCAGCGCCTATATGCTTCACTAGAGATAGGACAGGGTTTATCAACGTTACAAAAGCAAATACTGTAACGGAGTTTCACCCAAACACACAGCCTGCAAAACGGTATTAGCTGTTAATCTGGTGTTGGTTTATCTGCATCTCCCGTGATATAAAGGGGCGACTCGAGGGGTCTTGGAGCAATCAGTGCCTGGAAACTGCTGGAGGATTCTGCATTCGATGCCCTTAGCTGTTGTGCTGCCCACATTACCGCTTCAATACTCTGCATGCACGAAGTTAACGGTCAGTGCCGGCTCTCTTTAGACGTTGTGGGTGGCTCTTAAAAGAGCCTTTGTGTTTCGGGAAAAGGGAGGTCAGAGGGAGCCTTTACTTGCTCTTAGCAGACTTGTGGCTCTCGGATTTCTTGGGCAGTAAGACGGCCTGGATGTTGGGCAGGACGCCGCCCTGGGCGATGGTGACTCTGCCCAGCAGCTTATTGAGCTCCTCGTCGTTGCGCACGGCCAGCTGCAGGTGGCGGGGGATGATGCGGGTTTTCTTGTTGTCCCGGGCGGCGTTGCCAGCCAGTTCCAGGATCTCAGCGGTCAGGTACTCCAGCACAGCGGCCAGGTACACCGGGGCTCCGGCTCCTACACGCTGTGCGTAGTTCCCCTTTCTGAGCAGCCTGTGGACACGGCCCACAGGAAACTGCAGCCCAGCTCTGGATGAGCGTGTCTTGGCCTTTGCCCGAGTCTTGCCGCCCTGTTTGCCTCTTCCTGACATTCTCGATAAATCTTCTATAGTTAAACATGGAGTTTCACCTCCAACTCCGACACTTATACATTTTCTGCAATCGTTAGCATCATCCTGATTGGCCAGGATTGAAAGCACGCAATCAGTTACAGATTTTAACAAGAGCCAATCGGACGCAGAGCTTGATGCTGTGTTTCCGTTCTGGAAATTTGAGCCAATAGGAGGCGCTTTATTATTCTGCTTGTATATATAGAGCTGCGGGAGCGGAGAGATTTTATACTGTTTCCAGCATTTCACGAAGTGTATGATATAGTGTCAGTTTGCCATGCCTGATCCAGCAAAGTCCGTTACGGCTGCCAAGAAGGGCTCCAAAAAGGCGGTGACAAAGACCCAGAAGAAAGATGGGAAAAAGCGCAGAAAGTCCCGTAAGGAGAGCTACTCTATCTACGTGTACAAAGTGCTGAAGCAAGTACACCCCGATACCGGCGTCTCCTCCAAGGCCATGGGCATCATGAATTCGTTCGTTAACGACATCTTTGAGCGCATCGCAGGGGAAGCCTCCCGCCTGGCTCATTACAACAAGCGCTCCACAATCACCTCCCGGGAGATCCAGACCGCCGTGAGGCTCCTCCTGCCTGGAGAGTTGGCTAAGCACGCCGTGTCCGAGGGCACCAAGGCCGTCACTAAGTATACCAGTGCCAAGTAAAGCTCCCGAACCGTCACCCCATAACACAAAGGCTCTTCTAAGAGCCACCCACATACTCCATGTAAAGCGCTAATATCACGCTTGATTGCAGAGAGAACCTATGCTCGATCTGCATCTGAACACGAGCCCCTGCTCTTCTAACGCTGCTTGTGTTGGTCGGTAAAGGCACCTGTAGCCTGAACCGGGTTCTCTGACGCCTCACTCCGGAGCCTCCGTCTGATGCTATGGAGGGTTAACGTGTTACACCAATGGATCCCACGTGTGGAGTGATCCTCATAAACTTACTGAGCGTAAAATGAGACCGTTTTAGGCGAGCAGGAAGAAATACTCCTGCGAAGATTGGCAGCGCACTGGTTAATTTAACCCCCACCCCCCTCTTCCTGAACCCAGCCCAGCGTCTTCACGTCTGTACAATCCGTACTGAAAGCAGGAGATAGTTCTCCATAGAAAGCTGTGTGATTTATTGTGTATACATGTCACCTACTCCAGACTGGAAGCAGCCAGTGTTGTGTCTGATCTGGTTCCTCGTCGAGAGCTGTTCCAAGCCGCCTCTGTATGAGGGTTTTATACGAATTCTGTAGTTTTACACTGCAAAAACAAAGTATGTTCTTAATGAATACGGCATAACATTAAATAGGCTTAAACAAAACGACCCTTTAAACTGGTGTGTATTTATAGACATGGTGTATATATGTGACGGATTCTGCAACACAGGAAGAGTGGATCCACCTGTAACTTTATTGCCTAGGAGTACAGCCGTGGGGTAGAGGCAGGCCGAGGAGTCAGCTCTGGATGCAGCAAAGTCTGCTGCTCTGTGCTAACCTGTCTGAAGCCAGTAAAGTCACTACTCAGAGCCTCTGCCTGGATCCGTGGACAGAGGCTCAGAAAATAGCCCCCCCCCCTCTCAGTCACTTGTCGAGGCATCAGTGTTTATTGCAGGGTACTTCTTGTGAAGGATCGTGTAATAGGTCCAATATGTTCCCTCGATTCATTCGCCAGTTCCCAGATTCTCCCTTCAGCCTGCAGTGCCGTTCCAATGTCAGATCTTAATTTATCCCAATAAAGCAGACAACTCTGCTAATTTTGGGGTGTAACGAGATGCCCAGGTCAAATATTTTCCCTCGGCCGTCTCGAGTCATTCGCCTTCGCCAGTTCCCGGATTCTCCCCACAGCCCGGGAACAATGTTATCTTAATTTCTCCCGAAAATAAAGCAGACGACACTCTTCATTTTGGGTTATGCAGACTCTCTGGCCATTTCACATAACCTGCTTTTATTTGGTTCAGAATCAGATAACAACAGTTAACATTCCCACCCCCCAGACATTACGGCACCAACATTCAGCCTGCTCTCCATCAGGTCCTCTCAGAGTGCAAACTCTTGAGCAGGGGCTTCACTGATACTGTTCTATGTGTTTTAACTTGCATGTATATTGGTTATCCTGTCTTTCGCATTGTACAGCGCTAGGGTACTTGGAGGCGCCTTATAAATAACTGTAACTGCAGTCATACAGAGCACAGGTCCTTTGGGATTCCAGGGAAGCAGCAGCAATCCGGGGTACTGTGACGGATGCTGCTACTCGGAGGGAGTAGATCCGCCGTAGGTGCCGGGGTTGTTCTGCAGTGAGCAGCGGTAGCGAGCAGGCGTCAGGTCCCTTGCTGGAAGCTAGCGTGTCAGCCGGAGGAAATACCAAGCAGATAGTCCCTCTTTCCAAATACTCGTCGAGACGCAGTATAGGTTAAGGAAGTTGGTTTTTAATGAAAACCAGCACATACACGGTCCATTTATATGGTACAGTCCAATTGTTCTCTCCCATGCCCGCCCCTAGACACCCCGGCGCCAGTTCTGCCACTGCCTCTAGCCCGAGCACTTATTGTATGTTGAACATGGTCCCAGCTCTTGGTGTCACACTGTCTGGCCTGCCCTGGGCTGCTCCCCGCCCAGGAAATTCCACCCCCTGGAGTGCGAGCTCTGACTCTGGCGCCGGATCTTCTCCGCGGCTGGAAAACCCGACCTGAGCCCAGCGGCTGATTGGGGGGGTGATCTCGATGGCACTGGTCTCTAGAACTCACCCCACAGTGGTACCATGTTCCCAGGGCCCCTCAGCACAAAAAGCACTCCGGTGGCAGGAACAGGGGCTGAGCAGTGCAGGGTGCAAGGTATGAAAAGAAAACCTGTGATCACCCCCGTGGTTAATAAAATAACTTTGTACGTATCTGCGTCCTCCAAGGCAACACACTGTCCCCTCAGTGCTTACAGGACAAATGTGGAAAAAAGTAGGAGCAGTGTCTGCAAAAGAAATCACATATACACAGTGCAGACCGCAGATAAATGTATACAATTAATATAGCCCCACTGGAATCTCACTCACAGAATAAACAAATAGTATAGGCATTGTGACGGATCGGTCGCCACAGGATTTATATAGTTTAATTTCATTCTTATTATGTTTACCCTTTATTTATAGTGTGACGGAACGGCCGTCACTATACCGTAGCGCGGTGCAAAATTTTAAAAATGTTGTTTTAGTATGGTGTATTAAAGAATTCGTTAGGTTGTATTTTTATAAGTTCCCCCTGTAATTCTCCCCATGGTTGACCTGTTCCCCGCCTGTCCACAGCCCCGGGAAGACGCCCGGTCTGTGAATGCCTCGAGCCGCCTCTGACTGTCTCTGCCAAGCCGCCCAAACTTGCCCGCCTTGCCCCGCAGCGTGGAAACCACGCAGAAGAGCGCTTCTTGGCCAGTGGGCTCCTAAAAATAGGTGCTTACGGGGGTGCGAGTTATAGAACGAAACACCCCGAGAAACCCAAACGCCGACCAGGGATCCCTCTCTGGGAGCGCGACCGGCAACCAGTGACCCTTGCTCGGGTACAGCCGCCGAACTTTCCCCCTTCGCAGCTCGGGCTCCGTGGATCCGATCCGGGCGCTTTTTGGACTGAACCAGCCCCCGGACCCGAGCTACCAGGCTGTACCCCCAACATGTCGCCGCTCCCAAGGGATCACCCCGAAATCCCTGGTAAAACCCCAAACTCGGGCAGAGAGCCACAAGGAGCGCTCACACCACAGGGGGGGCCGGGCACTGGCCAGTCAGGGAGAGGCTCTGGGAGGGGGGAACAGACGAGCTGGAGCCGAGACCCGAGATAAGGGCTGCGCACCGCAGGGGTTCCCCCAGGTTAACCCAGGAAGAATGGGCTATGGCTTGAGGTACAAACACAGATCACCGCAGGAGGACTGAGGGCGGGCCAGGGGAGAACAATGGTTTCATTTCTCATAAATAACCCTGTATTCTCCATGTTAAAAATAAACTCATTCCTGTTTGAACCTTTACTCTTACCTCGGCTAGTAATTGGGGATAACAGGGCTTGGGGAACCGTGACGTTGCAAGGACCGTGGAAAGAAACGCTGGATCACCACCGAATCCTTACCGCCCGCTACCCCTGACTCTACACCCCCAGACCAGTTCGGTGCTGACGGCGGATCTACCCGGGCAGGGTAGCAGGGATCCGCTACATATAGGAACTAATTTCCTTTGTTAGATTTAGTGTAAAACTGGTGCTAGACTTCTAATTAATCATGTTTTTCCCCAGCACCATCCTGCTAGTAACCACGGAGTACATGCGTGCTACAATGTATCCGTCACTGAAGTAGCGCACCACGCTTCAAACTCCAATATACTTTATGCTCAGTTATATTGTATGGTTTTAAATGTATTGTCAATTGCTCATTTTTAGTTTTAAATAGACTTATATTTCATTAGTTAAATGTGTTTTTTTTAAAGATACTACCTGCCGCTAGTGGCAAATGCTTTCCTTTGTATAGAATGTACAATAGGTTTGAGTAATTTGTGGATTATGCAAAAGTGCTTTCTCTTTGGATATCTGTTATCTGTTTACCTGTCTGAAAAGGTTGGGAGTCACATTGACTCAGCCACCCACTATCTGATTCCCTTTACAATGGGTTATGTAAATTACTGTATGTGGTCACTGTGGGGTCAAGACTTCATCTGCATACAACCAGTGGACCAAAGTGAAGACTGAAGAGGACCTGAAAGAAGCCTGCAATGGTCTTGGAACCAACCAATCAGAACTGTTGGGGTGGGCGGGAAGTCTGAATGTGCATGGCTGTATTTTGTATATAAGCACTGTCTGTTCCCATTCTAAATACACTCTGATTTACCTACAACCTATACTGCGTCTCGACGAGTATTTGGGAGGGCATAGTCACTGAATCCTTCGCTTCCAGACCATCCAGGGACTGCTGCCAATCTCTCTCCCACCTTGCTAGCTCGCTACCCAGCTAAGCTCTCCAGCAAGACTCGGTGCCGCAGACGGAGCTACCCCTGCAGGGTAGCTGAGCCGTTACAGGCTCCAGTGACGAGGAGATAGGGGGTGAAGATGACATCCATGATGAGGTCACTGACTCCACCTGGGTGCCAGATCGAACTGAGGAATCAAGTGAGGAGGATGAGGAGGCACAGCAAACATGAGGCACAACATCCTCTGTGACCAACCGTAGCACTAGCCAGTCCAAGGCATCAGATGTCAGAGCTGCTCCGGTGCAGAGCGCTGTTGTCTCAAAGAACACATGCAGGAACTCTGCTGTCTAGGAGTTCTTTAAGAAATGTGCAGCAGACCCCACCGTTGCTATTTGTAATCTATGTCAGAGGAGGCTGAAGCGTGGGATAAACACCAGACACTTGGGTACCACATGCTTGAGGTGACATATGACCAACCGCCATGCATCCCGTTGGCGCAAAACTTTGCGTAGGTCCTCCTCCTCCTCATCTGTCTCTACCCCACTGTATGTCCTGCCATGTCATTGCCTACAACCTCCACTGACAGGGATGATGCTACAGTAATGGATGTACCAGGTCCTTCCTCACAATGTGACATCCTCCCAGCAGCTGAAGATTTACGCAGTCAGATTATGTTGCCGCAGCTGCTGCAGCGTTAGAAAAAATATAGTCCCAACCAACCCCAAGCACAGCGTCTAAATGCCAGCTTAACAAAATTACTAGCATTGCAGCTGCTGCCTTTCCAGCTGGTGGACTCTGCTCCCTTCCGTGAATTTGCTGAATGTGCTGTACCACAGTGGCAGGTTCCAAAACGCCATTACTTTTCACGCAAGGCCATTCCAGCACTATACTGCAATGGACAAAAGAGTCCGTCCTCGGATGCCAGATTCTGTTCTAATTCGGTGGAGAAATCAGATAGCTTTGCGCATAAAGAAATCACACAGACAATGAATACGTCTACGTGGCTTCCAAGCCAATGACTTCTCTGTCCTTTATTCATTTACAAGGCGTTTAATGCTACTTCGCATGTAACAAAAACAGGCTGTTGCCCAACATTCTATTCGTCATTAATATTGTGAAATTACAGACTTTGTTTAATAACAGTTAAAGAAAATAAAACAGCGTCTCCAAGCATCTCTTAGCCGTCAAGGACGTCGTTACAGGATGTTCCAAAACATTTTCTTCTTGATTTTAGGACATGAAACTTCATGTGCGTACAAAAACAATCAGCTAAGATAGCGTTTAAAGAATAATATGCATTTGATTCATAAATCTTGATTAACCATTTAAACTACTCACATGAGCATTTTTCTAGGCCTCCTTCTAAGCCTTTGAATATTATAAAAGTGAATATATACATTTCTGTCCACAACAATACCAGCACGTGGAAGACAATGTTACCCAGTCATTGGGAAAGGCAGTCAGCAACAAGGTGCATGTGACTTTAGACATGTGGTCCAGCAAGCATGGACAGGGTCGTTACATTTCCTTCACGGCACACTGGGTAACTCTGCTTGCAGCTGGGAGGGATCAAGGACAGGGCTCTGTGCTGGAGCTTGTTCATCCACCACACCTCCAGAAAGCTGCTTGTATGAGGTCTGTCTGCTCCACCACCACCACCTCTCCCTCTTCCTCCTCCTCCTTCTCTGTCTCTGGCGAAGTGGCAGTTAAACCGACGCCTGAGGGTCTACGCAATGGCTCAAGCAAAAAGAAGCCATACTGTGCTTGAGCTGGTTTGTTGAGGGGACAGGAGCCACACCGGGCCAGAAATTCTGTCAGCTCTGCAGGGCCAGGTGCAGAGATGGTTAACACCACGCCAGCTTGAGCTCAGAATGATCATCTGTGATCATGGCAGCAACCTTCTCTCCGCCCTACGCAAGGGTAAATTGACGCATGTACCATGCCTAGCACACGTCCTAAATCTAGTGGTACAGCGTTTCCTAACCAAGTACCCAGAGCTGCCAGAGCTTCTCAGCCAGGCCAGAAAAGTCTGCAGCCACTTCAGACGGTCATTCCCAGCAAGCGTTCGCCTGGCAGAAATTCAAAGAGAATTCCACCTTCCCACAAACCGTCTGATCTGTGACATGCCCACCAGGTGGAACTCGACATTAGCAATGCTGCAGCGTCTGCACAAGCAGCAGAGTGCCATCAACGAGTACCTGTGTGAGTATGGCACAAGGACAGGTTCAGGTCAACTTGTTTTCCCCCCCCCCGCAGTGGCTGATGATCAAGGATGCATGCACTGTATTGTCAGCATTTGAGGAGGCAACTAGGATGGTGAGCAGGGACAGTGCATGCATCAGTGACACAATTCCTTTAGTGTTCCTGCTGGAGCACACTCTGCAGGGAATTATAGATGTGGCTCTAGAGGCAGAGCAGCGGGAGGAAGAGGAGGCCTTCCCTAGCTCTCAAGGCCCCAGTCTTTCCGCAGACAGCATTCCAGCGGGTTCTACTCAGATCAGACAGGTGGAGGAAGAATATTTAAGTAGTGGGGGCATTGAAGGTGGGGATTCCTCAAAGGAGTGTTTTGTGTGCCCAGAAACAGAAGGGCTAGTGCGTGTCTGGGAGGAGGAAGTGCACGATACGGTCATCCTCATTGACCAGGAAGACTCGGAAGCTAATGCCACCTCCAACCTACGCTGCATGGGCTCCCTAATAATGCAAAGCCTGCTAAAGGACCCCAGGATTCGTGCTATCAAGGAGAGCGATCATTACTGGTTGGCAACCCTTCTTGATCCACGATACAAGGGTAAAGTTGCAGAGCTCATCCTGCTCGCACAGAGGGAGCACAGGATGAAAAAACTTGGACGCTCTAAAGCGACACTTGTGTAACACCTTTCCAGGCACTGGTAGATTACCAAGTGCTGACACACGTGCTTCTGAGGCTGCGGATGATCAGAGGAATAGTGGTGAAGGCCAGGGCCGCTTGACTGATGCATTTTTAAAATTTATTAGTCCACGACGCCCAGGGACATCAAATGTAGGCACCCATTGCCAGCGTCCTCACCATATGGTGCAGGACTACCTAGGGGCAAGGGCAGACCTGGATACCTTTCCAGCAGATGATCCACTGGCTTACTGGGTGTTGGGATTGGATCACTGGCCAGAATTTAGCCAATATGCTATGCAGCTACTAGGTTGCCCTTCATCCAGCGTTCTTTCTGAAAGGACGTTCAGTGTCGCTGGAGGTTTTGTCACAGACAAAAGAGTGCGTCTGTCCACCAACTCTGTAGACCGGCAGACATTTATAAAAATGAATCTGTCCTGGATCAGCAGCTATCAACCCCCTGATGCTGACTTAACGGAATAGATCGGGGATGTCTTCTGCATTCACAAAACCTCCAGTACTGAACTCTTCCACAATACCACAAAAGGGTTACGGTGTGAAGGCACTAGCTGCCATGAAAGGCACAATATCTGGGTGCACTGACGCCTTTGACCAGAATCCTATCTTTTTAATATAGGACCGCAAGGTTCACCCCTGCATTCTTCCACAATACCACAGAGGGGTTACTGTATGATAGTACTTGCAGGCCTGGCACCAAAAGCACAATATTTGGGTGCACTGCCACTGACGCCTGTATCAGATTCATATCCTCAGAGGGGTTACGGTGTGAAGGCACTGTTGGACGCTAAAGGACCAATTTTGGAGCACCTATTGTTACTTTCATCCAAAGCCTGCATAAGTTTCTCAATAATTTAGCCCAAAAAATCAGTAAACTTTTTCTGCGTGTCTGAAAATGTTTCCTCTTTTCCTACAGACTGCTGCCCCAAGCAGTTGTTTATGGATAGATTAAAGGAAAAGCATTTACCGTCATTTGAAACATATTTTTTTTGTTTTTAAGTGCTTCTATACATCCTACAAATCCGCCACTTCACGGGCAGGTTATGGGGACCTCCTAGGCACGATATTTGAAGGAATTTTTCGTTTTTATTTTTAACCGTTATTTCATGGAAAACTCACTGTCCCTTTAAAAACGATTTTTTTAAAAACTTTTTGTTCTTGTTTCCTGTCCCCCAGGGCACTACCCGGACCCCCATACACCTTTTATGGCAAATATGTAGCATATATGCCCTCTTGGAGGGCACTCTAAAAACCGAATTTTCAGCCCCATTGACTTGCATGGGGTTCGGGTTTGGGCCCGAACCGAACTCGGGTGTTCGGCTCATCCCTACTCTCTACCTGGAGTAACCGCTGCTGATGTGAAAGGAGACCGACTGACTCCCCACCTTGGAACTCGCAATGCGGCGCACCATCACCGGTACTGTGTTCTGCTGATAGCTCCTGACGAACTGTACTTGCCCAGTCTGATGCTTTCTCCAGCCCAGATGGCATGCTGTGCTGGAATTGTAGGCTCTCTGCCTCCTGCGTAGCAGTGGAGGCCAGGAGCTTGGTCTGTAGTTAAGGAGAGGAGCGGATTGTCAGTCCCTGGGGCTCCTCGGTGAGAAGGTAGTGTGACGGGACGGCCGCCACTATACCGTAGCGCGGTACAAAATTTTAAAAAGGTTGTTTTAGTATGGTATATTAAAGAATTTGTTAGGTTGTGTTTTTATAAGTTCCCCCTGTAATTCTCCCCATGGTTGACCTGTTCCCCGCCTGTCCCCAGCCCCGGGAAGACGCCCGGTCTGTGAATGCCTCGAGCCGCCGCTGACTGTCTCTGCCAAGCCGCCCAAACTTGCCCTCCTTGCCCCGCAGTGTGGAAACCACGCAGAAGAGCGCTTCTTGGCCAGTGGGCTCCTAAAAATAGGTGCTTACGGGGGTGCGAATTATAGAACGAAACACCCCGAGAAACCCGAACTCCGACCAGGGATCCCTCGCTGGGAGCGCGGCCGGCAACCAGTGACTCTTGCTTGGGTACAGCCGCCGGACTTTCCCCCTTCGCAGCTCGGGCTCCGTGGATCCGATCCGGGCGCTTTTTGGACTGAACCAGCCCCCGGACCCGAGCTACCAGGTTGTACCCCCAGCATGCTGCCGCTCCCAGGGGATCACCCCGAAATCCCTGGTAAAACCCCAAACTCGGGCAGAAAGCCACAAGGAGCGCTCACACCATAGGGGGGGCCGGGCACTGGCCAGACAGGGAGAGACTCTGGGAGGGGGGGACAGACGAGCTGGCGCCGAGACCCGAGATAAGGGCTGCGCACCGCAGGGGTCCCCCCCAGGTTAACCAAGGCAGATTGGGCTATGGCTTGAGGTACAAACAAAGATCACCGCAGGAGGACTGAGGGCGGGCCAGGGGAGAACAATGGTTTAATTCCTCATAAATACCCCTGTATTCTCCATGTTAAGAATAAACTCATTCCTGTTTGAACCTTTACTCTTGCCTCGGCTAGTAATTGGGGATAACAGGGCTTGGGGAACCGCGACGCTGCAAGGACCGTGGAAAGAAACGCTGGACCACCGCCGAATCCCCACCGCCCGCTACCCCTGACTCTACACCCCCAGACTGTCACGTCCTGGGTCTCTGCCGCCCCCTCTGGCTTCAATGGACATTGCTTTTAGTTCTGGACATTTGGTTCACGTCCAAGCCTGGACCTCACCTGGACTGATTGTTCTCATTTAGTATGTGCTATATAAGCAGGCATCGCCCTAAGAAGGGGGCTGCCTCATTCTGATGTTTCAGTCTCCTTTGTTCCAAGCCTTGATCTCCTTGATCCTTATTCACATACCTTGCAATTCTGGTAGGGATCTGTTACTCAGGTTCTCCTGTATGTGTTCAAGTTACCCTTTATTACTTTACTTTCAGGTTCTGTGTTTACATCTGTTTATAATCTCCCAGGTCCTTGGTTATTCATTCTGTTTTGTTCATATGGTTCCTGTTTTGTATTTATGTTTGCATTTCATGTTTATTCTCTAGGTTTAAACAGGTTTATGTTTTCACTCATGTTACTCTAGTGTTTAGTTCTCTTATGTCTTTCTGCCTATAGTTTCCCAGGTCCTTGGTTGTTCATCTGTTTATTTATTTAGTTCAGGTTTATGGTTTTATTCTAGTGCTCAGGTTTTTTGTTTCATTGTGGTGTTCTGGTCCCTTGCTGTATATAGTACTGTTGTAAATAAATCCCTTGTTTTGTTTATACATCCATGGGTCATGTCTGTTAACTGCTCAAGTAGCTCACACCCCTTCTGTGCCATGTCGGGTCAGGCCCCCCGTCACACAGACCAGCTCGACGCTGACGGCGGATCTACCCGGGCAGGGTAGCGGGGATCCGCTACATTAGCTGGCAGCGCTGGGATCCGGCTGAGACCAGACAAACAGGGGAGATACAGCCGCTGAAATTGAACTAATCGTTCAGAGTATTCGGCGCTGTCTATTTATGTGAGAAACTGATTATTTTTCTGCTCACCTATTAGGCGTACCTTTCACCTTCCAAAATCTCAAAGAAAAAATACAATCAAATGTAATTACAGGGAGCGCACCTAGGTGACATTATTCGTATCGTATTTTCGTATTTGGGTCATTTTTCCATATATTCGCTTTTCACTTATACATTTACTCCCCATAGATATCAACGGTTGAGAACATAATGTATCCTGTCACCTTCTATGTTATGTATACTCAGAATGAAATATTTGGGGCTTTTGTTCCTAATGTCTCGGAATGAAAGAAATTCCGAACTACGCATGCGCATCGTTCTAACGAAAACGAAAGTACATTCGATTGGCTGGAGAGAAATCAGAAATACATCACGATCTCCAGGAAATTGAAAATAACGATTGTTCGTTTCGACCAGGTGAACCGCATCAATCAATTAATCAACGAATGGGAGGTCTATTTAAACGGCGATACTGAACAGTATTTCATTACCGACTGAGGAGGCTTGCAGAACGCAAGTGAAACGCGTTTCGGATTTTGTTCGTATTTATTTTTGGATTTATTTTCGGATTTTATGTTTATTATCTGATTTATTAAAATTGTATTTACTTTTATCCAATCCATCTACATTCCTCATTTTGGGATTTTTTTGGATTCATATCCATTCAACTGGAGGAAGGACCCCCTCTAATCACCTAGAGGTCCATATGCTTTATTTACAGAGCCATCATCCCAGAAGGCTCTGAACCACGTGAGTTGATCATTTTTATTTACATACATCTATCTGCCTACGATAATGCACCATAGCAATATGCTTTTCGTTTGAGGTGCATCACGCCATCATAAGGAAAGTTAAAGGACATCTGCACGTGGGCGAGGTCCCCCTCCAATAAGAGACCTAAAGGCCTATTTTACGAGCCACTGGGGGCTCCATCTTGTGTGATCATCTTCACTATTATATTTGTGATACCTACCATACTGTACTACGCGATAAATTTCTCTTTTCATATAGGATAATGATATCATATTTCTGTTTTTTCTGAATGGGAAGGCCCGATCTTGTTCTGATATTTCTAAGCTAAGTTCATCTTTACATTTATCTTTGTATTAATATATGTGTTGCGCTCCCTGTAAATACATTTGATTGTATTTTTTCTTTGAGATACAGCCGCTGGCTTGACCCCGGTCTCAGCCACCGCGACACGCCGAGCGTCTGGAGAAGACTTCATCCGGGGGGAGAATCTGAGACCAGCCCAGCAGGGGGAGATACAGCCGCCGGCTTGACCCCAGTCTCAGACACCCCTGGGTTCGAGAGGTGGACAGTACCAGCAACGGCGGTGACCCCGTATGGCACAGCGCTACGAAGGGCTGAAGCGCACGGTCCTGAAAGAACTGTTAAAAGCCAGAGGCAAGGCGCCCAGAGGCAAGGCGAAAGCGGTCATCATCGGAGAACTGATGGAGGACGACCGCAACAGCGTGGCTCCCTGAGGGCTCCGAGACCTCGGAATGGAGGCGAGAGGTGCAGTGGCGGCTGGCCCTATACGGAACGGACCCCTCCGCCGACATCATTGGGAGGGTCCTGGCCGACACAGACAAGCTCCGCCAGGCAGAGATGCAGCAAAGGTCCGGGGGGTCGCTGTCCCCCCCCAAGCCAGTACCGGACCCCCCCAAACAGAAAATACCGTTCGCAGCATTCAAACTCTTCCCAGAGGGGAGCGACGACATCGACGGGTTCCTGCAGGATTTTGAGAGGCAATGTGCCCTGCAGGGGGTGGAGGTCCGAGACTGGGTACCCATCCTGGTGAGCAAATTGACCGGCAGGGCGGCTGAAGCCTATCGGGCAGTGGCGGACGAAGACTGTATGGTGTACGAGCGGGTCAAGGAACATCTGCTGGCCCGCTATGCACTCACCCCGGAGGCGTATCGAGTTCGATTTTGAGTCTTAAGAAGGGGCACTCAGGACTCGTATGCGGAGCGGGGACACAGGATGCACCAGGTGCTCCGCAGCTGGATACAGGGGTGCCAAGCTACCCAACCAGACCAGATCGTCCAGCTGCTATTACTGGAGCAGTTCTACAACTACTCTCCTTCAGAGGTCCGAGACTGGGTGCGAGACCGGCGCCCCCTCACCCTGTCTGAAGCCACCCGCCTTGCCGACGAGTACCAGGACGCCAGGCGAGTAGCTCCTCAAGCCATCCAAGCCCCATCTCCCCGCTTTCATCCAGTGCCACAGTTACGCCCTGCTCCCCTCGAACGAGCA
Source organism: Leptobrachium leishanense (assembly GCA_009667805.1). Classification (NCBI taxonomy): domain Eukaryota; kingdom Metazoa; phylum Chordata; class Amphibia; order Anura; family Megophryidae; genus Leptobrachium; species Leptobrachium leishanense. The sequence continues at coordinate 21,988,904 of CM019074.1, forward strand.
CCCAGGCCACCGGCACCCTCCACCCCGGCTCCTCGGGTAGGACCCCGGTGCTATGGGTGTAACCAGATCGGACACATGAGAGACCGTTGTCCCCTGAACAATCAGCGTCCGGCACTGTCCCGGGCAGCGCACCCACCGAGCCGAGCTACGGCATACTGCTGCCATCAGGAACTGGAACCCACAGCCACCCTCGAGGAAGACTGGGGCATCCTGCATGAGGCAAACCCCGTGCAAGCAGAAACGCAGGACAACCGTCAACACCATCGCCAACAGGTTCGGGTGAATGGACAACTTGCCAGTGGGCTGCGAGACACCGGTGCAACCCATACCCTGGCACAGCCCCATCTTATCTCCGCGGCTGCTTCAACCGGGCATTCGGTGGCCGTCAGAGTCGCTGGCGGCCTTGTGTATCGAATTCCTACGGCCCGCGTCCATCTAGATTGGGGCACAAATGCCCGGGACGTGGAGGTCGGGGTCATGAAGAATCTACCGTCCGAGGTCTTACTTGGCAACGACCAGGGATTGCTGACCTCCACCTTTGAGGACCCTCATCCTGGCGGGGTATGCCCCGTTACCACCTGCAATCAAGCACAGAAGGCTCCACCCACCGACTCCAAGGGGACCACGGTAAGCCAGACCAGACCAACACCCACACTTGGCCCTGACAACGCCCCTGCCCTGAACTGGGATTCCCCAACGGACTTTGCCCAAGCCACCCGGGACAATATTACCCTTGCCCCATACCGACAACAAGCAGGGAGGGACCCGGGAGGGTTAGGGGAGGTGAGATTTGCCTGGGACCAAGGGAAGCTGTACAGGACATCGGGGGGGACGATCCAGGGAATAGACCGAGTACCCCACAGGCAGCTGGTAGTGCCGGCGAAATATCGGCGCGATCTGTTAAGGATCGCGCATGATATTCCCCTTGCGAGCCATCTCGGCACCGGCGGACATTGCACCGTCTGACCCAGAGCTTCTTTTGGCCAGATTATCAGGGAAGTAAGGACTACTGTCGGACGTGTGGGGTATGCCAACGAGTAGGGAAGCGGGGGGACGCCAAGAAAGCTCCCCTGAGACCATTGCCCATAGTGGAGAACCTTTTAGACGGGTGGCGGTGGATCTGGTAGGACCCTTGGCAGTGCCTAGCCCTACGGGCAAGAAGTATATCTTGACCGTAGTGGACTACGCCACCAGGTACCCGAAAGCCGTGGCCGTCCGGATATCCACGCAGAGACCGTTGCCGGAGCTCTGCTGCAGATCTTCTCCAGGGTTGGATTTCCCCAGGAAATCCTGTCTGACCAGGGCACACTATTTACGGCCGAGGTGACCCAACAGCTCTGGAGGCTGTGCGGGATTAAACCCCTGTACAGTTCCCCTTACCACCCACAGACCAACTGGCTCTGCGAGCGGTTCAACGGGACCCTCAAGCAGCTTCTCCACACCTTTACCATGTCCCATAAGGACTGGGAACACCATCTGATCCACCTTCTGTTCGCGTACCGGGACGTACCCCAGGAAGCCACAGGCTTCTCTCCCTTTGAGCTACTGTACGACTGGAGAGTCCGCGGCCCCTTGGACTTGCTCCGGGAGCACTGGGAAGGTGCTCTGGCCGAGGAGGGGACCTCAGCCATAGATTATGTGCTTGAGTTTAGGGACCGGCTGCAGGAATTGACTGCCCTGGTACGGGACAATCTCCAAGCACAAACCAAGCAGAAGAGGTGGTATGACCGGTCGTCTAGGGACCGCACCTTCCAGATAGGACAGAAAGTGTTAGCACTCCGACCGGTCAAACAAAATAAGTTGCAGGCAGCCTGGGAAGGACCCTTCAAAATCATAGAAAAGATCTGCGATACCACCTTCACCGCAGCTAGATGCTCAGATGAAAGGATACACAGAACCTTTCATGTGAACATGCTAAAACCGTTTTTCGAAAGGGAAGAGGCAGTAGCCGCCATCTGCGCCCCGGACGCGGGGGATCTGGAGGATCTCCCCCTGCCGGTACTGCCCGGGGATCCAAGCGCCCAGGGGATAGCCGATGTCCGGCTGGTTGAGGGGCTCACCCCCCGCCTTAAGGAACAGGCTCAGCAGGTGCTACAGGAGCACCGAGACCTGTTCTCATCCCATCCCGGCTACACCTCCGTAGCCCTGCATCGGGTCGATACCCAGAGTCAAGCCCCTTTGCGGCAGACGGCGTACCGAATCCCCGATGCAGTGAGAGACGGGATGCAGAAAGAGATCCAGGAGATGTTGGAACCTAGGGGTAATAGAACCCTCCGAGAGCCCCTGGGCCTCCCCGGTGGTTCTAGTACCCAAGAAGGATGGTACTACCAGGTTCTGTGTGGACTATAGGAAGTTAAATGACCACACTGTCACTGACGCCTACCCCATGCCCCGAGTCGACGAACTCCTAGACCGGATTGCCCAGGGAAGCTTTCTCACCACCATTGACCTATGTAAGGGGTACTGGCAGATTCCCCTTGCCGAGGAAGGTGTGCCGAAATCGGCATTCATCACGCCGTTTGGCTTATACCAATTTCGGGTTATGCCATTCGGGATGAAGAATGCCCCGGCCACTTTCCAACGCATGGTGGATCGGCTGCTAGAGGGGATGCAAGACTTTACCAGAGCCTACCTAGATGACATAGCCATCTTCAGCAACACCTGGGAGGAACACTTACAACACTTACGGGCCGTACTGGACCGCCTTGGCACTGCCGGTCTGACCATCAAACCAGACAAGTGCCACGTCGGCATGTCCGAGGTCCAGTACCTGGGCCACCGGGTGGGCTGCGGAAGGCAGCGCCCAGAACCCGCCAAGGTTGAGGCTGTTGCCCAGTGGCCCACTCCCCGCACCAAGACCCAGGTGTTGGCTTTTCTAGGTACGGCAGGATACTACCGCCGCTTCGTCCCCAACTACAGCGCCATTGCCAAACCCCTGACTGAAATGACCCGCAAGAACCTTCCCCGACAGGTACTGTGGTCCCCGTAGTGTGAAGAAGCCTTCCAGCAGCTCAAGCGAGCCCTGGTGGGAGCCCCCATGTTGACTGCTCCTGATTCCACTAAACGTTTTGTTGTCCACACAGATGCATCTATGTTCGGATTGGGAGCAGTGCTGAGCCAGGTCGGTGAAGACGGGCACGACCACCCAGTTGCCTACATCAGCTGGAAACTTTTACCCACGGAGGTAGCTTATGCGGCCATCGAGAAGGAGTGCCTGGCCCTGGTATGGGCCCTGAAGAAATTGCAACCGTATCTGTATGGGCGCTCCTTCACGGTCCTCACGAACCACAACCCCCTGGTATGGCTGAACCGGGTGGCCGGGGACAATGGCAGGCTCTTGCGGTGGAGCCTGGCACTCCAATTTTACCATCCAGTACCGGCCTGGGAAACAAAATGGCAATGTGGACAGACTATCCCGCCACACTGAGCTTGAAACTTAGGGTGGGTGGAGGCCATGGACATCCCCAAGCGGACCCGAAGAGGGTCTCACTGGGTCTGCCATCTGGAAACTTGGGGGAGATGTGTGACGGAACGGCCGCCACTATACCGTAGCGCGGTACAAAATTTAAAAAAAGTTGTTTTAGTATGGTGTATTAAAGATTTCATTAGGTTGTATTTTTATAAGTTCCCCCTGTAATTCTCCCCATGGTTGACCTGTTCCCCACCTGTCCATAGCCCTGGGAAGACGCCCAGTCTGTGAATGCCTCGAGCCGCCGCTGACTGTCTCTGCCAAGCCGCCCAAACTTGCCCCGCAGCGTGGCAACCACGCAGAAGAGCGCTTCTTGGCCAGTGGGCTCCTAAAAATAGGTGCTTACGGGGGTGCGAATTATAGAACAAAACACCCCGAGAAACCCGAACGCTGACCAGGGATCCCTCGCTGGGAGCGCGGCCGGCAACCAGTGACTCTTGCTTGGGTACAGCCGCCGGACTTTCCCCCTTCGCAGCCCGGGCTCCGTGGATCCGATCCGGGCGCTTTTTGGACTGAACCAGCCCCCGGACCCGAGCATGCTGCCGCTCCCAGGGGATCACCCCGAAATCCCTGGTAAAACCCCAAACTCAGGCAGAAAGCCTCAAGGAGCGCTCACACCATAGGGGGGGCCGGGCGCTGGCCAGACAGGGAGAGGCTCTGGGAGAGGGGGACAGACGAGCTGGCGCCGAGACCCGAGATAAGGGCTGCGCACCGCAGGGGTTCCCCCAGGTTAACCAAGGCAGATTGGGCTATGGCTCGAGGTACAAACAAAGATCACCGCAGGAGGACTGAGGGCGGGCCAGGGGAGAACAATGATTCAATTCCTCATAAATACCCCTGTATTCTCCATGTTAAAATAAACTCATTCCTGTTTTAACCTTTACTCTTGCCTCGGCTAGTAATTGGGGATAACAGGGCTTGGGGAACCGCGACGCTGCAAGGACCGTGGAAAGAAACGCTGGATCACCGCCGAATCCCTACCGCCCGCTACCCCTGACTCTACACCCCCCAGACCAGCTTGGTGCTGATGGCGGATCTACCCGGGCAGGGTAGCGGGGATCCGCTACAGAGTCCTCACAAAACCATTAGGAACATTTCTCCCTTTAGGAAACAATTTACCAACTGGACTCCCCGATTGCTGAGATTCCTCAAGGTAAGCCAGGAGTATGGCCTTATCAACCTCAGAATGGAGCATGGCATCCGTGGACCCTGAGCGTAGAGTGGCATCCTCGGACCCAACTGGACTGGGGTTTTTCACCCTCTTTCGTCTCCTCTTAGAGCGGGACTGGAGAGGGGTAACCCTATCACAGGACAAGACACTGGTGGAACCACCGTGGGACATGGGCACAGTGGGAGTGCAATGAGGCTCCGTTACCGCTGACACACAGCTTGACTGGGTTTTTGGAACCGCTGACACACAGCTTGACTGGGCTTCTGGAACCGCTGACACACAGCTTGACTGGGTTTCTGGAACCGCTGACACACAGCTTGACTGGGTTTCTGGAACCGCTGACACACAGCTTGACTGGGTTTCTGGAACCGCTGACACACAGCTTGACTGGGTTTCTGGAACCGCTGACACACAGCTTGACTGGGTTTCTGGAACCGCTGACACACCGCTTGACTGGGTTTCTCGAACCGCTGACAGACAGCTTGACTGGGTTTCTGGAACCGCTTACACACAGCTTGACTGGGTTTCTGGAACCGCTGACACACAGCTTGACTGGGTTTCTGGAACCGCTGACACACAGCTTGACTGGGTTTCTGGAACCGCTGACACACCGCTTGACTGGGTTTCTCGAACCGCTTACACACAGCTTGACTGGGTTTCTGGAACCGCTTACACACAGCTTGACTGGGTTTCTGGAACCGCTGACACACAGCTTGACTGGGTTTCTGGAACCGCTGACACACAGCTTGACTGGGTTTCTGGAACCACTGACACACCGCTTGACTGGGTTTCTCGAACCGCTGACAGACAGCTTGACTGGGTTTCTGGAACCGCTTACACACAGCTTGACTGGGTTTCTGGAACCGCTGACACACAGCTTGACTGGGTTTCTGGAACCTCTGACACACAGCTTGACTGGGTTTCTGGAACCGCTGACACACAGCTTGACTGGGTTTCTGGAACCACTGACACACAGCTTGACTGGGTTTCTGGCACCGCTGACACACAGCTCGGGACTGGCACCGCTGACACACAGCTTGGGACTGGCACCGCTGACACACAGCTTGAGACTGGCACCGCTGACACACAGCTTGAGACTGATTTAACTGGAAGCTTGCCAGCCACAGGCGTGACAACTTCACTGCCAGAAAAAGGCAACATGATTGCGGTTTCCCCACCAAACTCCTTGGTTGTGACCCCATTGCCAGACCCCATAATAGCGGCCTTGCCACCTGGCACTATGAGTGCGGTGGGTAATGCAGATAAATGTACAGCACTGCAGGTAATACAGTCTGTACCAATCTTACGCTCTGGACCACCATTAGGGTGTCTGGCCGTTTGGCGAGACCACATAAGAGAAGTATTAATGGGAATAACCTCCATGGCTTCATCCTCTGACTCCTTCTCGGCCAGGGAGTCAAAGTCCATTTGTGCCTCGGGATCAGAAGAAGGGGAATACTCGACTGGGTCTGAGATGTCAGTTACCCCCTCCACAGACCTGGTTACCCCTGGAAGGGCTCTCCTAGGCCTGGACAGTAAAGGGGGTCTGACCTCGGATACATGGCAGGGACTGGCACCATCTGACCCATCGTCGGAATATTCAGCAAGGTTATTAACATCAGTTGCCCCCTCCACAGGTCTGGTTGCCCTAGGAAGGGCTCTCCTAAACCTGGACGGTACAAGGGGTCTTATTACCTTGGATTTATAATGGGACCTGGCTTTGGTGACCCCACTGTGGGTCGTGGGCACAGCGGGCACTTTGCCAGCCTCAGCGCACACTGGCATCTTGCCAGCCTCAACGCGCACTGGCATCTTGCCAGCCTCAACGCGCACTGGCATCTTGCCAGCCTCAACGCGCACTGGCATCTTGCCAGCCTCAACGCGCACTGGCTTGAGTGGGCACCATGATATAAAATGCAATGAACTGGCACAATAGAAGCAGAGCTTGTCAGTTCACCTTCTATTCATTTCCTCAAGGGAAAGTGGACCACGTACCCTGCTTTCTAGAACAGCTTGATCATTAGAAGGGAGAAAAGTAGTGTCCATTAACCCCTTCCACTTAGACATGAAATCCCCAAACAAACGCAGCATGGAATCAAACAATTTACGCAGCTCTGCGGGCTTTATGGTTGGCTCTTGCATTATGTCAAGTTCAGCCACTATGGCGGTACCCGGCATGCGCCAAGTAGGGCCGAGGTATGAGGAAAAGCCGCTATATGCAGAGATGCGTGACACAATGATCTAGGATATGTGAATAAACCACAGGAGACACTGGGGACCTCTGCACGGCTATACCGAAGGAGCCCTATACTGATAGATCGGTCCTTAGAGTGACCGAATCTGCACTAATAGAAAAAGGTTACCTTTGTAGCCGTGCAGAGTCCTGGGGAAAACAGACACCTGAAGGAGTGTACTTAACAACTTGCAGGGAAGGACTTTAATATACAAAAGCCGTGGTCTACAGGGATACACAACATATAATACAATATGCAGAGAACAGCTAGGGATGTCCAGAAGAGTCGTTAATAAATAAATAAGCCAGGGGTCAAAACCAAAACGTATACCTTGAGCCAAAGCGGGGATATAGCACCAGAGAAAATCCATCTGCCAGGCCAGAGGGTCAATACCAGGAAGTCAATCAGAACATAAAACTCAGACAAGGGGGAAACACTGAAATAGAACTAGGACGGATTAACAGGGAGCTCTCAGGAACAAATCTGTAGCTGAAGTGAACCAGGATGCAAGAGCATGGTGATATGGGCCCATGGCTTTATATAGGGGAGTAATCAGCCCATATCACCAGCAGAAGCTCAACGAGCAATGAACTTAACCCCTGAGCTGCATGTCAGGGAAAGCAGCACAGGGAAACACATGGAAACACAGACATCTAAATACAGAGGGCAGAGAGACAGGGTTGGAACGTAGGAACCTGACACATACACCTTTTATGGCAAATATGTAGCATATATGCCCTCTTGGGGGGCGCTCTAAAAAAACGAATTTTCAGCCCCATTGACTTGCATGGGGGTTCGGGTTCGGTCCCGAACAAATGGGAAGTTCGGGTTCGGGCTCGAACCGAACTCAGGGTGTTCGGCTCATCCCTACTTAAGAGGACCTGAAAGAAGCCTGCAGTGGTCTTGGAACCATCCAATCAGAACTTTTGGGGTGGGCGGGAAGTCTGAATGTGCATGGCTGTGTTTTGTATATAAGCACTGTCTGTTCCCATTCTAAATACACTCTGATTTACCTACAACCTATACTGCGTCTCAACGAGTATTTGGGAGGGCATAATCACTGAATCCTTCGCTTCCAGGCCATCCAGGGACCGCTGCCAATCCCTCTCCCACCTTGCTAGCTCGCTACCCGGCTAAGCTCTCCAGCAAGACTCGGCGCCGCAGACGGAGCTACCCCTGCAGGGTAGCTGAGCCGTTACAATGGAGAAAGGTTTTTATGGTTGCGGCAACTGTTTGAGTTGCCGCACGACGGGTAACAAAAAAAGACATATTAAATCATTTCAAGATAAAGCTGGAAAAAAAATCTTTTAATATCCACGGTGTTATGACAAGTTTTTCCAAAAATATAATCTATTTATTAATTTGCCCTTGCGGTAAATTTTACGTCGGACGAACCATCAGAAGTCTAAACGTAAGAATAAGAGAACACTTGAACAATATAAAAAAGGGCATTGACACACATTCAGTCCCTCGACACTTCAAGGAGATCCATGGAAAAGATCCTAAAGGTACACAATTTTTTGCCATACAGCAAGTAGATCGACATTGGAGAGGGGGTGACTTTTTACAGAAAATTAATAGAACAGAAATGAAGTGGATATACGTTCTGAACACTCTTATTCCACGTGGCCTTAATCAGGACTTTGAGCTTTGTCATTTTTTTATAATCATTATCTTCCTTTATAACCATCTTTTATGATCATACTTATTTTCCCATATTTTATATACACCCTCCCTTTATGACATTTTAGACTAGTGTCATCTTCTTAATGCCATTTTAGATTATATTGCTCTGTGTCATCATTTTATATTTATTGCTCCATTTTTTTTGCCATTATTACCCTATATAACATCCCCATTCAATAGAAGTTGTTCGGAGAATACATGTTTATCAACTTTATATTCGCCGTTGTTTTAGAATACTTTGTATTCACTTTCCTTTAATTTTGTATCAGCACTTACATTCATGTTTCTCTTGAAACGCGAAACGCGTATAGGTGCTTTACCCATGTGTCTGTTATATTTATTTTAAATACATTTTGCCTTTTAAATCTATAATTGGCGTGCAGCACTTTTTGGGATTACAAGACTATGTATCCAGGGGAAATTCGGCATTCCCATCTAATTTTGCCGATTGGAGCATCTAGTGTCTGATTCACAAAAAAATGTGAGTGCATCCTCTTTTTCCTTATCTACATTTGTTTAGAAATTTATTACGCTATGGCAGCGTTTCTGTTTATTTTAAAGGTACACAGAAAAAAAACCTTTGAAGGAAGCGCTGACTCGATCATCCCTCCTCTGAGCTGACTGACCCCAGCCAAAATGATAGCGATCACCTCCGCCGGGGGATTGGCTCTGAACAGGGCCAGCTTCCATTGTACCTCCTGGCGCCATTCTGTAGCTTCTGGGTCCTCGTGGAGGACCAGACTTGCATGTTTGTGCTCCATCAGGTCCTTGATGAGGGCAGCCTTTGGCTTACCGCTGACCGCTTGATCCCTGGCTTTGAGAAGTTCCGTGCGCTTCCAGCCGTCGTAGCGCTGACCAATACGGGGTGCACGGCTGTAGGGCGTGAAGCAATCTCGCGAATCCCCGGGTGTCTGAGACCGGGGTCAAGCCAGTGGCTGTATTTCCCCCTGCTGGGCTGGTCTCAGAATCTCCCCAGGTGATGTGCTGCTCCAGGCGCTCGGTGGTTGTGGTGCCCGAGACCGGGGTCAAGCCAGCGGCTATATTTGCCCCTGCTTGTCTGGTCTCGGAAATCCCACCGCTGTGCCACCAATGTAATGGATCAGTTACCCTGCAGGGGTAGCTCCGTCTGCAGCGCCGAGTCTTGCTGGAGAGCTTAGCCGGGTAGCGCTAGCAAGGTGGGGGAGAGATTGACAGAAATCCCTGGATAGTCTGGAAGCGAAGGATTCAGTAAAAGCCGGCTTATTCAGTGATTATGCCCTCCCCAAATACTAGTCGTGACTCAGTATAGGTTTAAGCAAGTTGGTTTAATGTTAAACAGCACATACACGGTCCTATTATATGGTACATGTGATGGATCGGCCGCCACAGGATTTGTTTAGTTTAATTTCATTCTTATTTTGTTATATTTTGTTTACCCTTTATTTATAGGAACTAATTTCCTTTGTTAGATTTAGTGTAAAACTGTTGCTAGACTTCTAATTAATCATGTTTTTCCCCTGCACCATCCTGCTAGTAACCACAGAGTAAATGCTTGCTACAATGTATCAGTCACTGATGTAGCGCTCCACGCTTCAAACTCCAATATAATTTAATGCTTAGTTATATTGTGTGGTTTTAAATGTATTGTCAATTGCTCATTTTTAGTTTTAAATAGATTTCTTTAGCTAAATGTGGGTTTTTTTAAAGATACTACCTGCCGCTAGTGTCAAATGCTTTCCTTTGTATAAAATGTACAATAGGTTTGAGTGATTTGTGGATTATGCAAAAGTGCTTTTTCTTTGGGTATCTGTTATCTGTTTGCATGTCTGAAGGGTTGGGAGTCACCATTGTCTCAGCCACCCACTATCTGATTCCCTTTTTACAATGGGTTATGTAAATCACTGTGTGTGGTCACTGTGGGGTCAAGACTTCATCTGCATACAACCAGTGGACCAAAGTGAAGACTGAAGAGGACCTGAAAGAAGCCTGCAGTGGTCTCGGAACCAACCAATCAGAATTGTTGGGGTGGGCGGGAAGTCTGAATGTGCATGGCTGTATTTTGTATATAAGCACTGTCTGTTCCCATTCTAAATACACTCTGATTTACCTTCAACCTACACTTTTGTCTCGACTAAGTGATTGGGGAGGGATACATGGCTATTCTCACAGAGCCTCAGTATTCTCGGATCTAGGCAGAGACAAGCAGCGGATTGATGCCCTCTTAATAGTGGCATTACAGGCTCCATCCAGCAGATTGGCTGATTCTGAGCAGCCGCCTTCACTGCATCCAGGGCAGACACCTCGGTTGGCATGCTACCTCCCAGTGCTCCAAGGCAAGGACGGAGTTAATGGTGAATCTACTCCAGCTGAGTAGCGGATTTCGTCACAGGACAGTCCCATTGTTCTCTCCCATGCCCGCCCCCGGACCCCTGGGCTGAATTCTGCCACTGTCCTTTGCCATAGCCCAGTTTCTGGAGCCTGCCTGTCTGCTGTCCGATGCCCCCCATGGTGCGGGCGCAGCTCCCAGCCCGATTGGTCTGGGAAATTGAGTTTTTGTGGTGATCCCCTGGGTGCTCCGGCACCCCTTTACACCTTGGGTAGCTCGGGTCCCCGGGCTGCTTCCCTGAAAGAATCAGCCCAATCCGTCCAGAGGGGTCAGAACGCCATCTGATACAGTTTGGCAGCGATACTGCGGTGCAGGGGCTGACAGGCTCCGGGCAGGAGTGGGATTTCTAGTTGGATGGAGGGGTTCTCCTTGAGTGAATCCTCTCCAAACTTGCCCCACACCAGGCTACCATCCCTGGAGACCTATGGTCCAAAAAGCACCTTGCTCGGGGTAAAGGGGGCTCCAGGGCAAGCAGGAGAACTCAGGTCGGGTTTTGGCAATTCGCCAGCGGCTGTCTGCTACAATGTTGCAGTTTCTACGAGCAGAATCAGTGGAGAACCTTGCAGGGAAAACACAATGTCATATTTAACAGGGGAATTTGTTTGGATAAATACAGGGCAAACGAAATACATAAAAACAGATACTAAATTATAATAAAGAAATATTGTGGCGCTGGGTACTTTTATCACAATTCTTGGGAGGGCATGGTACCTCAGGGACATCAAGAAAACACAGGGTTAATACTTGGTTAAATTTGTTTCTATAATTTATTCTTTTAAATGAACGAATAACTACACACACATAATAATCTTTTTATACACTGTGGTGGCCGTCCCTGTGACAGATCCCGCTACTCGGGTTGAGTAGTAGATCCGCCGTCAGCGCCGAGTACACCTGGAGATCGGTAGTGTGGTAGCGAGGTGCCGCTGGTGCTCGTAGGATACCCCGAGGTTGCAGCGCTGTAGAGAGATCCTTGAAGCGTCCCGGTTCCCAAAGCCCTGTTATCCCCAATTACTAGCCGAGGCAGGAGTAAAGGTTCAAACAAGAGTGATTTATTTTGCATGGGGAACACAGGTGTATTTATGAGGGAAAAAGGCATTGTTCTCCCTTGGCCTGCCCTCAGCCCTCCCGGGGTGATTTCTGCCCCAAGCCATTGCCCAATTTCTCTTTGTTAACCTGGGGCCCCCTCTGTTGTGCGTAGCCCTTATCTTGGGGCTCGGCGCCAGCTTGTCTGGTGAACTTTCCGTGGCTCTGAATGAGAGGGGAACAACAGGAAAAATCACATTGGGGTACTTATTAAAAGTTCGTTAGCCCTTATTTTTATAACACAAATAAATAAACACTTGAACTGCTGTACTGCGCTAAAGCGTAGTGGCGGCCGTCCCGTCACAGTCCCGTCACAGATAAATACAGGGCAAACAAAATACATCAAAACAGATACTAAATTATAGAAACAAATTTAACCTTTTAAATGAACTAATAACTACACACATATAATAATCTTTTTATACACCGTGGCGGCCCTTCCGTCAGTTAGATTTAATGTAAAACTGGTGCTAGACTTATAATTAATCATGTTTTTCCCCTGCACCGATCCTGCTAGTAACCATGGAGTACATGCTTGCTACAATGTATCTGTCACTGACGTAGCGCCAGTGGTGTATTTAGGTTTTGTGCTGCCCTAGGCCTGACTAAACTCGTGCACCCCCTAATTTAAATTTGAGGCACCCCTTCCTGTCAAGGACACACCTCTTCCTGGTTAATCTCCACCCTTCCTCTTTAAGCTCCGCCTTTTCCTCTCTTTATATTAAAAGTGGATACCAAGTGCCTACTTGTATATTTTGTATACCATTTCAAATGTATCTATTGAGATAAATAAAATTATGAAATGTTTAAATTCAAGCATTTTTACAAAGAACAGCCACGCATGTCAAGTATACTGGATCACAGCCGCTCTAATTAGTTGAACAATAAAATCCACAGAAACGTGCACTGCATATGAGCGTATCACAGAGCTGCACAGCAATAAAACCCACAGAAATGTGCACTGTGTATGAGCATATCACAGAACTGCACAGCATTAAAACTCAAAGTAATGTGCAGTGTGTATGAGTGTATCCCAGAGCTCCAGGGCAATAAAACTCACAGTACTATGCAGTGTGTATCACAGAATCCACAGCAATAAAACTCCCAGCAATGCAATGATTGGTGTGTGTCAGCGTATCAGAATCACAGCAATGCAATGTGCCGTGTGTATGAGTATATCAGAATCCACAGCAATAAAACTCCCAGTAATGCAATGTGCGGGTCAGCGTATCAGAATCCACAACAATAAAACTCCCAGCAATGCAATGTGCGGTGTGTATGAGTGCATCAGAATCCACTGCAATAAAACTCCCAGCAAACCGAGTGTATATGAGCACACAGCAATTATTTATTCTACATTTACCGGCCTCCGTCCACGGTAGGGCTGTGTGCAGAGTCAGCAGGGATTGTGTGCAGACTCTGCAGGAGGTCCCTCCATGCCACGTTAGGATTGTGGCTGTGCCTGTGTGTGGAGCCATCTTGCCAGCAGTGGGGTGCCACTGCCAGAGGGTGCACCGTGGCTTTGATTCCCTTCCCGGTGGGTGTTCAGTCCTGAATAGAGTGACAGTCCATGTTAACGAAAGGGTGGGCAGCTGCGTGCGTGCCTGTCACGTGGTTCAGCCAGTCAGGCCGGACTTAGTGTGACCTGCACGCACGCAGCCTCCCCAGGAGCCAGGCAGCTCATTGACAAATTTCTATCACTGCAGTGCTGGTTAAGGAAAGGTCCACTTTAAACAGCAGTAAGCAGACAGGGCTTCATATTCTGCTGATACCCCCCCTTTACCTGCCGTTTACTGTCATCTTCTCTCTCTGGACACAAATCACATCCCCCTCCCCTCTCCTAGAGCTGCTGCGGGGCAGGGGAGGAGCTATGGAGGGAGGAGAGGGGGATTTTTATTCTATTCGATTTTATTCCGTATGCAAACGTCATGCTCCGCTGCTCGTTGTTTGAGAACACAGCTCAAAGCTGACACACAGTGACAGTGGCACCTCCTAGAACCCCCTAATGACACCCCAATAATCACTGGTACCTGGGGCAGCCCGCCCTCCGCCACTCCTCTAAGTACACCACTGCTCTGGTGATATGCTCACACACAAGTTTGGCGAACTGCCAGCAAGTACGGTGCTGTTTGAAGGCAGTGCAAATCCCCATAGAGAAGTAATGGTTAATCTATTCAGAAAACACCAAACAGCAGAGATGTCAGTGAAATGCCATGATGTTCGGTGGTTTCAATCTGCAGGTTTATTCAGGCGAACCCCATAGGTTTCAATGTTAAAAATATTCCCATTTTTATGCAATATCTAATAAACCATTTCTTATTTTAATCTGCAATAAAAATACTTTATTTATTTATTGATTTTTTTTTAGTACCTTCTAGTAATTTTTCAATTTTTTTTGGGCAAAATTCCCCCCCCCCTTTTTTTAATAGCGGTTCTTCTTTTTCTGTAACAGAACTTTTTATTATCAATCATAGGATCTTATATGTAAATTCCAGACATTTTCGTTCAGTAGTTCTTTTGAAAACAACAGGCCGTGGGTTTGCGGTGGCAGCATACAGCGGCCGACTCCATGAATTTGGGGACCCTGCGGTGAATGGTGAATTCACTGCAGGGTGGGGAAATTTTATTCCCCAAAGTGCAGGGAACTACAGAAACACCAAAATGTTGGCGTCATTTCGGTGCTCTCTGAGTAACCCAATTAGCGGTGAGGTTTTTTGTTGCCCCCTGGAAAGTGAAAGCCTAGGCCTTGCCTACCCAGACATACTTGAAAATTAGTGACATCTCAATGTTTCCTTCCTGGTAAAATAGTTTGCAAAAGTAAAAAAAAAAAAAAAAAAACCTTTTTTTTTAGGAGTGGGGCCACCCGGCGGGCCTCCGCCCCCTGGAAAGTGCCGCCCTAGGCCTTGTTGGCCTAGGCCAAAATACACCAGTGCGTAGCGCTCCATGCTTCAAACTCCAAAATACTTTATGTTCAGTTATATTGTTTGGTTTTAAATGTATTGTAGATTGCTCATTTTTAGTTTTAAATAGACTTATATTTCTTTAGGTAAAGGTGGGTTTTTTAAAGACCTTTACTGCTGCCTCGGCTAGTAATTGGGGATAACAGGGCTTTGGGAACCGGGATGCTTAAAGGACCTCTCTACAGCGCTGCAACCTTGGGGTATCCTACGAGGACCAGCAGCACCTCGCTACCGACCTCCAGGTGTACTCGGCGCTGACGGCGGATCTACTCACCCCGAGTAGCGGGATCCGTCACAGATGCCCTCTTAATAGCGGCATTAGAGGCTCCATTCAGCAGATTGGCTGATTCTGATTAGCCGCCTTCACTGCATCTAGGGCAGACACCTCGGTTGGCATGCTACCTCCCAGTGCTCCAAGGCAAGGACGGAGTTATTGGAGAATCTACTCCTGCTGAGTAGCGGTTTTCATTACACACAGCCTCACAGCATCTCTATACACAACCCCATCAGCATCTCTATACACAACCCCATCAGCATCTCTATACACAACCCCATCAGCATCTCTGTGAACCCTCAAATGAACCCCCTATCTCCACCAGGGGATTCCGGGCAGCTAGGGGTTCCCCGGCTATCTGAGGTCATCACGCTATGCTCAGAGACTATGGCCCGTGAAAGAGACTATTGGGGAACTGGTGGACCTGTTAAATATATTTTGGTTTTCACTGTTTTATAGATATGCCAGTTAACTAAAGATTTCTGATGTCTGTGTGTTATTCCCTGTATAGTGTAGATCTCTGTATTAGTACCTGCTATTGTGTAAATTCTTGTGTAAAAGAAATTCCTTTTGTTTACGTGCTTTCTCCTTTCCCCATTCTCCATTGTTTGAAGGCCCTGGGTAGTTATCTGATCTGTGATGCTGTCTGTTTGATTGTATGCAAATGTAATGGTCCTTGACTCTATCTGTCCTCTCTGTGAATAAACAGTCAGTTCTATTCTGACCAAGCTTGAAGTAACGACTCATGTTTTGGGGAACCAGGAATCTTCTGCCCGCTGTTCCAAGGAAAGGCTCCAGGTCTACAGCTTCGGCTTATTCCTGGGGGTGCTAGCCAGGCTCTATACATACACCGGGCCTTGAGCTGTGGCTAAGATACCAGAGAAAGGTGTGAGAGTCACGAGGAGAAACTGGGTGTCCAGCGAGGAAGCAGCATTTGGCAGATGTGACCCTGTCCGGGCACAGAGATCTGTTACAGTCCCTCTTCCCAAATAGTCGTCGAGACGCGGTATAGGTTAAGCAAGTTGGTTTATTGTAAAACCGCACATACACGGTCCATTTATACGGTACAGTCCCATTGTTCTCTCCCATGCCCGCCCCCCAGACACCCTGGCGCCAGTACTGCCTCTAGCCCGAGCCCTTATTGTATGTTTAACCACTTCGATGCTGAGGACGCGCTCAGCGCGTCCTCAGCATTCCCGCTGGTATGCGGAGGACGCGCTGAGCGCGTCCTCCCATTGGGGTCAGCGTTCGGCCGGGTTCCGGCCGATCGCTAGCCCCTCCGGTGCGGGCTGACATCCTGGATGTCAGCCTGGCATCCGGAACAGCAGCCGCCGGAATTTGGTGTCATCGCGGCAGCGCGATGACACCAAATTCAGGCGCCCCCCCGCATGTGCGGAGGAGGCGCCTGAAAGGGAGGGGGGGAGGTCCTTCGGACCTCTCTCTCTCCTGATCGGCGGCTCTGCGGGGGTTTACCCAGGCATCATTTGGAAGGGCACAGCCTGCCCTTCCAAATGATGCCTGGCATTAACCCCTGGGGAGCTGGATCGCGAATCGGCGCTGAAAAGCGCCGGTTCGCGATCCTTTCCCGGAGCTGGCCGACATCTTGGATGTCGGCCAAGCCTCTGGGAACTCCCCCTGAGGACTGGCGTCATCGTGTGTAGCACGATGACGCCAGTCCTAGAGTTAACCCTTAACTGCCACCAACGGTGGAGATAGGGAGTTCCAATGAACTCCCTATCTCCCGATCCGTGGCAGTTAGCGGTTAAATTTTGGTATGGTTGGATCGGCCAGAGCATGGCCGTTCCAACGATACCAAACATGAAAGTGAAAAAAGTTGTAAAAAAAAAAAAAAAAGATGAAAAATAAAGAAAGATTAAAAAAAAAAAAATTATATAAAAAAAATAAACACTTTTTTTTATTTTTTTTGGTTTGTTAGTGTAGCAATATTGTTCCCATTTCAATTATAATGTGAACAATGATGCTGCACTAACGATTTTTGTATGCGGTGCGTTTGTTAAAAATAGTGTAATTTTCCCCCAAAAAAAATGTAACGAGACCCCATCTCTAATTTTTTTAACAAACGCACCCCATACAAAATATAACCGCAATTGCTCGCATGTTAAAATGTGAAAAAAAACACTTTACACATTGTAAATTATTGAAAATACATATTTTATTGCATTTTTTGTTATAATATACAGACATGACATAACGTATACATATAATAATGACATATTATGAATCTACCGAGTCTGACGGAAAGAACGATATATAATATGTCTGGGTCATATACTAAAATAAGCCTTCAAAACACGTTTAAACATGATGCGCAAAACAGGTAAAAATGACCTCAGCACAGGGGCGGGAAAAGCCTCAGCAGCGAAAGGGTTAACAGGGTACCAGCTCTTGGTGCCACACTGTCTGGCCCACCCTGGGCTGCTCCCTGCACCTGCATTGTAATCCCCGTCAAACCGGGACGGTAGGTGGAAAGCTGCGGGCACAGTTTTTTCTCCCTCCTGCCCCCGTTTTAGCACGGGGATTGTAATAGAGCCCAAATTGTACATATTACATTTAACATTGAACCAACAAACGTTTAATGTTTTATGTGCCAATAACTTGAAAGTGACGGCTGTTCTGTAACACCATCTGCGTACAAGCGCACAAACGCATTTGCGCCCACACTGTTAAGTATAGGACGCGCAGTAAGCTCGCGCAGGTTCACCCGCGGTAGACGTATACACGTGTTTGTTGTGCTGACATTGTAATACAAAGTTCAGCGCAATAGGTTTTACCCCTCGCGTTAATGCATTTTTGCGCCGGCGCAAACGTTTGCGCGAGGAATGTGATAGGGCCCCTAGGTGGGTCAGAGGTTGACAGACCTGGATAATATGAAACAACTGACCACAGCGCACATCATGGAAATAGATCTGCAGAGCCTCGGGATCACTCAACAGATCACACAGCTAAAAAATTTAATGAGATGTAATTAGTAATAAAATGCATTGGTTTCGGTTTTCATTTGAATGAAAGTTGTGGTCAGAGAGCGATCAGTGAGACGGCGGTTAATGAGCGCTCTGTTCCCGCGCGCGGCTATCTGACGTTTAAATTCAAAATCCACTGCAGACATTGGGCGCCGAAAATATTTATTATCATCCAATCAGAGGCTAGTATTAAGAAACGCCCCACTCCATATATACCGAGCTGTGCGTTGTTTGACAGTCACTTTTTGGTGCTCGTAGTATATTTGATAATGTCTGGACGCGGTAAAGGAGGTAAGGGACTCGGGAAAGGTGGCGCCAAGCGTCACAGGAAGGTGCTCCGTGATAACATCCAGGGCATCACTAAACCCGCTATCCGCCGCTTGGCTCGCAGAGGCGGCGTGAAGCGCATATCCGGTCTCATCTACGAGGAGACCCGCGGCGTCCTGAAAGTCTTCCTGGAGAACGTCATTCGTGACGCCGTCACCTACACCGAGCACGCCAAGAGGAAGACCGTTACCGCCATGGATGTGGTGTACGCTCTGAAACGACAGGGCCGCACTCTGTATGGTTTCGGAGGTTAAAACGTCCTGACCGCTGCTTCTCAACGACTGCCACAAAGGCTCTTTTCAGAGTCACCCACTCCCTCTTCATAAGGCTATAACACGGCTGAGACCGGTGTCTGGGTCTCCGCACTCATTCACGGTAAGGTGAGCCGCTGACTGGCTGTGGGATGTTGTACAACAAGCTGCCATAGGATCCCTAGACCTCGTTTGAGGTCCTGGAGCCAGGTTTTCTGAAAAATGTGAGCGCTGGGTGAATGCAGGTTGGAGCAGGGGAATGTGTGGTGTTTGCCGCTTTAGCACTTTGTGTTTTAGTGCAATTGGAGTCATTTAATCCGTGATCCCTGCAGCTCTGCGCATGCGCGTTGCTTTTTCATGATTCTAACCCATCTTGTGCGCCCCCTGCCTGCTGGTATGTGAAGCCCTCACAATCGCACGTTTTGGTTTTTTTTTTGTGCCTTATCGGATGTTTGAACTTCAGCTTCCCGCGGTTTAATGCAGAGACCAATTAAATCACCAGTTTACACTGAATTTTATTCAGTCGGTTCTATGCCTTAACCGCATGGGAAGCGGCGAGCAACGGAGTCTTCTGCTCCAAGGGTCAGTAACATTGGTTCTCCGGATAATTTGGAACTGCATTTCTTGTGATGTAAAACCACTAATCTCTTGCGTCAATGTAGTTCTAAATCATCCGGAGGGCATCTATGGAGACGCCAAGAGGTGTGGATTAGAT
This sequence comes from Leptobrachium leishanense, assembly GCA_009667805.1. Lineage (NCBI taxonomy): Eukaryota > Metazoa > Chordata > Amphibia > Anura > Megophryidae > Leptobrachium > Leptobrachium leishanense. Next base: position 22,008,423 of record CM019074.1, read on the forward strand.
CCCAATCACTTGATACCAGCTTTAGGTTTCCCGAGCGGACAGGCGTGTGTTTAACAGAACATGTAACAATTTCCGTGTGTTAGAGCTTGTTACGATCTCAGGCTCCCTGTCTGTGTCAAGAGATGAAGGGAACTAATACACAGTGCACTTAAAACAGCCAACAGTTTCCGCAGCGCTTTACAAAAACCAAAGGGAATGGACATAGGATGGAAGCAAGAGGTGTAGAGGCCCTGATCAGTTTACAATCTAGAGGGAGTTCGTTTAGGGGAATTTTACTGGGTGCCAGTGGTTTGGTAATGGTGGGGCCATAGAAGCTTCGATCGTGTGAGTTACATTTAATCAATGTAAATCAGACACTGACAGGAGCAGCGCCTATAACTTCACTAGAGATGGAGATAGGATACGGCTTAAAATGTCAAAGTTGTTGCAAGATCATATAAAGATACTGTAACGGAGTGTCACCCAAACCCACAGCCTGCAAAACCTTTTACTCTGCAGTTTAAGGTGTTGGCTAATCTGGTGTTGGCTTCCAAGATTTATCTATCACGGGAGATGCAAAAAAAGGCGACTCGAGGGGTTTTGGTGCAAGCAGTGCCTGGAAACATTAGCTGCTGTGCTGCCCACATTACCGCTTCTATACTCTGCATGCACGAGGTTAACCCCGTCAGTGCCGGCTCTCTTTAGACGTTGTGGGTGGCTCTTAAAAGAGCCTTTGTTTCGGGAAAAGGGAGGTCAGAAGGAGCCTTTACTTGCTCTTGGCAGACTTGTGGCTCTCGGATTTCTTGGGCAGTAAAACGGCCTGGATGTTGGGCAGGACGCCGCCCTGGGCGATGGTGACTCTGCCCAGCAGCTTGTTGAGCTCCTCGTCGTTGCGCACGGCCAGCTGCAGGTGGCGGGGGATGATGCGGGTTTTCTTGTTGTCCCGGGCGGCGTTGCCAGCCAGCTCCAGGATCTCAGCAGTCAGGTACTCGAGCACAGCGGCCAGGTACACCGGGGCTCCGGCTCCTACACGCTGTGCGTAGTTTCCCTTTCTGAGCAGCCTGTGGACACGGCCCACGGGAAACTGTAACCCAGCTCTGGATGAGCGTGTCTTGGCCTTGGCCCGAGTCTTACCGCTCTGTTTGCCTCTTCCAGACATCACCAAAAAATGTGTACAAAACGTTAAAATTACAGCAGCCTCCAAATCCGACACTTATACGCTTCCTGTAATCGCTAGCACCAACCCAATTGGCCAGGAATGAAAGCACCCAATCAGTTACAGGTTTTACCAAGAGCCAATCGGACGCAGGACTTGAGGCTGCGTGTCCGGTCTGGAAATGTGAGCCAATAGGAGGCGCGTATTGTTCAGGCGGCTTTTTTTTTTTTGTTTTGTCTCCTTGTATATATAGAGCTGCGGGAGCGTGAAGCCTTAATACCTTCCCCAACGCTTTTGTGAAGCTTTAGTAGGTACCATGCCTGATCCAGCGAAGTCCGCGCCGGCTGCTAAGAAAGGCTCTAAGAAGGCGGTGACAAAGACTCAGAAGAAAGATGGGAAGAAGCGCAGAAAGACCCGTAAGGAGAGCTACTCTATCTACGTGTACAAAGTGCTGAAGCAGGTTCACCCTGATACCGGCGTCTCCTCCAAGGCCATGGGCATCATGAACTCGTTCGTTAACGACATCTTTGAGCGCATCGCAAGTGAAGCCTCCCGCCTGGCTCATTACAACAAGCGCTCCACCATCACCTCCCGGGAGATCCAGACCGCCGTGAGGCTCCTCCTGCCCGGAGAGTTAGCTAAGCATGCCGTGTCCGAGGGCACCAAGGCCGTGACTAAGTACACCAGCGCCAAATAAAGCTCCCGAACCGTCACCCCATAACACAAAGGCTCTTCTAAGAGCCACCCACATACTCCGTGTTAAGCGCTAATATCACGGCTAACCCGCAGCTATAAGGTCTATGCGTTGATTGCAGAGTGAACCTGTGCTCGATCTGAACACGAGCATCCTGCTTCTCTGACGCCTCACTCCGGAGCCTGCTTCTTATTCTATAATGGGTTAACGTGTTACGCCAATGGATCCCACGTGTGGAATGATCCTCAAAAACGCGGTGAGTGAGAAGCGAGACCGTTATAGGCTGGGGGTCGACTGGAAGAAATATTCCTGGTCACTGCAGATAGTGCCTGCTCTGGGCGCCTCGCCAAACTTCCCTCGGGCTGCAGGAGCCTGGCTTTCCCTTGCTAAAACTGGCAGCGCACTGGTTAATTTAACCCCCCCCCTTCCTGTACCCAGCATCTTCACGTCTGTACATTTCGTACTGAAAGCAGGAGATAGTTCTCCATAGAAAGCTGTGTGATTTATTGTGTATACATGTCACCTACTCCAGACTGGAAGCAGCCAGTGTTGTATCGGATCTGGTTCTTCGTCGAGAGCTGTTCCAAGCCGCCTCTGTATGAGGGTTTTATACAAATTATATCTAGTTTTACACTGCAAAAACTAACACGGTTATTCAAAGAGATCCGAATGGCTGGAGAAAGGTAACCGAATGCTGATTTTCAGCGTTCGGTTGCCTTTCTTGGCCATTCGGCTATCCAGAGAGCAGGCAATTCGCAGAATCTTGGCGAATTGCCTGTACATTCGGTGCCTGTTCGAGGGCAGGGAAGTCCCCATAGAAAAGCACTGCTTCGGCTATTAAGAGAACACAAACCATCAGTGAAAGGTTCCCGAATTGCCCTGCTATTTTGGTGGTTTAATTTGACATTCAGGAGAATCCCATAGACTTCAATGTTAAAAATAATCCCATTTTCATTCAATATCTAATAAACCGTTCATTATAAAATTCTGCAGTAAAGAGTCTCTTTATTTATAGATATTTTTTTATAGGATATATATTTTATTTTTTAAAGTCCGATTTTGTTTTCCTTTTTTTTAACTTTCCTTAGTTTTTTCTGTAACAGCCCTTTTTATTATCATTTCCTGGACCTCATATGTAAATTTCAGACATTTTCGCTCAGTAATTTCTTTTGCAAACAGCGTTTCACTTTCAATCATTAAAGCAAACTGTTTTCCTAATTTATTCACGGCCTTCTTCAACCGTGTCGGCTTTTTCCGGCGGCTTCGCTGCTTGTGATCGGCTCCTGCTTGGGTTATTCCGGCGTCTTCGGGTTAATCCAGATGTTTTTGCGGGTTTTCGGCAACTTTTCCCTGCCTTTCGACAGCCCTGTGGTGGTTGCTGAATACACCGCAGGGTCACCGAAATGGCAAAGCCAATTTGCACCGAATTGAAGAGAACGAAAAGTCACCGAACGTGCGGTGACTTTTCAAATCTCTTTGAATAACCCTGAAAGTATTTTCTTAATGAATACGGCATAACATTAAATAGGCTTTGTGATGGATCCCGCTACTTGGGGTGAGTCGATCCGCCGTCAGCGCCGAGTACACCTGGAGGTCGGTAGCGAGGTGCCGCTGGTCCTCATAGTATACCCCGAGGTTGCAGCTGTAGAGAGGTCCTTGAAGCGTCCCGGTTCCCAAAGCCCTGTTATCCCCAATTACAAGCCGAGGCAGGAGTAAAGGTTCAAACAAGAGTGATTTATTTTGCATGGGGAACACAGGTGTATTTATGAGGGAGAAAGGCATTGTTCTCTCCTGGCCCGCCCTCAGCCCTCCCGGTGTGATTTCTGCCACTGCCCAGAGCCATTGCCCAATTTTTCTTTGTTAACCTGGGGCCCCCCCTGCTGTGCGCAGCCCTTATCTTGGGGCTCGGCGCCAGCTCGTCTGAACTTTCCCGGGGCTCTGAACGCGCCGGGAACAGGGAAAATCACAGGCTTAAACAAAACGACCCTTTAAACTGGTGTGTATTTATAGACATGGTGTATATATGTGACGGATTCTGCAACACAGGAAGAGTGGATCCACCTGTAACTTTATTGCCTAGGAGTACAGCCGTGGGGTAGAGGCAGGCCGAGGAGTCAGCTCTGGATGCAGCGAAGTCTGCTGCTCTGTGCTAATCTGTCTGAAGCCAGTAAAGTCACTACTCAGAGCGCATCGATCCGCTGCTCGCCTCTGCCTGGATCCGTGAACAGAGGCTCAGATACTGTTCTGTGTTTAACTTTTATGTGTATTGGTTATCCTGTCTTTCCCATTGTACAGCGTTACGGTACTTGGAGGCGCCTTTATAAATAACACTAACTGCAGTCATACAGAGCACAGGTCCTTGGGATTCCAGGGTAGCAGCAGCAGATCTGGGGCAGGGGCACAGATAGCAGCCTATAGTAGATATTCCCAGCTAATGCCATATGGTCACTGCTGCCTGAGCTCCTGGGGTCAAAGGCTCAGCAACGTGTGTTCCCAATGGAGCTGCCTTCTGAAAATCACCACAACGATAGCTCGCAGGAGGAGGACCCCAACCCCAAAAGAGCACCCCGCTGGATCAAAGGGCTTTCAGGGCACCAAGGTTTAAAGTTTCTGCAGATGGCTCCATTAAAGTAAATGCTGGCTAGTCCTGGAATGGGATTTGTTGGCCCGTCTAGCTCCTTGGATTGTGATTGGCTGGGGTTTCAAACCCAGCTCAAGCTTGGAAACCCAGGCTTCCCATGGTGGCAGATAACACAGTGAACATATGGGTCAGGCTTAAAAGGCATTTTGACTACGTGCGGATGGGGGGGTCACAAAAACACCACTTTAAACATTAAAACATAGACAAATAGCTTACATGAGGGGACTGAGGGATGCCGCTACTCGGAGGGAGTAGATCCGCCATAGGTGCCGGGGTTGCTCTGCAGTGAGCAGCGGTAGTGAGCCAACGTCCGGTCGCTTGCTGGAAGCTAGTGAGTCAGCCCTAGTTCCTCTTCCCAAATACTCGTCGAGGCGTAGTACAGGTTAAGCAGGTTGTTTAACGGAAACGCTCAGGGTTCTGTCCCAAATTCCAGAACCAGCCCGTTATTTGTCCGTCCCTTCTCTGTCCCAGAACCACACCAGGAGACCCACAGTCACCCTCCACAGTACAGAGAGATTTCCAGTGAAGCGCAGATTCAACACACACGAGCAGAGATACTTAATCTTTGGTAAAAGCAGGAATGAATGTGTTTATTTTCCAGAGAGACCGTATGTTAAAACATTGCATAATGTATGTTGGTTATCTGGGAGGAGTCTGTGTGACGGGCAGCTCACTCCTCCGCCTGTACTAGGTCCACTGGCTTTAGGCAGATGAAGTCTTGACCCCACAGTGACCACACACTGTGATTTACATAACCCATTGTAAAGGTAATCAGATAGTGTTTGGCTGAGACAATGGGTTATGTAAATCACTGTGTGGAGCGTGACCCAAGAGGAGATTCTGAAACCAGTCCAGCAGGGGGAGATATAGCCGCTGGTTTGACCCCAGTCTCAGATACCCAGGGGCTACAAGGTTTCCCCGGCCAGAGGTGGTGAGAACTGTATGGCACAGCGCTACAGCATCCTAAAGAGGACCACGCTGAAGGAGTTGCTGGAGACAAGAGGAAAAGCGGCCAGTGGCAAATCAAAGGCAATCTTCATCGAGGAACTGATGGAAGATGATCGGGTAAGCATGGCCCCCTCTGAAACTTCAGAAACCTCCGAGTGGCGGCTGGCCCTGTATGGAACCGACCCTCCAGCAGACATAATTGCCGGCGTCCTGGCTAGCACGGATCAACTCCGTCACGCCGAGATACAACACTGGTCCGGTGTGTTGACCGCATCCCGAGGCAGCACAGAGCCCCTCAAGCAGAAGATTCCCTATGCAGCCTTCAAGATGTTCCCCGAGGGGAGCGAAGACATTGACGGGTTCTTGCAGGATTTTGAGAGACAATGTGTGCTGCAGAACGTGGCTGGCAAGGACTGGGTACCCATTCTGGCCAGCAAGTTAACCGGAAGAGTGGCAGAAGCGTACTGGGTGGTAACGGATGAGGACTGCATGATTTATGAGCGAGTCAAAGAACATCTCCTCGCCCGCTACGCTTTTCAATAAACCAACTTGCTTAACCTGTACTGCGTCTCAATGGATATTTGGGAAGAGGGACTATCTGCTAGGTATTTCCTCCTGATTGACTCAATATATTCCAGCAAGGGACCTGACGCCGACTCGCTACCGCTGCTCACTGCAGAGCAACCCCGGCACCTAAGGCGGATCTACTCCCTCCGAGTAGCGGCGTCCGTCACATAAATGTTTCATTATGTTTTTAAAAATGCTTCATTATGTTTATATAAACTATGTACCATATATGTATACGTTCTATATGTGCGATTGGAACGCTCATCCTTGAGGTTGAAACGCATAAACCCTGATTGCAGTGTCGCACACCTGCACAACACGGGTTTCCATCAGATGGAATCTCGAACACTTTAATTTTCTAAACAAAATGGATACTACGGTAAAGACTATAAATGCAAAGCTTTCCTTACGGACTATACACCTACTGAAGAAGCGATACGCTCGCGAAACGCGTTTGGGAGTGTTGCCTGTTTTTTTATATATTTTATTAATAAACCAGCTTTATTTTAATTTTCCTTGTATCCTGGGGTCTGTCCGGAACAGAACAGATTTCGCTGGTTGTATAATCCACAAATTACTCAAACCTATTGTACATTCTATACAAAGGAAAGCATTTGACGCTAGTGGCAGGTAGTGTCTTTAATAAACCACATTTAACTAAAGAAATATAAGTCTATTTAAAACTAAAAATGAGCAATTGACAATACATTTAAATCCACACAATATAACTGAGCATAAACTAGCAGGATGGTGCAGGGGAAAAACATGATTAATTAGAAGTCTAGCAACAGTTTTACACTAAATCTAACAAAGGAAATTAGTTCCTATAAATAAAGGGTAAACAAAATATAACAAAATAAGAATGAAATTAAACTAAATAAATCCTGTGGCGGCCGTTCCGTCACAGAGGGGAATAGCAGAGGAGCGAGGTTTTAATACAGTCCACAGTCTCTGAGCAAAGTGTGACAGAAGAGCCGTCACGTTCAATTTATTAGCCCATAAAAAGTTAATAGTTCGTTTGTTTTAAGGTCAAATTTTGTTTATACAATTTATGTCTGTGTGATCCCTGGGTGTATTGTGTTTCCCCTCGCAAATTTCCCGCACCAAACGCGACTGCAATCCTTCACAATTTAATAACACCCAAATTGCCCAGTTTTCGTTCCCCCAAGTGTAGAATTCGTTAGTACGATTTGTGCCTATATGTGTATGGTTGTTTATTGGATGCCTTGCCCAGCCATCGTAGTTCATCTGCCCAGCGCAACCCTGCTGCAGCTGCCGCCGGCCAAAACCAAGCACAGCCGACATGCCTTGCACACTGCACCACTCAGCCCCTGTTCCTGCCACCGGAGTGCTTTTTTGGGCAGAGGGGCCCGGGGAACCTGGTACCACTGTGGGGTGAGTTCTAGAGACCAGCGCCATCGAGATCACCCCCAAATCAGCTGCTGAACTCAGGTCGGGTTTCCCAGCCGCAGAGGAGATCCGGCGCCGGAGTCAGAGCTCGCACTCCAGGGGGTGGAATTGCCCGGGCGGGGAGCAGCCCAGGGTGGGCAAGACAGTGTGGCACCAAGAGCTGGGACCCTTTTAAACATACAATAAGGGCTCGGGCTAGAGGCAGTGGCAGAACTGGCACCAGGGTGTCTGGGGGCGGCATGGGAGAGAACAATGGGACTGTACCATATAAATGGACCGTGTATGTGCTGTTTTACATTAAACCAACTTGCTTAACCTATACTGCGTATCAACGAGTATTTGGGAAGAGGGACTATCTGCTAGGTATTTCCCCCTGGCTGACTCGTATATTCCATCAAGGAACCTGACGCCGGCTCACTACCGCTGCTCACTGCAGAGCAGCCCGGCACCTAAGGCGGATCTACTTCCTTCCTTGTAGCGGCGTTCGTCACATTGGTGGCAGCATTGGGATCTCTGAGACCAGCCCAGCAGGGGGAGATATAACCGCTGGCTTGACCCCGGTCTCAGCAGCCCTGAAGCTCAAGGAGGTTTGCAAGACTCCCACCTCAACGGAGCAGCCCTAACCGTATGGCCCAGTGCTCTGAAAGGCTCAAGCGGACCACTCTAAAAGACTTGCTAGAGGCTCGTGGAAAGACAGCCAGCGGGAAACCCAAGGCAACGCTCATTACTGAACTGATGGAGGATGACCTGGTGAGCATGGCACCTTCCGAGAATTCAGAGGCTTCTGAATGGCAGCGAGAGGTACAGTGGCGGCTGGCCCTGTATGGAGCCAACCCTGCGGCAGAAGTGATTGCCAGCGTATTGGCAGATACGGACCAGATCCGAAAAGCTGAGCTTCAACACCGGTCTGGAGGGTCCACCACATCCCAGCACGCCACAACGGCTCACAGGCACAAAATTCCCTATGCAGCATTCAAAATGTTCCCGGAAGGATGCGAAGATATCGATGGTTTCCTGCAGGACTTTGAACGGCAGTGTGTGCTACAGGCGGTTAATACCACAGATTGGATTCCCATCCTGGCAAGCAAACTCATCGGGAGAGCAGCCAAGGCATTTCGGGCCGTGGCAGACGAGGACTGCACTGTCTACGAGCGGGTAAGAGAACACCTCCTTGCCCGCTATGCCCTCATTCCAGAAGCCTATCGGCTTAAGTTCTGAAACTTCCGGATAGGCCCCATAGACAGTTACACAGAGTGGGGCCACAGGATGCAGCAGGCCGTTAAGAACTGGGTCCAGGGGTGTCAGGCGACCACTCTGGACCAATTCATTCACCTCATCCTACTCGAGCAGTTTTACAACTGTACCCCTCTGGAGGTGCGGGACTGGGTCAAGGACCGAAGACCCCTCGCGCTACCTGAAGCCACCCGCCTCGCAGATGAATACCACGATGCTCGGAGGCATGCTTCGACCCAGTCACGAACAACACTCCGGCCTGGGCCGATTCTCACGCAACCCCGGACTGCCCTTTGCAGAACACGCCAGGCACCAACCTCCCTCTCAACCACAGCGAACTGGGCCCAGGTGCTATGGGTGCAACCAAATTGGACATATCCGAGATCGCTACACCATTGACAGATTGTCCGGATCAATGGCCAGCCAGTGCAAGGACTTCGGGACACCGGGGCCACTCACCTTGGCCAAGCCACACCTTGTTCCCCCTGCAGCCACCACGGGCTACTCAGTGGCTATCCGAGTGGCAGGCGGCAACGTGTACCGAATTCCCACAGCTCATGTCCACCTGGACTGGGGCACCGGAGCTCGGGATGTCGAGGTGGGGCAGATGCAGAACCTACCTGTGACGGATTGGCCGCCACAGGATTTATTTAGTTTAATTTCATTTTTATTTTGTTATATTTCGTTTACCCTTTATTTATAGGAACTAATTTCCTTTGTTAGATTTAGTGTAAAACTGTTGCTAGACTTCTAATTAATCATGTTTTTCCCCTGCACCATCCTGCTAGTTTATGCTCAGTTATATTGTGTGGTTTTAAATGTATTGTCAATTGCTCATTTTTAGTTTTAAATAGACTTATATTTCTGAAATTAAATGTGTTTTTTTTAAAGATACTACATGATGCTAGTGGCAAATGCTTTCCTTCCTATAGAATGTACGATAGGTTTGAGTAATTTGTGGATTATGCAAAAGTGCTTTCTCTTTGGGTATCTGTTTACATGTTTGAAAGGTTCAGAGTCACATTGTCTCAGCCACCCACTATCTGATTCCCTTTACAATCGGTTCTGTAAATCACTGTATGTGGTCACTGTGGGGTCAAGACTTCATCTGCATACAACCAGTGGACCAAAGTGAAGACTGAAGAGGACCTGAAAGAAGCCTGCAGTGGTCTTGGAACCAACCAACCAATCAGAACTGTTGGGGTGGGCGGGAAGTTTGAATGTGCATGGCTGTATTTTGTATATAAGCACTGTCTGTTCCCATTCTAAATACACTCTGATTTACCTTCAACCTACACTTTTGTCTTGACTAAGTGATTGGGGAGGGATACAGGGCTATTCTCACAGAGCCTCGGTATTCTCGGATCCAGGCAGAGACAAGCAGCGGATTGATGCCCTCGTAATAGTGGCATTACAGGCTCCATCCAGCAGATTGGCTGATTCTGAGCAGCCGCCTTCACTGCATCCAGGGCAGACACCTTGGTTGGCATGCTACCTCCCAGTGCTCCAAGGCAAGGACGGAGTTAATGGCTGTGACGGAATGGGTGTTGTCCGCCTGCGGGTGTGCTCTTATCTGCCACTCCTTGTGCCCTCGCCGCCTGACCCGACTACCGAGTGGCACGGCACTCGGCGTCTCGAGCGGTCCGGAATGACCCTGGGAATGGGTTGGCGGGATACAGAGAGGGACCCCTGCAAGAGACCAGCCCGACTACCGAGCGTCACGGCACTCGGCGTCTCGAGCGGCTGATCCACTGACCTTGAGGAAGAGGGGACTGTCTGCTGGGTTAGCCGCTCTGGAGGGAAACATTTCGGCTGTGCAGCGTTTCGATGGGTCGATGCGCGGACGAAGCGCCGCTGCTCCGATTCGGGGGGTGCGGAGTTACAGTGGATGCGGCGGTTCGTTGGGTCGATGCGCTGACGAAGCGCCGCTGCTCCGATTCGGGATGCGGAGTTCGTGGATACGGCCGCTCGATGTGCCGATGCGCGGCTCAGCCACAGGGGTCGCGGGATCGGTACCTGGGCAATGGGTGTGCAAGAGAATCTGCGGGGAATCTCATGCAGGGAAGGCTCAAGGAAGACACCAGGCGAAGCTGTATGTACAGGTTGAACTGAACTTTACTGAAAACTTCACATGTATTTATCAACAGTCATACAAAGACAAGACAATGGAATCCCTGCCCGCCCCCCATGGGTCTCATTGGCCCTTTCTCGAGTTGGGGACATTGGTTCAGATTGGTCGCCCCCGAATCGAGGTGGTGCCGATTCGTTATCGGCCATTTTACAATTCGGCCACTTTTCGTTTCGACCACCTTTCGACCGGATCCAGCTCGTCCCCCATTTTGAGCCTGGAATCCCTTTGTTCTCTCCAGACCCACGAGGAGATGGGCAATGGCGACGGCCAGAGTCAACAAGGGGTGTCTTACATACTTTACACGGTTATACATACAGGGAACACTTTTATTACATCACGCAATAACAACCATATCTAATAAAGAAATCAAGGTGTTCCTACGGTGCAACGGCACTTAAGAGTCCACAGTCCCCAAACGCCATTGAAACTGTCCCTGGCTGAGAGTCCTGGGCTTTGCTGCCGAGCCTCTTGGGTCATTCCGTGACAATGGCAAATCTAATCCTGCTGCGTAGCGGATTTCATTACACTACGCACAGACATACTGCTGGGGAATGATCTGGGATTGTTAACCTCCGCCTTCGAACCCACCGACCATGGAGAGGCATACCCGTTACTACCCGGCTGCAGACCCGGCAGGCTCCTCACCCACGCTCCGGAGGGACCACGCCGGTAAGACTCACCAGACCCGACCCTGCCCCAGATAGGGGCAGGGGCGGATCCAGGGGGGGGCAACGGGGCAATTGCCCCCCCCCCCCCCGAGATTTGAGCCGGGGACCCAGATGCCGCCGGGCAGCGCAGGAGCGCCTGCCTGGTCCTGAAGAGTGCGTCCTTGTAAAGGGGATGCGGCTGCGTGCAGGCACAGCCGGTCACGTGGTCCGGCTAATCAGGTGGTACTGAGTCTCTGTACCACCTGACTGGCCGGACCGCGTGACCTGCGCCCGCACGCAGCCGCCTCCCCTTTACAAGGACGCACTCTTCAGGACCAGGCAGGCGCTCCTGCGCTGCCCGGCGGCATCTGGGTCCCCTGAACACCGGAGCTGGAGGCCTGGAGCAATATCCAGGTGAGAGCTGGGCAAATCCATGAGCTGGGCAAATCCATGACCTGGGCAAATCTATGAGCTGGGGGCAAATCCATGAGCTGGGCAAATCCATGACCTGGGGGTAAATCCATGAGCTGGGGGTAAATCCATGAGCTGGGCAAATCCATGAGCTGGGGCAAATCCATGAGCAGGGGGCAAATCCATGAGCAGGGGGCAAATCCATGAGCTGGGCAAATCCATGAGCTGGGCAAATCCATGAGCAGGGGCAAATCCATGAGCTGGGGGTAAATCCATGAGCTGGGCAAATCCATGAGCAGGGGGCAAATCCATGAGCTGGGGGTAAATCCATGAGCTGGGCAAATCTATGAGCTGGGGGCAAATCCATGACCTGGGCAAATCCATGAGCTGGGGGTAAATCCATGAGCTGGGGGTAAATCCATGAGCTGGGCAAATCCATGAGCAGGGGGCAAATCCATGAGCTGGGGGTAAATCCATGAGCTGGGCAAATCCATGACCTGGGGGCAAATCCATGACCTGGGCAAATCCATGAGCTGGGGGTAAATCCATGAGCTGGGCAAATCCATGAGCAGGGGGCAAATCCATGAGCTGGGGGTAAATCCATGAGCTGGGCAAATCCATGAGCAGGGGCAAATCCATGAGCTGGGCAAATCCATGAGCTGGGGGCAAATCCATGAGCTGGGCAAATCCATGAGCTGGGGCAAATCCATGAGCTGGGGGTAAATCCATGAGCAGGGGGCAAATCCATGAGCTGGGCAAATCCACGAGCTGGGGGCAAATCCATGAGCTGGGGGCAAATCCATGAGCTGGGGGTAAATCCATGAGCTGGGGGTAAATCCATGAGCTGGGCAAATCCATGAGCTGGGGGTAAATCCATGAGCTGGGCAAATCCATGAGCAGGGGGCAAATCCATGAGCTGGGCAAATCCATGAGCTGGGGGCAAATCCATGAGCTGGGGGCAAATCCATGAGCTGGGGGCAAATCCATGAGCTGGGGCAAATCCATGAGCTGGGGGTAAATCCATGAGCTGGGCAAATCCATGAGCTGGGGCAAATCCATGAGCTGGGCAAATCCATGAGCTGGGGGCAAATCCATGAGCTGGGGCAAATCCATGAGCTGGGGGCAAATCCATGTGTGAGCTGGGGGCTCTCTGCTCCTCTAGATTGTAAACTCCTGGGTGCCCTCTGCTCCTCTAGATTGTAAACTCCTGGGTGCCCTCTGCTCCTCTAGATTGTAAACTCCTGGGTGCCCTCTGCTCCTCTAGATTGTAAGCTCCTGGGTGCCCTCTGCTTTTCTAGATTGTAAACTCCTGTGAGCCGGGCCCTCTGCTCCTCTAGATTGTAAGCTCCTGTGAGCCGGGCCCTCTGTAAATTCTTGTGAGTCGGACTCTCTGCTAAAACACCTTATTTTCTGTCAGTGCCCCTCCCGAGACTAGTCTCTGGATCCGCCCCTGGATAGGGGCCCCTCCATGACCTGGGATTCCCCGGGCGACTTTGCCAAAGAAACCCTAGAGGACATCACTCTAGCCCCCTATAGACAACAGGCGGGCCAAGATCCGGGAGGACTAGGGAAGGTAAGATTTGAGTGGGACTAGGGGAAGTTGTATAGGATCTCCGGGGGAGCAGGGAGGGGGGCAGGTAGTGCAGACGAAATATCGGTGTGATCTCTTAAAGATCGGGCACGATATTCCTCTAGCAGGCCATCTGGGACACCGGTGGACCTCGCATCGCCTGACCCAGAGCTTCTTCTGGCCTGGTCTATCTGGCGATGTGAGGTATTACTGCCGGACCGGTGAGATATGCCAGAGAGTAGGGAAGCAAGGGGACAGAGCTAAGGCCACCCTGAGACCCCTACTCATAGTGGGAGAGCCATTTAGGAGGGTGGAGGTAGATCCTTAGCGGTGCCTAGCACTACTGGGAAGAACTACATCCTAACAGTAGTTGACTACGCGACCCGGTACCCCGAGGCCATAGCCCTACGGAATATCCAGGCAGAGACCGTAGCTGGTGCTCTGCTCCAGATATTCTCATGGGTTGGATTTCCACAGGAAATCCTGTCCGACCAGGGCACGCAGTTCACGGCCGAGGTTACCCAACAGCTCTGGAAACTGTGAGGGATTAAACTCCTGTACAGATCCCCGTATTAGGGATGTGCGTTTCGGGTTTCGGAATTTCGGATGCGGCCGATTTTCCGAAAATTTTTAGATCCGAAAATGGCAGATCCGAAAAGTTTTCAGAGCCGAAACGAAATATTTTCGGAATTTTCGAATGTACTTGAAATGTGTCAAATCGAAATTTATTGCTTTGAAACGAGGAGAACAGACGTTCCGAAAAAACGAAAATTTCCGAAAATACGAAAAGTCGATACAAAAAACGAGCTAAGTGACACGAAAATACGAAAAATGGTCGAAATTTCGAAAAAATGTACACGGAAAACGAGTCGAGCTGAACCGAATCAAAACAGAAATCGGTCGAAACGAGCCGAATCGAAAAGTTTAAAAATCCAAAGAATCGAACCGAAAAAAAAATCGGTGCACAAGCCTACCCCGTATCATCCGCAGACCAACGGGCTCTGCAAGCGTTTTAAGGGGACCTTAAAACAGCTCCTCCGCACTTTCACCCTGTCCCATAAGGACTGGGAATGCCACCTACCGCACCTCCTTTTTGCGTACCGGGAGGTCCCCCAGGAAGGCACCGGCTTCTCTCCCTTTGAGCTGCTGTACGGCCGGAGGGTCCGAGGCCCATTGGACCTGCTCCGGGAGCATTGGGAGGGTACTCTGTCTGAAGAAGGGACACCGGTCATAGACTATGTACTCTAGTTCAGGGATCGGCTGCAACGATTGACCGCCCTGGTCCGGGACAATCTCAAAGCCGCACTGTGACGGGACGGCCGCCACTACGCTGTAGCGCAGTACAACAGTTCAAGTGTTTATTTATTTGTGTGTTATTAAAAGTTTGTTAAACCTTATTTTTATAAGTACCCCAATGTGATTTTCCCTGTTGTTCCTCTGTTCCCCGCTCGTTCAGAGCCCCGGAAAGCCCCCAAGATGAGGGCTGCGCACAGCAGGGGGGCCCCAGGTTAACAAAGAGAAATTGGGCAATGGCTCGGGGCAGTGACAGAAATCACACCGGGAGGGCTGAGGGTGGGCCAGGGGAGAACAATGCCTTTTTCCCTCATAAATACACCTGTGTTCCCCATGCAAAATTAATCACTCTTGTTTGAACCTTTACTCCTGCCTCGGCTAGTAATTGGGGATAACAGGGCTTTGGGAACCGGGGCGCTTCAAGGACCTCTCTACAGCGCTGCAACCTCGGGGTATACTACGAGGACCAACGGCACCTCGCTACCACACTACCAACCTCCAGGTGTACTCGGCGCTGACGGCGGATCTACTCACCCCGAGTAGCGGGATCCGTCACATGTGTCTTCTCACTGCCAGCTATCAGAGGGTCCCACATACTTCTAGCAGATATCTGGGAATTGTAATCTGTGTCTCCTCACTGCCAGCTATAAGGGCGTCCTACATACTTCTAGCAGATTTCTGCTATTTGTAATCTGTGTCTTGTCACTGCGACCTATCAGGGGGGCTCTCTGATTTATAGGAGGTTTCTGGGAATTTTAATCTGTGTCTTGTACCTGGGAGAGGTTTTAGCAGTAGGAAAAGGGAAATGCTCATGCCATTGTACAGAGCACTGGTGAGACCTCACTTGGAGTACTGTGTGCAGTACTGGAGACCGAATCTCCAGAAGGATATATACATCTTAGCGTTCAGAGAAGGGCTACTAAAATGGTGTACGGCTTGAAGGAGAAAAGTTACCAAGAAAGACTTAATGATCTTAACATGTACAGCTTGGAAAAAAGACGAGACAGAGAAGATATGATAGAAACATTTAATTACGTAAAGGGAATCCACAAGGTAGAGGAAGGGAGTATATTTAAACAGAAACAACGTAGCAAAACAAGAGGACATAGTCTTAGATTAGAGGGGCAAAGGTTTAAAAGTAACATCAGGAATCATTATTTTACAGAGGGTGGTGGATACATGGAACAGTCTTCCAGTTGAAGTGGTAGAGGCCAAAACAGTAATTGAATTTAAGCAAGCATGGGATAGGCATAAGGCTGTCCTAAACAAAAGATAAATCCAGGTAAAGTATCCATGTAACTGGGCAGACTAGATGGGCCGAAAGGCTCTTATCTGCCGACATTTTTCTATGTTTCTATGTTGTCACTGGCTGCCAGCTATCAGGGTTAGGGATGAGCTGAACACCCCCCGAGTTTGGTTCGGGCCCGAACTTCCCATTTGTTCGGGTCCGAACACGAACCCCCATGCAAGTCAATGGGGCTGAAAATTCGGTTTTTTAGAGTGCCCTCCAAGAGGGCATATATGCTACATATTTGCCATAAAAGGTGTATGGGGGTCCGGGTAGTGCCCTGGGGGACAGGAAACAAGGACAAAAAGTTTAAAAAAAACGTTTTTAAAGGGACAGTGAGTTTTCCATGAAATAAGGGTTAAAAATAAAAACCAAAAAATCCTTCAAATATCGTGCCTAGGAGGTCCCCATAACCTGCCCGTGAAGTGGCGGATTTCTAGGATGTATAGAAATATGTAAAAAACAAAAAATGACATTTCAAATGACGGTAAATGCTTTTCCTTTAATCTATCCATAAACAACTGGTTGGGGCGGCAGTCTGTATGAAAAGAGGAGACCTTTTCGGACACGCAGAAAAAGTTTACAGATTTTTTGGCAGTGAAAAGCAGGAGAATGACTGGAGAATTGAAAATTCTAGACCAAATAGACGATTTGGAAAGTGAGATAAAAGGGGGAAATTTTCTGGTTTGGCTATTTTGAACTAGAATTTTCACTTCTCCAGTTATTCTCCTGCTTTTCACCGCTCTCTGAATAACCCTGTGAATGTTTAATCCCGAGGTGAAAAATAACATTGCTTTAGATTTTTTTTTCAAACACCAGTTAACCACTTGGCTGCTATGGACGCGCTCAGCGCGTCCAGCCAAGTGGTTCTCCTGTGCTATGGACGCGCTGAGCGCGTCCATGCACAGGAGGCAGCAATCCGCCGGATGTCAGCCCAGCACTCCGTCCCCGGCGGAGCAATTAGATGTCATCGCAGCGGCGCGATGACATCTTATTCAGGCGTCCCCCCCCGCATGTGCGGAGGAAGCGCCTGAAAGGGAGGGGGGATGTCCTTCGGACCTCTCTCCCTCCCGATCGCCGGGGGGCAGAGGGTTAATCCAGGCACCGTTTGGAAGGGCACAGCCTGCCCTTCCAAATGGTGGCTGTGATTAAGCCCTGGGGAGCCGGATCACGAATCGGCGCTGAAAAGCGCCGGATCGTGATCCTCTCCTGGAGCTCCAGGAACTCCCCCTGAGGACTGGCGTCATCATACATAGCACGATGACGCCAGTCCTGGAGTTAACCCCTAGCTGCCACCAATGGTGGAGATAGGGGGTTCATATCTCCCGATCCGTGACAGCTAGGGGTTAATGTTTGATATCGTTGGATCGGCCAGAACATGGCCTTTCCAATGATACTAAACATGAGCATGAAAAATGTTTTTTTTTTTAAATAAAAAATAAAAATAAATAAATAAAAATATTTTAAAAAAAAATTTCAAGAAAAAAAAAATATTGTTTTTTTTTGTTTCTGTTTTGTTAATGCAGCAATATTGTTCCCATTTAAATTATAATGTGAACGATAATGCTGCACTAACGATTTTTGCATGCGGTGCGTTTGTTAAAAAAAGCTAAATTTTTCCCAAAAAAAAAAAAAAAACGAGACCCCATTTCTATTTTTTTTAACAAGCGCACCCCATATAAAATATAACTGCAAACGATCACATGTGAAAAAAACACTTTACACATAATAAATTATTGAAAATTCTAATTTTATTGCATTTTTTGTTATAATATACAGACATGACATAACGTATACATATAATAATGACATATTATGAATCTGCCGGAAAGAACGATATATAATAAGTCTGGGTCATATATCAAAATATGGCTACAAAACGCGGCTAAACATGA
Organism: Leptobrachium leishanense; assembly: GCA_009667805.1. Classification (NCBI taxonomy): domain Eukaryota; kingdom Metazoa; phylum Chordata; class Amphibia; order Anura; family Megophryidae; genus Leptobrachium; species Leptobrachium leishanense. The sequence continues at coordinate 22,026,286 of CM019074.1, forward strand.
TGAGCGAAAGCGGTAAAAATGACCTCATCACAGAGGTGTGAAAAGCCTCAGCAGCGAAAGGGTTAAATGCAGCATATTAGGATGTTTTAGGAGGGAAATTAATTCTCAAATCTCAATCAGAAACAGACACCACCCCACCCCCTCACTATATTGTACAATGTATCAAATTGATTACCAGACTGAAAACACCTGGTGTTATGCCCGTTTGTGAACAGTGGTCATTTAGAGTTGATAATCTTTCAACGTACACATTAGTTTTTAATTCAATATCTAATAAACCGTTGCTTATAATATTCTGCAGTAAAGAGTCTCTTTATTTCTAGATTTTTTTGTATTTTTTTAAGCATTTTCTATACTTTTTTTCAAAATTTCTTTTTTTTTGCGAACCCGAACCGAACACGCCCAAAAAGTTCGAAATTCGCGAACTTTCGAACTGCCAAAGTTCAGGTCGAACTCCGAAGCGTCCGAACCCGAACAGCTCATCCCTAAAGAGGACCTGAAAGAAGCCTGCAGTGGTCTTGGAACCAACCAATCAGAACTGTTGGGGTGGGCGGGAAGTCTGAATGTGCATGGCTGTATTTTGTATTTAAACACTGTCTGTTCCCATTCTAAATACATTCTGATTTACCTACAACCTATACTGAGTCACGACTAGTATTTGGGAAGGCATAATCACTGAATCCTTCGCTTCCAGACCATCCAGGGACCGCTGCCAATCTCTCTCCCACCTTGCTAGCTCGCTACCCGGCTAAACTCTCCAGCAAGACTCGGCGCCGCAGACGGAGCTACCCCTGCAGCGTAGCTGATCTGTTACATCCACTATATGTCCTGCCATATCTTTGCCTGCTACAACCTCCACTGACAGGGATGATGCTACAGTAATGGATGTACCAGGTCCTTCCTCACAGTGTGACAGCATCCCATCAGCTGAAGATTTACGCAGTCAGATTACGTTGCCCCAGCTTCTGCAGCAGCGTAAGAAAACATATAGTCCCGGCCATCCCCAAGCACAGCGTCTAAATGCCAGCTTAGCAAAATTACTCGCATTACAGCTGCTGCCTTTCCAGCTGGTGGACTCTGCTTCCTTCCATAAATTTGCTGAATGTGCTGTACCACAGTGGCAGGTTCCAAAATGCCATTTCTTTTCATGGAAGGCCATTCCAGCACTATACCAGTGTGACGGAACGGCTGCCACTATACCGTAGCGTGGTACAAAATTTTAAAAATGTTGTATTTTTAACAAGTTCCCCCTGTAATTCTCCCGATGGTTGACCTGTTCCCCGCCTGTTCACAGCCCCGGGAAGACGCCCGGTCTGTGAATGCCTCGAGCTGCCGCTGACTGTCTCTGCCAAGCCGCCCAAACTTGCCCGCCTTGCCCCGCAGCGTGGAAACGACGCAGAAGAGCGCTTCTTGGCCAGTGGGCTCCTAAAAATAGGTGCTTACGGGGGTGCGAATTATAGAACGAAACACCCCGAGAAACACGAACGCCGACCAGGGATCCCTTGCTGGGAGCACGGCCGGCAACCAGTGACTCCTGCTCGGGTACAGCAACCGAACTTTCCCCCTTCGCAGCTCGGGCTCCGTGGATCCGATCTGGGCGCTTTTTGGACGGAACCAGCCCCCGGACCCGAGCTACCAGGCTGTACCCCCAGCATGCCGCCGCTCCCAGGGGATCACCCCGAAATCCCTGGTAAAACCTCAAACTCGGGCAGAAAGCCACAAGGAGCACTCACCCCACAGGGGGGGCCGGGCGCTGGCCAGACAGGGAGAGGCTCTGGGAGGGGGGAACAGACGAGCTGGCGCCGAGACCCGAGATAAGGGCTGCGCACCGTAGGGGTTCCCCCAGGTTAACCCAGGCAGATTGGGCTATGGCTTGAGGTACAAACACAGATCACCGCAGGAGGACTGAGGGCGGGCCAGGGGAGAACAATGGTTTAATTTCTCATAAATAACCCTGTATTCTCCATGTTAAAATAAACTCATTCCTGTTTGAACCTTTACTCTTGCCTCGACTAGTAATTGGGGATAACAGGGCTTGGGGAACCGCGACGCTGCAAGGACCGTGGAAAGAATCGCTGGATCACCGTCGAATCCCTACCGCCCGCTACTCCTGACTCTATACCCCCAGACCAGTTTGGCGCTGACGGGGGATCTACCCGGGCAGGGTAGCAGGGATCCGCTACAACCAGCATGTCTAACACAATGTTATGGAGTCATTGGGAAAGGCAGTCAGCAGCAAGGTGCACATGACTTTAGACACGTGGTCCAGCAAGCATGGACACGGCTGTTACATTTCCTTCAAGGCAAACTGGGTAACTCTGATTGCAGCTGGGAGGGATCCAAGACGGAGCTCTGTGCTGGAGCTTGTTCATACACCAGGCCTCCAGAAAGCTGCTTGTATGAGGCCTGTCTGCTCCACCACCACCTCTTCCTCCTCCTTCTCTGTCTCTGGCAAAGTGGCAGTTAAACCGACGCGTGACAGGGGCTACGCAATGGCTCAAGCAAAAAGATGGCATACTGTGTGTAGCGGATCCCTGCTACCCTGCCCGGGTAGATCCGCCATCAGCGCCAAACTGGTCTGGGGGTGTAGAGTCAGGGGTAGCGGGCGGTAGGGATTCGGCGGTGATCCAGCCTTTCTTTCCACGGTCCTTGCAGCGTCGCAGTTCCCCAAGCCCTGTTATCCCCAATTACTAGCCGAGGCAAGAGTAAAGGTTCAAACAGGAATGAGTTTATTTTAACATGGAGAATACAGGGTTATTTATGAGAAATTAAACCATTGTTCTCCCCTGGCCCGCCCTCAGTCCTCCTGCGGTGATCTTTGTTTGTACCTCAAGCCATAGCCCAATCTGCCTTGGTTAACCTGGGGGAACCCCTACGGTGCACAGCCCTTATCTCGCGTCTCGGCGCCAGCTCGTCTGTTCCCCCCTCCCAGAGCCTCTACCTGTCTGGCCAGCGCCCGGTCCCCCCTGTGGTGTTAGCACTCCTTGTGGCTTTCTGCCCGAGTTTGGGGTTTTACCAGGGATTTCGGGGTGATCCCCTGGGAGCGGCGGCATGTTGGGGGTACAGTCGAAAAAGCGCCCGGATCGGATCCACGGAGCCCGAGCTGCGAAGGGGGAAAGTTCGGCGGCTGTACCCAAGCAAGAGTCACTGGTTGCCGGCCGCGCTCCCAACGAGGGATCCCTGGTCGGCGTTCGGGTTTCTCGGGGTGTTTCGTTCTATAATTCGCATCTCCGTAAGCACCTATTTTTAGGAGCCCACTGGCCAAGAAGCGCTCTTCTGCGTGGTTTCCACGCTGCGGGGCAAGGCGGGCAAGTTTTTGGACTGAACCAGCCCCCGGACCCGAGCTACCTGGCTGTACCCCCAGCCCCGGGAAGACGCACGGTCTGTGAATGCCTCGAGCCGCCGCTAACTGTCTCTGCCAAGCCGCCCAAACTTGCCCGCCTTGCCCCGTAGCGTGGAAACCACGCAGAAGAGCGCTTCTTGGCCAGTAGGCTCCAAAATTTGGTTCTTACGTTTGTGCGAATTTCAGAACGAAGCACCCCGGGAAACCCGAACGCCGACCAGGGATCCCTCGCCGGGAGCGCGGCCGGCAAACAGTGACTCTTGCTCGGGTACAGCCGCCAGACTTTACCCCTCCACAGCTCGGGCTCCGTTTATCCGATCAGGGCGGTTTTTGGACTGAACCAGCCCCCGGACCCGAGCTACCTGGCTGTGCCCCCAGCGTGCCGCTGCTCCCAGGGGATCACCCCGAAATCCCTGGTAAAACCCCAAACTCGGGCTGAAAGCCACAGGGAGCCGCCAGGACAAAGGAGCGCTCACACCACAGGGGGGGGCCCGACACTGCCTGGACAGGGAGAGGTTCTGGGAGGTGGGGACAGACGAGCTGGCGCCGAGATCCGAGATAAGGGCTGCGCACAGCAGGGGTCCCCCAGGTTAACCAAGGCAGATTGGGCAAGGGCTCGAGGCAAAGGTAAAGATCACCACAGGAGGACTGAGGGCGGGCCAGGGGAGAACAATGGTTTCATTCCCCATAAATACCCCTGTATCCCCCATGTTAAATAAACTGGTACCTGTTTGAACCTTTACTCCTGCCTCGGCTAGTTATTCGGGATAACAGGGCTTGGGGAACCGCGACGCTTCAAGGATCATGCAAAAGAGCTTAATCACCTCCGAATTCATACAGCCCGCTACCCCTGACTCTATACCTCCAGACAAGCTCGGCGCTGACGGCGGATCCACTGGCGTCGTAACGTGGGGGTGGGGGGTGCGGCCCGCACCAGGTGACACCCGCCTTTAGGGTTACACCGTCACCCTAAGGGCGGGTGTCTCACCCTCCGCCGCGTATTCGCTCCCTGCGAGCGTCTGAAGCATGCAGCTTCGGCGCTCGCCTGGAGGAAACACGTCACCAGCCAATCGCGGCTGGTCACGTGGCTCCCCCTGGTGAGCGCCCAAGCTACGCGCCGCCGGACGCTCTGAGGGAGCGAAAAACGCGGCGGAGGGTGAGCTGGGGCATATCCATGAGGAGCTGGGCCAGTATCCATCTGCTGGGGCGTATCCATCTGCTGGGGCATATCCATGAGGAGCTGGGCCAGTATCCATCTGCTGGGGCATATCCATGAGGTGCTGGGGCATATCCATGAGGTGCTGGGGCATATCCATGAGGTGCTGGGGCAAATGCATGAGGTGCTGGGGCAAATCCATGAGCTGCTGGGGCATATCCATGAGGTGCTGGGGCAAATCCATGAGGTGCTGGGGCAAATCCATGAGGTGCTGGGGCATATCCATGATGTGCTGGGGCAAATCCATGAGGTGCTGGGGCATATCCATTAGGTGCTGGGGCAAATACATGAGCTGCTGGGGCATATACATGAGGTTCTGGGGCATATCCATTAGCTGCTGGGGCAGTATCCATGAGGTGCTGGGGTAGTATCCATGAGGTGCTGGGGCAGTATCCATCTGGTGCTGGGGCATATCCATGAGCTGCTGGGCAGTATCCATGAGCTGCTGGGGCAAATCCATGAGCTGCTGGGGCAGTATCCATGAGCTGCTGGGGCAGTATCCATGAGGTGCTGGGGCATATCCATGAGCTGCTGGGGCAAATCCATAAGGTGCTGGGGCATATCCATGAGCTGCTGGGGCATATTCATGAGGTGCTGGGGCAGTATCCATGAGCTGCTGGGGCATATCCATGAGGTGCTGGGGCAGTATCCATCTGCTGGGGCATATCCATGAGGTGCTGGGGCAGTATCCATCTGCTGGGTGTGACGGAACGGCCGCCACTACGCTGTAGCGCAGTACAACAGTTCAATTGTTTATTTATTTGTGTGTTATTAAAAGTTCGTTAGCCCTTACTTTTATAAGTACCCAATGTGATTTTCCCCGTTTTATATATATGCCAGTTAACTAAAGATTTCTGATGTCTGTGTGTATTCCCTGTATAGTGTAGATCTCTGTATTAGTACCTTCTATTGTGTAAATTCTCTCAGTAAGAGATTCCTTTTGTTTACGTGCTTTCTCTTCCCCCATTCTCCATTGTTTGACGGTCCTGGGTAGTTAATCTGATTTGTGCAGTTATCTGCTTGATTCTATGTAAATGAGGTTGGTGGTTGAGTGTATCTCTGTGTTGTGTAATAAACAGTCAGTTCTATTCTGACCAAGCTTGAAGTCACGACTCATGTTTTGGAGTACCAGGAATCTTCTGCCCGCTGTGCCAAGGAAAGGCTCCAGGTCTACAGCTTCGGCTTATTTCTGGGGGTGCTAGTCAGGCTCTCTATAGGCACCGGGCCTTGAGCTACGGCTAAGGTACAAGAGAAAGGTGTGAGAGTCACGAGGAGAAACTGGGTGTCCAGCGAGGAAGCAGCATTTGGCAGATGTGACCCGGTCCGGGTACAGAGATCTGTTACAATTGGTGGCAGCGTGTGGGATGCTCCCTACAGTCTAAGGACATCCAAAGCATCACCAGGATTTGATATCCAGACGGTGCGGCAGAAGCGAAAGTTGGCAGGCAGCGGTGGGATCGGCTGAGACCAGACAAGCAGGGGGAGATACAGCCGCTGGCTTGACCCCGGTCTCAGCCACCGCGACACGCCGAGCATCTGGAGTAGACATCATCCAGGGGGAGAATCTGAGACCAGCCCAGCAGGGGGAGATACAGCCGCTGGCTTGACCCCGGTCTCAGACACCCCTGGGTTCGAGAGGTGGACAGTACCAGCAACAGCGGTGACCCCGTATGGCACAGCGCTACGAAGGGCTGAAGCGCACGGTCCTGAAAGAACTGTTAAAAGCCAGAGGCAAGGGTGCCCAGAGGCAAGGCGAAAGCGGTCATCATCGGAGAACTGATGGACGACCGCAACAGCGTGGCTCCGTCTGAGGGCTCCGAGACCTCGGAATGGAGGCGAGAGGTGCAGTGGCGGCTGGCCCTATACGGAACGGACCCCTCCGCCGACATCATCGTGAGGGTCCTGGCCGACACAGACAAGCTCCGCCAGACAGCGATGCAGCAAAGGTGCGGGGGGTCGCTGTCCCCCCAAGGCAGTACTGGACCCCCCAAACAGAAAATACCGTTCGCGGCGTTCAAGCTCTTCCCAGAGGGGAGTGAATACATCGACGGGTTCCTGCAGGATCTCGAGAGGCAATGTGCCCTGCAGGAGGTGGCGGTCCGAGACTGGGTACCCATCCTGGCGAGCAAATTGACCAGCAGAGCGGCCGAAGCCTATCGGGCGGTGGCGGACGAAGACTGTATGGTGTACGAGCGGGTCAAGGAACATCTGCTGGCCCGCTATGCACTCACCCTGGAGGCGTATCGAGTCCAATTTCGAGCCTTAAGAAGGGGCACTCAGGACTCTTGTGCGGAGTGGGGACACAGGATGCAGCAGGCGCTCCGTAGCTGGATACAGGGGTGCCAAGCCACCCAACCGGACCAGATCATCCAGCTGCTATTACTGGAGCAGTTCTACAACTACTCTCCTCCAGAGGTCCGGGACTGGGTACGAGACCGGCGCCCCCTCACCCTGTCTGAAGCCACCCGCCTTGCCGACGAGTACCAGGACGCCAGGCGAGTAGCCCCTCCGGTCATCCGAGCCCCACCTCCCTGCTTCCATCCAGTGCCACAGTTACGCCCTGCTCCCCTCGAATGAGCACCCAGGCCACCGGCACCCTCCACCCCGGCTCCTCGGGTAGGACCCCGGTGCTATGGGTGTAACCAGATCGGACACATGAGAGACCATTGTCCCCTGAACAACCAGCGTCCGGCACCATCCCGGGCAGCGCACCCACCGAGCCGAGTTACAGCATACTGCTGCCATCAGGAACCGGAACCCACAGCCACCCTCGAGGAAGACTGGGGCATCCTGCATGAGGTCAACCCCATGCAAGCAGCCGCGCAGGACAACTGTCAACACCATCGCCAACAAGTTCAGGTGAATGGACAACTTGCCAGTGGTCTGCGAGACAATGGTGCAACCCTTACCCTGGCACAGCCCCATCTTATCTCCGCGGCTGCTTCAACCGGGTATTCGGTGGCCGTCAGAGTCGCTGGTGGCCATGTGTATCGAATCCCTACGGCCCGTGTCCATCTAGATTGGGGCACAAATGCCCGGGACGTGGAGGTCGGGGTCATGAAGGATCTACCGTACGAGGTCTTACTTGGCAACGACCTGGGATTGCTGACCTCCACCTTTGAGGACCCTCATCCTGGCGGGGTATGCCCCGTTACCACCCGCAATCAAGCACCAAAGGCTCCACCCACCGACTCCGAGGGGACCACGGTAAGCCAGACCAGGTCAACACCCCCACTTGGCCCTGACAACGTCCCTGCCCTGACCTGGGATTCCCCGACGGACTTTGCCCAAGCCACCCGGGACGATATTACCCTTACCCCATACCGACAACAAGCAGGGAGGGACCTGGGTGTAACGGGGAGCCCCCTATAGGGTGAGGGGGAACCCCCAATCTGCAGAGATGAAGCCTTAAGGACAGGTATACAGCTTCCAGGGAACAAACCAAGATATTAACAGAAACTAGAAAGATCCCTAAGCCCTGACTGAGATCCTTGAAAGATGGTCTCGAAATACTACCTAGGCTAGGTTTGCAAGATGAATAAAACATAAACCAGACAGACAATAAATGCAGGTATACAGATTCCTAAGCACGGTACAGTACAGGGGACAGACAGAAGAGAGATCCAAATACAAGAGCCAAAGGTCATACACGGAATATCATAACTAGAGGGGTCAGACAAGAGAGGGATCTTAAATACATGAGCCAGAGGTCATACACAGCAAATCAAAGTAAACCAGCATACAGGGACTAGGCAAGAAAGACTATCCTGGTCCAAGGATCAAGGGGAGTCCTGGTCGTACTTATAGGGCGGAACAGGTCATGTGACCGCAGGCCAATAAGCCCAACAGATGGCCTGCAGGCTGAAAACAAAAATAAACAGGAATCCCTGCTACCACCAGCAGGGGGCAAGGCCAAGACGTGACATAACCCCCTCCCTTACGGGTGACCTCCTGGGCACCCAAGAAAGAAAACATGGATGGCATGAAAACGGACAAGACCAGTCACCAGTACCCATTGGAATCCCACTCAGACTCAGAGTAGTCAGCATGTGCCTGAGCAAGCAAAGCTCTTTCGTAAACCTCCAGGTCCTCTCTGCAGATCACTGCACCATTAGAGGCCCGTACACAACCCTCGGCAACCGGGCTAGGGTCTCGTACCCTAGGGTCCGACGGCATGAGTACCTTGGACCTTGAACGGAGTGAATCATCAGTCCCAGGTTGTTTATGGTTAGTCCCCTTGCGTCTCCTGGACCGTGATCTAGGAGTTCCGTCCACACCATGGTACATAGAGGTATTAGAGGTACTGCCAGATCCAGTGACGGTAGTCGTGCCCCGAGATTGTATATTACAACCCACAGTGGAACCACTAGACACAGTGGACTTACTGTCTACCCCAGAGACAATGACCTTGCCATTAAACGTGGCCCCGACCGATACAGTACAGGGTGTGTGCGTGACTGGTACACTCTCGGGATATGGGACATCACCAGGACATGGTACAGTTGGCGCCACAACGGTCTTACACCTCTCCCCAGGAGGAGTATATTGTGGATCATCTGAATCAGAGTCTTCCAACAGCCCTTTCAGAATGTCAGGGTGTCTCTGGAGCACTACCCAGTGCCTCTCACGCATCCAAAAGCCAGAAGGCGTCCGTATATATTCCGTGGGAACACAATGTGATTTAGGGATCTCAATACCCTTTAAACCACCAGCTTGCTGAATTTCCCTGATTACTGTGCGGAGTAAGGCAACCTCGGACTTAGAGGGTGTAGTATCAATGGAACCAGAACAAAGTGTGGCAGTTTCAGAACCATATTGGCTAGGGTTGATCACCTTTTCTTGTCTTCTCTTAGACTTTGTGACCACCTCACAAGGCTTGACAATGGTGGGGACAACACTGGACTCACTGTGGGGCAAGGGCACAGTGGTCTCATGTGCCAATCCAGGCACATCGGCCTCATAACAAAACGTGGTCACAGCTGTCTCGTCTAACCTGGGTACAGCTGTCATTGCTGACGTACAGCTTGTCCCGGACACCACTGGCAAGGTACCAGCCTCAGGCATCACGAATGACATATTGTCAGTACCCGACATGGCTGGCTTCTCATTACCAGTACCCGACATGGCTGGCTTCGTGCCAGGGGAAGTAGACATGGCTGGCTTCGTGCCAGGGGAAGCAGACATGGCTGGCTTCGTGCCAGGGGAAGCAGACATGGCTGGCTTCGTGCCAGGGGAAGCAGACATGGCTGGCTTCATGCCAGGGGAAGCGGACATGGCTGGCTTTTCATTGCCAGTGGGAACAGACATGGCTGGCTTCGTGCCAGGGGAAGCAGACATGGCTGGCTTCGTGCCAGTGGATACAGACATGGCTGGCTTCGTGCCAGTGGATACAGACATGGCTGGCTTCGTGCCAGTGGATACAGACATGGCTGGCTTCGTGCCAGTGGATACAGACATGGCTGGCTTCGTGCCAGAGGAAGCAGACATGGCTGGCTTCGTGCCAGTGGATACAGACATGGCTGGCTTCGTGCCAGGGGAAGCAGACATGGCTGGCTTTGTGCCAGTGGATACAGACATGGCTGGCTTCGTGCCAGTGGATACAGACATGGCTGGCTTCGTGCCAGTGGATACAGACATGGCTGGCTTTGTGCCAGTGGATACAGACATGGCTGGCTTCGTGCCAGTGGATACAGACATGGCTGGCTTCATGCCAGTAGATACAGACATGGCTGGCACTTCATTGCCAGTGGGAACAGACATGGCTGGCTTCGTGCCAGTAGCTACAGACATGGCTGGCATTTCATTACCAGTAAGAACAGGCATGGCTGGCAGCGTGCCAGTGGATACAGACATAGCTGGCTTCGTGCCAATAGATACAGACATGGCTGGCTTCATGCCAGTAGATACAGACATGGCTGGCTTTTTGCCAGGGGAAGCGGACATGGCTGGCTTTTCATTGCCAGTGGGAACAGACATGGCTGGCTTTGTGCCAGTAGCTACAGACATGGCTGGCATTTCATTACCAGTAAGAACAGGCATGGCTGGCAGCGTGCCAGTGGATACAGACATGGCTGGCATTTCACCGCCAGTGGGAACAGGCATGGCTGGCTTTTCATTACCAGTGATAACAGGCATGGCTGGCAGCGTGCCAGTGGATACAGACATGGCTGGCTTCGTGCCAGTAGAAACAGACATGGCTGGCATTTCATTGCCAGTGGGAACAGGCATGGCTGGCTTTTCATTACCATTGAGAACAGGCATGGCTGGCAGCGTGCCAGTAGATACAGACATGGCTGGCATCGTGCCAATAGATACAGACATGGCTGGCATCTCATTGCCAGTGGGAACAGGCATGGCTGGCTTTTCATTACCAGTAAGAACAGGCATGGCTGGCATCGTGCCGGTGGATACAGACATGACTGGCTTCGTGCCAGTAGATACAGACATGGCTGGCATCGTGCCAGTAGATACAGACATGGCTGGCATCGTGCCAATAGATACAGACATGGCTGGCATCTCATTGCCAGTGGGAACAGGCATGGCTGGCTTTTCATTACCAGTGAGAACAGGCATGGCTGGCAGCGTGCCAGTGGATACAGACATGGCTGGCTTCGTGCCAGTAGATACAGACATGGCTGGCATTTCATTGCCAGTGGGAACAGGCATGGCTGGCTTTTCATTACCAGTGAGAACAGGCATGGCTGGCAGCGTGCCAGTGGATACAGACATGGCTGGCATCATGCCAGTGGATACAGACATGGCTGGCATCGTGCCGGTGGATACAGACATGGCTGGCATCGTGCCAGTAGATACAGACATGGCTGGCATTGTACCAGTAGATACAGACATGGCTGGCAGCGTGCCAGTGGATACAGACATGGCTGGCATTTCATTGCCAGTGGAACAGGCATGGCTGGCTTTTCATTACCAGTGAGAACAGGCATGGCTGGCAGCGTGCCAGTGGATACAGACATGGCTGGCATCATGCCAGTGGATACAGACATGGCTGGCATCGTGCCGGTGGATACAGACATGGCTGGCATCGTGCCAGTAGATACAGACATGGCTGGCATCGTGCCAGTAGATACAGACATGGCTGGCATCGTGCCAATAGATACAGACATGGCTGGCATTTCATTGCCAGTGGGAACAGGCATGGCTGGCAGCGTGCCAGTAGATACAGACATGGCTGGCATCGTGCCAATAGATACAGACATGGCTGGCATTTCATTGCCAGTGGAAACAGGCATGGCTGGCAGCGTGCCAGTGGATACAGACATGGCTGGCAGCAAGCCAGTGGATACAGACATGGCTGACATCGTGCCAGGGGAAGCAGACATGGCTGGCATCGTGCCAGGGGAAGCAGACATGACTGGCATCGTGTCAGTAGATACAGACATGGCTGGCATTTCATTGCCAGTGGGAACAGGCATAGCTGGCAGCGTGCCAGTGGATATAGACCTAGCTGGCAGTGTTCCAGTGGATATAGACATGGCTGGCAGCGTGCCAGTGGATACAAACATGGCTGGCAGCGTGCCAGTGGATACAGACATAGCTGGTAGCGTGCCAGTGAATACAGACATGGCTGGCAGCGTGCCAGTGGATACAGACATGGCTGGCAGCGTACTAGTGGATACAGACATGGCTGGCATAGCATTCCCAACCGGAGACACTGAAACCTCACTGGGAGACGAGGGCATAGTGATCCCATGATTCACCAGATTTGAGGTGGCTATTCTGCCAGTCTGGATGCCTATGGAGGACACACCAGTACCTCCATAGCGATACCTGGATATATGGTTCCCCTGCCATTGCTTAACAGGTTTTAATACACAATGCTCAATAGTGTGATTTGGATCTGCACAATAAAAACAGAGACCATACAACCTGCGTCTTTCCTTCTCATACATGGATTTGCAAGTAGTGCAGGGTGGTGCTGCATCGTTAGCTGCAGCAGGTGATAGGCTCAGAGCCTCCATTAACCTCTGCAGCTCTTTCAGCATAGCAAGCACCAAGTTCAATATAGCTTCATACATATGAGACATACCTGCCAGCTTCTATTCTGGGACCAGGATAATGTAACGGGGAGCCCCCTATAGGGTGAGGGGGAACCCCCAATCTGCAGAGATGAAGCCTTAAGGACAGGTATACAGCTTCCAGGGAACAAACCAAGATATTAACAGAAACTAGAAAGATCCCTAAGCCCTGACTGAGATCCTTGAAAGATGGTCTCGAAATACTACCTAGGCTAGGTTTGCAAGATGAATAAAACATAAACCAGACAGACAATAAATGCAGGTATACAGATTCCTAAGCACGGTACAGTACAGGGGACAGACAGAAGAGAGATCCAAATACAAGAGCCAAAGGTCATACACGGAATATCATAACTAGAGGGGTCAGACAAGAGAGGGATCTTAAATACATGAGCCAGAGGTCATACACAGCAAATCAAAGTAAACCAGCATACAGGGACTAGGCAAGAAAGACTATCCTGGTCCAAGGATCAAGGGGAGTCCTGGTCGTACTTATAGGGCAGAACAGGTCATGTGACCGCAGGCCAATAAGCCCAACAGATGGCCTGCAGGCTGAAAACAAAAATAAACAGGAATCCCTGCTACCACCAGCAGGGGGCAAGGCCAAGACGTGACACTGGGAGGGCTAGGGGAGGTGAGATTCGCCTGGGACCAAGGGAAGCTGTACAGGACATCGGGGGGGACGAGCCAGGGAATAGACCGAGTACCCCACAGGCAGCTGGTAGTGCCGGCGAAATATCGGCGCGATCTGTTAAGGATCGCGCATTATATTCCCCTTGCGAGCCATCTCGGGCACCGGCGGACATTGCACCGTCTGACCCAGAGCTTCTTTTGGCCCGGATTATCAGGGGAAGTTAGGGACTACTGTCGGACGTGCGAGGTGTGCCAGCGAGTAGGGAAGCGGGGGGATGCCAAGAAAGCTCCCCTGAGACCCTTGCCCATAGTGGGAGAACATTTTAGACGGGTGGCGGTGGATCTGGTAGGACCCTTGGCAGTGCCTAGCCCTACGGGCAAGAAGTATATTTTGACCGTAGTGGACTACGCCACCAGGTACCCCGAAGCCATGGCCCTCCTGGATATCCACGCAGAGACCGTTGCCGGAGCTCTGCTGCAGATATTCTCCAGAGTCGGATTTCCCCATTAAATCCTGTCTGACCAGGGCACACAATTTACGGCCGAGGTGACCCAGCAGCTCTGGAGACTGTGCGGGATTAAACCCCTGTACAGCTCCCCTTACCACCCGCAGACCAACGGGCTCTGCGAGCGGTTCAACGGGACCCTCATAGACCCAGTTCTATTCTGACCAAGCTTGAAGTCACGACTCATATTTTGGAGTACCAGGAATCTTCTGCCCGCTGTGCCAAGGAAAGGCTCCAGGTCTACAGCTTCGGCTTATTTCTGGGGGTGCTAGTCAGGCTCTCTATAGGCACCGGGCCTTGAGCTGCGGCTAAGGTACAAGAGAAAGGTGTGAGAGTCACGAGGAGAAACTGGGTGTCCAGCGAGGAAGCAGCATTTGGCAGATGTGACCCGGTCCAGGTACAGAGATCTGTTACACTGGGGCATATCCATGAGGAGCTGGGGCAGTATCCATCTGGTGCTGGGGCAGTATCCATCTGGTGCTGGGGCAGTATCCATGAGGTTCTGGGGCAAATCCATGAGGTGCTGGGTCATATCCATGAGGTGCTGGGGCATATCCATGAGGTGCTGGGGCAGTATCCATGAGGTGCTGGGGCAGTATCCATCTGCTGGGGCATATACATGAGGAGCTGGGGCAGTATCCATCTGGTGCTGGGGCAGTATCCATGAGCTGCTGGGGCAGTATCCATGAGCTGCTGGGGCATATCAACGAGCTGCTGGGGCAAATCCACGAGGTGCTGGGGCATATCCATGAGCTGCTGGGGCATATCCATGAGCTGGGGCAATATCCATGAGCTGGGGCAATATCCATGAACTGGGGCAGTATCCATGAGCTGGGGCAGTATATCCATGTGCTGGGGCATATCCATGAGCTGGGGCAGTATATTCATGTGCTGGGGCATATCCATGAGCGGAGGCATATCCATGAGCTGGGGCAAAATCCATGAGAGGAGCTGGACAAAATCCATGAGAGCAGCTGGGGCATTATCAATTAGAGCAGCTGGGGCAGTATATCCTTGAGCTGGGGCAGTATATCCTTGAGCTGGGGCAGTATATCCTTGAGCTGGGGTAGTATATCCATGAGCTGGGGCAGTATACAAGCTGCATGCTTCGGACGCTCGCAGGGAGCGAATACGCGGCGGAGGTGAGCTGGGGCATATCCATGAGGAGCTGGGTCAGTATCCATGAGGAGCTGGGTCAGTATCCATCTGGTGCTGGGGCATTATCCATGAGGTGCTGGGACATATCCATTTGCTGGGGCAGTAATCCATCTGCTGGGGAATAACCATTTGCTAAGGCAGTATCCATGAGCTGCTGGGGCATATCCATGAGGTGCTGGGGCATATCCATGAGGTGCTGGGGCATATCCATGAGCTTCTGGGGCAAATCAATGAGGTGCTGGGGCATATCCATGAGCTGCTGGGGCATATCCATGAGCTGCTGGGGCATATCCATGAGGTTCTGGGGCATATCCATGAGGTGCTGAGGCAAATCCATGAGGTGCTGGGGCATATCCATGAGCTGCTGGGGCATATCCATGAGCTGGGGCAGTATCCATGAGCTGGGGCAATATCCATGAGCTGGGGCATATCCATGAGCTGGGGCAATATCCATGTGCTGGGGCATATCCATGAGCTGAGGCATATTCATGAGCTGGGGCAAAATCCATGAGAGCAGCTGGGGCAGTATATCCATGAGAGGAGTTGGGGCAATATCCATGAGAGGAGCTGGGGCAATATCCATGAGAGGAGCTGGGGCATATCCATGTGTGCTGGGGGCAGTATCCATGAGAGCTGGGGCAATATCCATGTGTGAGCTGGTCTGGGACAATATATCCATGTGTGAGCTGGTCTGGGGCAATATATCCATGTGTGAGCTGAGGCGCAATATATCCATATGTGAGCTGAGGCGCAATATATCCATATGTGAGCTGGGGCAATATATATCAATGTTTGAGCTGCTGGGGGCAATATATAACTGTGAACTGGGGCAATATATCCATATGTGAGCTGGGGGCAATATATATCCATGGGTGAGCTGCTGGGGGCAATATATATCCAGAGCTGCTGGGGGCAATATATCCAGAGCTGCTGGGGGCAATATATATCCATGTGTGCTTTCACTGCCTTCGAACAGGCAACGTACTTGCTGGCAGCTGGCAAAAAGATGTGTGAGCATATGATAGAGCTCCAAAGCAATAAACCTCACAGTAATGTGTGCTATGTGTGTATTAGCATTCAGTGTTATATGGGAGTACTGATTTAGGAGTAAGAGTAGTTAAAAAAAATCTGTAAAACTCGGGGGGTGACACCATAAGTTACCGCACCGGGTGACACCAACCCTAGTGACGCCACTGGGCGGATCTACCCGTGCAGGGTAGCGGTGATCCGATACAATGCATGTACCATGCCTAGCACACGTCCTAAATCTGGTGGTACAGCGTTTCCTAACCAGGTACCCAGGGCTGGCAGAGCTCAGCCAGACCAGAAAAGTCTGCAGCTACTTCAGACTGTCATTCCCAGCAAGTGTTCGTCTGGCAGAAATTCAAAGAGAATTCCACCTTCCCACAAACCGTCTGATCTGTGACATGCCCACCAGGTGGAACTCGACATTAGCAATGCTGCAGCGTCTGCACAAGCAGTGGAGGGCCATCAACGAGTACCTGTGTGAGTATGGCACAAGGACAGGTTCAGGTCAACTTTGTTTCCCCCTCCCGTAGTGGCTGATGATCAAGGATGCATGCACTGTACTGTCACCATTTGAGGAGGCAACGAGGATGGTGAGCAGGGACAGTGCATACATCAGTAACACAATTTCTTTAGTGTTCCTGCTGGAGCGCGCTTTGCGGGGTATTATAGATGTGGCACTAGAGGCAGAACAGCAGGAGGAAGAGGAGGCCTTCCCTAGCTCTCAAGACAGCATTCCTGCGGGTCCTCAGATCAGAAAGGAGGAGGAGGAGGAGGAATATTTAAGTAGTGGGGGCATTGAACGTGGGTGTGACGGATCGGCCGCCACAGGATTTATTTAGTTTAATTTCATTCTTATTTTGTTATATTTCATTTACCCTTTATTTATAGAAACTAATTTCCTTTGGTAGATTTAAGGTAAAACTGATGCAAGACTTCTAATTAATCATGTTTTTCCCCTGCACCATCCTGCTAGTTTATGCTCAGTTATATTGTGTGGTTTTAAAATTGCTAATTTTTAGTTTTAAATAGACTTATATTTCTTTAGTTAAATGTGGTTTTTAAAAACACTACCTGCCACTAGTATCAAATGCTTTCCTTTGTATAGAATATACAATAGGTTTGAGTAACTTGTGGATTATGCAAAAGTGCTTTCTGTTTGGATATCTGTTATCTGTTTACCTGTTCTGAAAGGTTGGGAGTCACATTGTCTCAGCCACCCACTATCTGATTCCCTTTACAATGGGTTATGTAAATCACTGTATGTGGTCACTGTGAGGTCAAGACTTCATCTGCATACAACCAGTGGACCCAAGTGAAGACTGAGAGGACCTGAGAGACGCCTGCAATGGTCTTGGAACCAACCAATCAGAACCTGGGCTATTGCTAGCCCCTGTGCAGAATTCACTCCAGGGGTCTGGGGGTGGGCCAGGGGAGAACAATGGTTTCATTCCTCTTAAATAACCCTGTATTCTCCATGTTAAAATAAACTCATTCCTGTTTGAACCTTTACTCTTGCCTTGGCTAGTAATTGGGGATAATAGGGCTTGGGGAACCGCGACGCTGCAAGGATCGTGGAAAGAAACACTGGACCACCGCCGAATCCCTACCACCCGCTACCCCTGACTCTACACCCCCAGACCAGCTCGGCGCTGATGGCGGATCTACCCGGGCAGGGTAGCGGGGATCCGCTACATTAGCTGGCAGCGCTGGGATCCGGCTGAGACCAGACAAGCAGGGGGAGATACAGCCGCTGGCTTGACCCCGGTCTCAGCCACCACGACACGCAGAGCGTCTGGAGTAGACATCATCCGGGGGGAGAATCTGAGACCAGCCCAGCAGGGGGAAATACAGCCGCAGGCTTGACCCCGGTCTCAGACACCCGGGGATTCGAGAGATTGCTACATCGTCCTACAGCCAATCATCACGTATTGCTCAGCGCTACGACGGCTGGAAGCGCACGGTCCTCAAGGAACTTCTCAAGGAACTTCTCAAGGAACTTCTCCAGGGATAAAGCGGTCATCGGTAAGCCAAAGGCTGCCCTCACCAAGGACCTGATGGAGGACGAACAGGCAAGTCTGGCCCTCCACGAGGATTCAGAATCCACAGAATGGCGCCGGGAGGTACAATGGAAGCTGGCCCTGTTCGGAGCCAACCCCCCGGCGGAGGTGATCGCTGTAATTTTGACAGGGGTCAATCAGCTCAGAGTGACCGAGTTGCGGTACCAGCTCGGGGAATCTACTGCGTCCCAGGAGATACTCCCTGCAGTCGTGGAAGAGGAGTTCTGGGACCAAGGAATGGAAGCGCCTGACCAGCACAGTGATCCAGGTTTCGGGAAGGAGGTGTTGTGGCATAATGACTCGGCACGGCAGCAGCTCTGGAGGGACGTCCTACAGCTTGAACAGGACTACCTGGGAAAGATTCTTCCTACCTTGGGTGAGAAATACTGGAGACTGTGGGACCTGCGGGTGCCATTCCTAGGAGTGCAACCCCAGGTAGAAAGACTGTCCCAACTAGAGAAAATGATCCAGACGGAGCTATGGCTGGAGGACGGGTACCGGGCACTGGAATGGTATGCTGCCAACCTGTGTCCAAAGTTGGAGAGGAAAGATCCTACGGAGGGCTATGACTACGGCGGCCCGGGATTAATATTTGACGCTCTCCAAGATGACCCCTCCTTTGGCAGTACAGCTAAACTGAGATGGGAAGAGATCCGGGACTTTCGGGAAAGTGAGCACCTTGACGACCTCGGGCTGAGCAGTGATCTGGACTGGCTAACCACCCTAGAGTGGGAGCTGGAGCAGGGATACAGGAGATTGTTTGAGGACGCTCCCCCGCTCGCTCTCACCCCGATGGACATGGCAGAAGAGCTGCCAACAGAACCCGGTGGTGCCAACCTACTTTCAGGATCTTCTGCTGGTTCGGAGCACCAGGGTGAGGAGGCAGGCGGCCCCTCTCCCCAGCTGCAGAACGCATCCCAGGCCTCAACTACTACAGAGGAGGTGACTATCCTGCAGCCGCAGCGCAGTATGCCGTCCGGGGAAAAGACAGAGGACTCAGCAAGTACCGTTCCTGCAGAACCTGCAGCGGAGCAGAGTGACCAAGTACTTCGGACACCTACCAAGGTCAGTGGAAGTGCACCGGTGGATGGGACTGCAGTCTCCACCAACGAGAGCCGTCAGGACAGCGGTCCACTGTGGAAAGAGGAGAACTGGAAGACAATGGGTGAGATTGAGGCCCACCCAGGCAGATGGCCCGAGGGCTCACCAGGAGACCCAGAGTCCCAATGGAGTGCTCCTGCTCAGGGATGGGTGGAGGAGCTAGCGACAATGTCATGGCCTGCCAAGGAAGAGGCTGCGGTCCTTTCCACGGAGTCCAGGAGATGTGGGGCAGTTTGCCCGGATTCACCAGTTGCATCAGCTGGCTCTTCAGTGCGTGAAGAGGATAATTTATGTATGGGGGAGCGGTTCTCCAACCTTGCAGCAGAGCTGGCATCTGGACAGAGGTCGGCTACCATCTGCCCCCAGCTGGAGGCTACAGAAACCGGGGAGAATATTGGGTGCCAGACGAGGGAGAGGGAGACTAAGGCCCCCCCGTGCAAATTGCTGGCGTACCCAGCAGGGAATCCCGAACCCCGACCAAGCGCTCCTACCCAAGTATGGATAGAGGAGCGGGGGTCAGCTGACATGCTACGGCCCGCTGTGAAAGAGGCTACTGTCCATTCCACAGTGCCAGAGAAGTGCAGGTCAGCTAGCCCGGGGCCCTGGCTGGTGGCGTCAGGGATCAAGGATAGCCATTCATAATTCATACATGGGGGAGCGGCCCCCCACTTCAGCGGAAAAACTGTCACCGCGGCAGAGGACCACTAACCTCTACCCCTGCCCTGCCACCGCAGAACTTGAGGAGAACTACCTTCTCACCAAGGAGCCCCAGGGACTGACAATCCACTCCTCTCCTGAACTACAGACCAAGCTCCTGGCCTCCACTGCTACGCAGGAGGCAGAGAGCCTACAACTCCAGCACAGCATGCCATCTGGGCCGGAGAAAGCATCAGACTGGGCAAGTACAGTTCGTCAGGGGCTATCAGCAGAACGCAGTGCCTGTGATGGTGCACCACATTACGAGTTCCAGGGTGGGGAGTCAGTTGGTCTCCTTCCACCACAGCAGCGGCTACCCCAGGTAGAGAGTACTGGCGGTACCTCTCCCCAGCGACAGGTAATAATCCTGGATGGGGAGATGGCAGGTCTCGCTCCCCAACGTTTTGAGCCCCAGCGTGAGGGTGGAGGTGTCCCCTGTGCCAAGCAACGGTGTGCTGCTGCTCCCGTTCCCCAGGATGTGGGAGACTCCCATTGTGAAATTGTTGATAGTGCTGGGATTTGCAACTGGGTGACCCCGAGATGCTGGGCAGACGGCCCAGATCCACAACCACTTTTTCTGGAGACACCGGTCATCCCTTCTCCCACCCAGCTTCTGACCGAGGCACCAGGAAAGGGTGCTATCGGGCCGTTTTTCCCACGTCTGACTGTGGCACCGGGAGAAGGTACAGGCGGTACCCCTCCCCAGCTGGTCATTGCCCCAGGAAATGGTGCCAGCAAGGCTGCCCACCAGCGAGGGGCTAGGAGACCAGGAGGAGAAAAAGCCCTCAACGTCCCACCGGGGCCGGTTGTTTCCCCATGGCAGGGTACCAGCCCCGGGTGTCTGTATGGTCCGTCGGACACCGGTCCAGACCAAGGGGGCAGTTGGAGAAGCCCGGGGGCCAGCCTCCTCCCTACGGACTATGGACCGAAAGACTATCGGGGGTTGGCAAAGCATTGCCCCAGCAACCCAAACTTGAGACTTTTTAAAGACACTTACACCTGGACATCCCCAGGCGGACCCGTAGAGGGTCTCACCGGGTCTGCCATCATGGGACTGGGAGAGCTATGTGACGGATCGGCCGCCAAAGGATTTATTTTGTTTAATTTCATTCTTATTTTGTTATATTTCGTTTACCCTTTATTTATAGAAACTAATTTCCTTTGGTAGATTTAAGGTAAAACTGATGCAAGACTTCTAATTAATCATGTTTTTCCCCTGCACCATCCTGCTAGTTTATGCTCAGTTATATTGTGTGGTTTTAAAATTGCTCATTTTTAGTTCTAAATAGACTTATATTTCTTTAGGTAACTGTGGTTTTTAAAAACACTACCTGCCACTAGGGTCTGGGGGCGGGCCAGGGGAAAACAATGGTTTCATTCCTCATAAATAACCCTGTATTCTCCATGTTAAAATAAACTCATTCCTGTTTGAACCTTTACTCTTGCCTCGGCTAGTAATTGGGGATAATAGGGCTTGGGGAACCGCGACGCTGCAAGGACCGTGGAAAGAAACGCTGGACCACCACCGAATCCCTACCGCCCGCTACCCCTGACTCTACACCCCCAGACCAGCTCGGCGCTGATGGCGGATCTACCCGGCCAGGGTAGCGGGGATCCGCTACAGTGGGGATTCCTCCAAGGGAAGGTTTTGTGTGCCCAGAAACCCAAGTGTGACGGATCCCGCTACTCGGGGTGAGTAGATCCGCCGTCAGCGCTGAGTACACCTGGAGGTCGGTAGTGTGGTAGCGAGGTGCCGCTGGTCCTCGTAGGATACCCCGAGGTTGCAGCGCTGTAGAGAGGTCCTTGAAGCGTCCCGGTTCCCAAAGCCCTGTTATTCCTAATTACTAGCCCAGGCAGGAGTAAAGGTTCAAACGAGTGATTTATATTTCATGGGGAACACAGGTGTATTTATGAGGGAAAAAGGCATTGTTCTCCCCTGGCCCGCCTTCAGCCCTCCCGGGGTGATTTCTGCCACTGCCCCGAGCCATTGCCCAATTTCTTCTTAACCTGGGCCCCCCTCTGCTGTGCGCAGCCCTTATCTTGGGGCTCGGCGCCAGCTTGTCTGGTGAACTTTCTGTGGCTCTGAATGAGCGGGTAACAATTAGGGAAAATCACATTGGGGTACTTATTAAAAGTTTGTTAGCCCTTATTTTTATAACACACAAATAAATTAACACTTGAACTGCTGTACTGCGCTACAGCGTAGTGGCGGCCGTCCCGTCACAAATAAATACAGGGTAAACGAAATACATCAAAACAGATACTAAATTATAGAAACAAATTTAACCTTTTAAATGAATGAATAACTACACACATATAATAATCTTTTTATACACCGTGGCGGCCCTTCCGTCACAGTTAGATTTAATGTAAAACTGTTGCTAGACTTATAATTAATCATGTTTTTCCCCTGCACCGATCCTGCTAGTAACCATGGAGTACATGCTTGCTACAATGTATCTGTCACTGACGTAGCGCTCCATGCTTCAAACTTCAAAATACTTTATGTTCAGTTATATTGTTTGGTTTTAAATGTATTGTAATGTATTGCTCATTTTTAGTTTTAAATAGACTTATATTTCTTTAGGTAAATGTGTTTTTTAAAGACCTTTACTGCTGCCTCGGCTAGTAATTGGGGATAACAGGGCTTTGGGAACCGGGACGCTTCAATGACCTCTCTACAGCGCTGCAACCTCGGGGTATCCTACGAGGACCAGCAGCACCACGCTACCACACTACCGACCTCCAGGTGTACTCGGCGCTGACGGCGGATCTACTCACCCTGAGTAGCAGGATCTCTCACAGATGCCCTCTTAATAGCGGCATTACAGGCTCCATTCAGCAGATTGGCTGATTCTGATTAGCCGCCTTCACTGCATCCAGGGCAGACACCTCGGTTGGCATGCTACCTCCCAGTGCTCCAAGGCAAGGACGGAGTTATTAGAGAATACACTCCTGCGGAGTAGCGGTTTTCGTTACACACAGCCTCACAGCATTTCTATACACATGTGGCCTCACAGCATCTCTATACACAACCCCATCAGCATCTCTATACACAACTCCATCAGCATCTCTGTGAACCCTCAAATGAACCCCCTATCTCCACCAGGGGATTCCGGGCAGCTAGGGGTTCCCCGGCTATCTGACGTCATCACGCTATGCGTGAAGACGTCAAGCAGTGATGGGAGACCCGGGGGTGTAGCCGTGATCTAAGATGGCGGCCCCCACCGGAGCTAGGCCGCACTTCGGTGCCTGGGCCATGCCTTGACCAGCCATCGTAGTTCATCTGCTCAGCGCAACCCTGCTGCAGCTGCCGCCGGTCAAAACCAAGCACAGCCGACATGCCATGCACACTGCACCGCTCAGCCCCTGTTTCTGCCACCGGAGTACTTTTTGGGCAGAGGGGCCCGGGGAACCTGGTACCACTGTGGGGTGAGTTCTAGAGACCAGCGCCACCGAGATCACCCCCAAATCAGCCGCCAAACTCAGTTTGGGTTTCCCAGCCGCAGAAGAGATCCGACGCTGGAGTCAGAGCTCGCACTCCAGGGGGTGGAATTGCCCGGACGGGGAGTAGCCCAGGGCGGGCCAGACAGTGTAGCACCAAGAGCTGGTACCCTGTTAAACATACAATAAGGGCTCGGGCTAGAGGCAGTGGCAGAACTGGCGCCAGGGTGTCTGGGGGCGGGCATGGGAGAGAACAATGGGACTGTACCGTATAAATGGACCGTGTATGTGCGGTTTTACAATAAACCAACTTGCTTAACCTATACTGCGTCTCAACGACTATTTGGGAAGAGGGACTGTAACAGATCTCTGTGCCCGGACAGGGTCACATCTGCCAAATGCTGCTTCCTCACTGGACACCCAGTTTCTCCTAGTTACTCTCACACCTTTCTCTGGTACCTTACATACACCGGGCCTTGAGCTGTGGCTAGAGAGCCTGGCTAGCACCCCCAGGAATAAGCCGAAGCTGTAGACCTGGAGCCTTTCCTTGGAACAGCGGGTAGAAGATTCCTGGTTCCCCTAAACATGAGTCGTGACTTCAAGCTTGGTCAGAATAGAACTGACTGTTTATTCATAGAGAGGACAGATAGAGTCAAGGAATTACATTTGCATACAATCAAACAGACAACATTACAGATCAGATAACTACCCAGGGCCTTCAAACAATGGAGAATGGGGGAAAGAGAAGGCACGTAAACAAAAGGAATTTCTTACTGAGAGAATTTACACAATAGCAGGTACTAATACAGAGATCTACACTATACAGGGAATAACACACAGACATCAGAAATCTTTAGTTAACTGGCATATCTATAAAACAGTGAAAACCAAAATGTATTTAAAAGGTCCACCAGTTCCCCAATAGTCTCTTTCACGGGCCATAGTCTCTGGGCAGGAGGAACTTTTTATGACAGCTGTTCTGTCACACTGTTAACAGTAGTGCTCACCTGTGTGAGCACTCCCGTTAGCTGCGGTATCTACCGCATATTACAATCCAAACGCAAGCGGGTTAAAAAAACCATTTGCGTTTGGTACCTTGCGCTCCTCTGCGCGAGGTTACTGCACTTTGCGCTCCCCATGTTAAGTATAGGGAGCGCAAAGTGTTAATCAGTGCTGGAATTACAAAGTCCCAGCGCTGATTAACGCCTGGCTCTGGTTAGCGAAAAGTCTGCAGAATCAGTTAACACCAGCCTAAAAAGACATGAAATAAATCACATACTCACCTCCTGTCCTGCGGCGAGGACCGCGGCTCTGTTCACCTCCTCCGGCCGGCAGGAGCAGGGAAAGACTGGGGAAAAAAGTACCCCCAGCGTAACCCTAAGCCGACCGGCCAGATCTCGCGAGGCGAGATCCAGCTGGTCATGTGACAGCCGGCGTCTGCTTCAATGGAGTCCTATGGACTCCATTTAGAGGATGCGCGCGACTGCGCATAACTGGCGCAAACAATGCAGGCAGCATTTTTTGCACCTGCATTCTAATCCCCCGTTAAACCGGGACGGTAGGTGGAAAGCTGCGGGCACAGTTTTTTCTCCCTCCTGCCCCCGTTTTAGCACGGGGATTGTAATAGAGCCCAAATTGTACATATTACATTTAACATTGAACCACCAAATGTTTAATGTTTTATGTGCCAATAACTTGAAAGTGACGGCTGTTCTGTAACACCATCTGCGTACAAGCGCACAAACGCATTTGCGCCCACACTGTTAAGTATAGGACGCGCGACGCACAGTAAGCTCGCGCAGGTTCATCCGCGGTAGACGTATACGCGTGTTTGTTGCGCTGACATTGTAATACAAAGTTCAGCGCAATAGGTTTTACCCCTCGCGTTAATGCATTTTTGCGCCGGCGCAAATGTTTGCGCGAGGAATGTGATAGGGCCCCTAGGTGGGTCAGAGGTTGACAGACCTGGATAATATATGGGATAATATGAAACAACTGACCACAGCTCACATCATGGAAATATATCTGCAGAGCCTCGGGATCACTCAACAGATCACACAGCTACAAAATTTAATGTGATGTAATTAGTAATAAAATGCATTGGTTTCGGTTTTCATTTGAATGAAAGTTGTGGTCAGAGAGCGATCAGTGAGACGGCGGTTAATGAGCGCTCTGTTCCCGCGCGCGAGCTATCTGACGTTGGAATTCAAAATAAACTGCAGATTATTGGGCGCCGAAAGTACGCGCGCAACATTATTATCATCCAATCAGAGGCTAGTATTAAGAAACGCCCCCACTCCTTATATAACGAGCTGTGCGTTGACAGTTAGTTTGTTGTGGTGCTCGTCGTATAGTTGATAATGTCTGGACGCGGT
This sequence comes from Leptobrachium leishanense, assembly GCA_009667805.1. Taxonomy (NCBI): domain Eukaryota; kingdom Metazoa; phylum Chordata; class Amphibia; order Anura; family Megophryidae; genus Leptobrachium; species Leptobrachium leishanense. The sequence goes on from CM019074.1 coordinate 22,051,880, forward strand.
AAAGGAGGTAAGGGACTCGGTAAAGGTGGCGCCAAGCGTCACAGGAAGGTGCTCCGTGATAACATCCAGGGCATCACTAAACCCGCTATCCGCCGCTTGGCTCGCAGAGGCGGCGTGAAGCGCATATCCGGTCTCATCTACGAGGAGACCCGCGGCGTCCTGAAAGTCTTCCTGGAGAACGTCATTCGTGACGCCGTCACCTACACCGAGCACGCCAAGAGGAAGACCGTTACCGCCATGGATGTGGTGTACGCTCTGAAACGACAGGGCCGCACTCTGTATGGTTTCGGAGGTTAAATCGTCCTTACCGCTGCTTCTCAACGACCGCCACAAAGGCTCTTTTCAGAGCCACCCACTCCCTCTTCATAAGGCTATAACACGGCTGAGACCGGTGTCTGGGTCTCCGCACTCATTCACGGTAAGGTGAGCCGCTGACTGGCTGTGGGATGTTGTACAACAAACTGCCATAGGATCCCTAGACCTCGTTTGAGGTCCTGGAGCCAGGTTGGCTGAAAAATGTGAGCGCTGGGTGAATGCAGGTTGGAGCAGGGGAATGTGTGGTGTTTGCCGCTTTAGCACTTTGTGTTTTAGTGCAATTGGAGTCATTTAATCCGTGATCCCTGCAGCTCTGCGCGTTGCTTTTTCATGATTCTAACCCATCTTGTGCGCCCCCTGCCTGCTGGTATGTGAAGCCCTCACAATCACAATTTTTTTTTTTTTTTGTGCCTTATCGGATGTTTGAACTTCAGCTTCCCGCGGTTTAATGCAGAGACTAATTAAATCACCAGTTTACACTGAATTTTATTCAGTCGGTTCTATGCCTTAACCGCATGGGAAGCGGCGAGCAACGGAGTCTTCTGCTCCAAGGGTCAGCAGCATTGGTTCTCCAAATAATTTGGAACTGCATTTCTTATGATGCAAAACCACTAATCTCTTGCGTCAATGTAGTTCTAAATCATGCGGAGGGCATCTATGGAGACGCCAAGAGGTGTGGATTAGATCCCAATCACTTGATTTTAGGTTTCCCGAGCGGACAGGCGTGTGTTTAACAGAACATGTAACAATTTCCGTGTGGAGGAGCTTGTAATGATCTCAGGCTCCCTGTCTGTGTCAAGAGATGAACTAATACACAGTGCACTTAAAAGGAATATAAATTAATGTCATTTATATAGCGCCAACAGTTTCCGCAGCGCTTTACAAAAACCAAAGGGAATGGACATAGGATGGAAGCAAGAGGTGTAGAGGGCCCTGATCAGTTTACAATCTAGAGGGAGTTCGTTCAGGGGAATTTTACTGGGTGCCAGTGGTTTGGTAATGGTGGGGCCATAGAAGCTTCGATCATTTGTGAGTTACATTTAATCAATGTAAATCAGACACTGACAGGAGCAGCGCCTATAACTTCACTAGAGATGGAGATAGGATACGGCTTATTAAAATGTCAAAGTTGTCGCAAGATCATATAAAGATACTGTAACGGAGTGTCACCCAAACCCACAGCCTGCAAAACCTTTTACTCTGCAGTTTAAGGTGTTGGCTAATCTGGTGTTGGCTTCCAAGATTTATCTATCACGGGAGATGCAAAAAGGGGCGACTCGAGGTGTTTTGGTGCAAGCAATGCCTGAAAACAGCGGGAGGATTCAGGTTCCGATGCCATTAGCTGCTGTGCTGCCCACATTACCGCTTCTATACTCTGCATGCACGAGGTTAACCCCGTCAGTGCCGGCTCTCTTTAGACGTTGTGGGTGGCTCTTAAAAGAGCCTTTGTTTCGGGAAAAGGGAGGTCAGAGGGAGCCTTTACTTGCTCTTGGCAGACTTGTGGCTCTCGGATTTCTTGGGCAGTAAGACAGCCTGGATGTTGGGCAGGACGCCGCCCTGGGCGATGGTGACTCTGCCCAGCAGCTTGTTGAGCTCCTCGTCGTTGCGCACGGCCAGCTGCAGGTGGCGGGGGATGATGCGGGTTTTCTTGTTGTCCCGGGCGGCGTTGCCAGCCAGCTCCAGGATCTCAGCGGTCAAGTACTCCAGCACAGCGGCCAGGTACACCGGGGCTCCGGCTCCTACACGCTGTGCGTAGTTCCCCTTTCTGAGCAGCCTGTGGACACGGCCCACGGGAAACTGCAGCCCAGCTCTGGATGAGCGTGTCTTGGCCTTGGCCCGAGTCTTACCGCTCTGTTTGCCTCTTCCAGACATCACCAAAAAATGTGTACAACAACAAAACGTTAAAATTACAGCAGCCTCCAAATCCGACACTTATACGCTTCCTGTAATCGCTAGCACCAACCCAATTGGCCAGGAATGAAAGCACCCAATCAGTTACAGGTTTTACCAAGAGCCAATCGGACGCAGGACTTGAGGCTGCGTGTCCGGTCTGGAAATGTGAGCCAATAGGAGGCGCGTATTGTTCAGGCTTTTTTTTTTGTCTCCTTGTATATATAGAGCTGCGGGAGCGTGAAGCCTTAATAACTTCCCCAACGCTTTTGTGAAGCTTTAGTAGTTTACCATGCCTGATCCAGCGAAGTCCGCGCCGGCTGCTAAGAAAGGCTCTAAGAAGGCGGTGACAAAGACTCAGAAGAAAGATGGGAAGAAGCGCAGAAAGTCCCGTAAGGAGAGCTACTCTATCTACGTGTACAAAGTGCTGAAGCAGGTTCACCCCGATACCGGCGTCTCCTCCAAGGCCATGGGCATCATGAACTCGTTCGTTAACGACATTTTTGAGCGCATCGCAGGTGAAGCCGCCCGCCTGGCTCATTACAACAAACGCTCCACCATCACCTCCCGGGAGATCCAGACCGCCGTGAGGCTCCTCCTGCCCGGAGAGTTAGCTAAGCATGCCGTGTCCGAGGGCACCAAGGCCGTGACTAAGTACACCAGCGCCAAGTAAAGCTCCCAAACCGTCACCCCCATAACACAAAGGCTCTTCTAAGAGCCACCCACATACTCCGTGTTAAGCGCTAATATCACGATTAACCCGCAGGTTTAAGGTCTATGCGTTGATTGCAGAGAGAACCTATGCTCGATCTGAACACGAGCATCCTGCTTCTCTGACGCCTCACTCCGGAGCCTGCTTCTTATTCTATAATGGGTTAACGTGTTACGCCAATGGATCCCACGTGTGGAATGATCCTCAAAAACGCGGTGAGTGAGAAGCGAGACCGTTATAGGCTGGGGGTCGACGGGAAGAAATATTCCTGGTCACTGCAGATAGTGCCTGCTCTGGGCGCCTCGCCAAACGTCCCTCGGGCTGCAAGAGCCTGGCTTTCCCTTGCAAAAACTGGCAGCGCACTGGTTAATTTAACCCCCCTTCCTGTACCCAGCGTCTTCACGTCTGTACAATCCGTACTGAAAGCAGGAGATAGTTCTCCATAGAAAGCTGAGTGATTTATTGTGTATACATGTCACCTACTCCAGACTGGAAGCAGCCAGTGTTGTATCAGATCTGGTTCCTCGTCGAGAGCTGTTCCAAGCCGCCTCTGTATGAGGGTTTTATACAAATTTTATCTAGTTTTACACTGCAAAAACTAACACGGTTTTTCAAAGAGATCCGAATGGCTGGAGAAAGGTAACTGAACGCTGCGTTCGGTTTCCTTTCTTGGCCATTCGGCTATCCAGAGAGCAGGCAATTCGCAGAATCTTGGCGAATTGCCTGCACATTCTGTGCCTGTTCGAGGGCAGGGAAGTCCCCATAGAAAAGCACTGCTTCGGCTATTCAGAGAACACAAACCATCAGTGAAAGGTTCCCGAATTGCCCTGCCATTTTGGTGGTTTAATTTGACATTCAGGAGAATCTCATAGGCTTCAATGTTAAAAATATTTCCATTTTCATTCAATATCTAATAAACCGTCCATAATAAAATTCTGCAGTAAAAAGTCTCTATATTTATAGATTTTTTTTATAGGATATATATATATTTTATTTTTTAAAGTCCGATTTTGTTTTCCTTTTTTTTTATCTTTCCTTAGTTTTTTCTGTAACAGCCCTTTGTATTATCATTTCCTGGACCTCCTATGTAAATTTCAGACATTTTCGCTCAGTAATTTCTTTTGCAAACAGCGTTTCACTTTTCAATCATTAAAGCAAACTGTTTTCCTAATTTATTCATGGCCTTCAACGGTGTCGACTTTTTCTGGCGGCTTCGCTGCTTGTGATCGGCTCCTGCTTGGGTTATTCCGGCGTCTTCGGGTTAATCCAGATGTTTTTGCGGGTTTTCGGCAACTTTTCCCTGCCCTTTGACAGCCCTGTGGTGGTTGCTGAATACACCGCAGGGTCGCCGAAATGGCAAAGCCAATTTGCACCGAAGCAGAAGATCCTGAAAGTAGGTTGGCACCACCGGGTTCTGTTGGCAGCTCTTCTGCCATGTCCATCGGGGTGAGAGCGAGCGGGGGAGCGTCCTCAAACAATCTCCTGTATCCCTGCTCCAGCTCCCACTCTTGAGTGGCTAGCCAGTCCAGATCACTGCTCAGCCCGAGGTCGTCAATGTGCTCACTTTCCCGAAAGTCCCGGATCTCTTCCCATCTCAGTTTAGCTGTACTGCCAAAGGAGGGGTCATCTTGGAGAGCGTCAAATATTAATCCCGGGCCGCCGTAGTCATAGCCCTCTGTAGGATCTTTCCTCTCCAACTTTGGACACAGGTTGGCAGCATACCATTCCAGTGCCCGGTACCCGTCCTCCAGCCATAGCTCCGTCTGGATCAGGTTCTCCAGTTGGGACAGTCTTTCTACCTGGGGTTGCACTCCTAGGAATGGCACCCGCAGGTCCCACAGTCTCCAGTATTTCTGACCTAAGGTAGGAAGAATCTTTCCCAGGTAGTCCTGTTCAAGCTGTAGGACGTCCCTCCAGAGCTTCTGCCGTGCCGAGTCATTATGCCACAACACCTCCTGGCCGAAACCTGGATCACTGTGCTGGTTAGGCGCTTCCATTCCTTGGTCCCAGAACTCCTCTTCCACGACTGCAGGGAGTATCTCCTGGGACGCTGTAGATTCCCCGAGCTGGTACCGCAATTTGGTCACTCTGAGCTGATTGACCCCTGCCAAAACGATAGCGATCACCTCCGCAGGGGGGTTGACTCCAAACAGGGCCAGCTTCCATTATACCTCCTGGCGCCATTCTGTGGATTCTGAGTCCTCATTGAGGGCCAGACTTGAATGTTCGTCCTCCATCAGGTCCTTGGTGAGGGCAGCCTTTGGCTTACCCCTGACCGCTTTATCCCTGGCTTTGAGAAGTTCCTTGAGGACCGTGCGCTTCCAGCCGTCGTAGCGCTGAGCAATAAGGGGTGAACGGCTGTAGGACGGTGTAGCAATCTCTCGAATCCCCAGGTGTCTGAGACCGGGGTCAAGCCAGCGGCTGTATTTCCCCCTGCTGGGCTGTTCTCAGAATCTCCCCAGGTGATGTGCTGCTCCAGGCGCTCGGCGGTAGTGGTGCCCGAGACCGGGGTCAAGCCAGCGGCTATATTTCCCCCTGCTTGTCTGGTCTCGGAGATCCGACCGCCTGCCACCAATGTAACAGATCAGCTACCCTGCAGGGGTAGCTCCGTCTGCGGCGCCGAGTCTTGCTGGAGAATTTAGCCGGGTAGACCCGATTCGGGTGCGGCCGAAATTCCGAAAAAAAATTTGATCCGAAAACGGCATATCCGAAAAGTTTTCCGAGCCGAATCGAAAAATTTTCGGAATTTTCGAATGGACTTGAAATGTGTCAAATCAAAATTTATTTTCCCTCTATTCATGATTTCGGTTCCATTCGGGATTTCGGTTCCATTTCGGTAATTCTGGACATCGTATATTTAACTATTATCGGTTATATCGCTGATTCTGTAAATTTTGTATTTGTAAATGCGTATTAATTTTTTTTTGTTTCCAATGATCCGATAAGAATTTCCATAATTGGGTCGGATCCGATTCGTCCGCGGGTTGCGCATGCGCGCGCGCGGATGTCGTAACTTTATTGAGCCAGTTTTTTGACAACTTTTTTTTGGACAAAATATTGTTATTATTATTCACCATGGCTGCAAGAGACGACGAGTGCCATTCTGACACCTCCGCATCGTCTCTCAATGAACCACCACCACCCAGAAAGAAGCGGGCCAGCAACATGACATTTTAGGAGATGCTCGAGCTGGTCCGGATCTTTGATAGACGAGATTACAATTGCTGTAAGGGCCCTTACGGCAGGAAGAAGAACGCTAGAAAAGATTGTATCCTTGACAAGCTACGCACCACCATTTTGGAGTTGTTCGGGAAGGACAGGACGAAGGACCAGCTCCGGAAACGCTGGTCTGATCTGAACGTACGCGAGCAGGAGCAGCTGAGACACATCCGTTGCGTCATAGCGAAACGTAAGTGTCAAGTTATATTGTAAAGCGCTGCGCAAACTGTTGGCACTATATAAATCCTGTATAATAATAATAATGTGCTTGCATTTGCTAATGTGCACAGAAATACCTTGATTTATCTAGTCCTTTTTTTCATGCAATGTGATTGTGTATAGCTTTGCGTTTTCACGACTCGTCATACATGCATTTTTGCCATAGCTCTTCCTTTTTGTGATTTTACATATTCGTGAAAATTGTGACATTTGATGTATGTAGATGAAGTTACAATGCTGGATTTCTTTTGGCACTGTGTGTATTGTAGTGTGCTGGGGGGGGGAGGTTGTTGTGATTGAGTGATGCATACGAGATGACCCGCAGCTTGCCCAATATTGGCTCCCACCTGTGCATCAATAAAAATCTCTGTGTCTTTGCTAAGTGATAGGATGGGACATGTAGTTCTTCTGTAAGTGCATCCAAACAGAGCCGCGTTCAATACATCCTCAGCAGCTGCTGAATTGTTGCAGCGCAGCAATTCAGTTTGCTGCAGCAGTGTCATTGAACGCTTTAGATGCAAATTTCAAAACAAAATGGTGGATTTCTGTTGTTGTTTCTGCAATATCCAGTTTTATTATTAGCAGAAACTGAAAGTGAAACTGAGGCTGAGGCCTTCTATAAAATAACTAAAAGCAGTCAGCACAATGCGTTTTGTATGCACACAACACAAATAATAGTTTTTATTGAATAAACGTAATGTTTACTTCTGAAAAAAATATATAATTGAACGGTAATATATGTCTATGTGCAGAGGAAATAAATAAATATTTTGTGACTTTAGAACTATGAGATGGGAGTAGTGGGGGGTCAAGCTGAGGCCTGTTCAATACCTCAGCCGCTGCAAGTGCTAAGTTAGCAACTTGCCATTGAACGCCGTTCAACCGCTCAGCGCTCAGCAGTGCTAACCTAGCACTTGCAGCGACCCGAGGAGATGCTGAGTGTGACGTTTTAAAGATGGCCGCCGCCATGAAGTAGGTAATAATTCCATACAGCAATGTTAATTTTGCGGTTTCTGTTAACCAAAGCACAAAATATTTATTATTTCCCCCTGCACATAGACATATATTACAGTTCAATTTATATATTGTTTCAGAAGTAAATATAACGTTTATTCATTAAAAACTATCATTTGTGGTGTGTGCATACAAAACGGAATTGTGCTGACTGCTTCTTCTATTATATTTTGTCCGAGTGATCCGAAAAACAATCTGAATTTTTCATTAAGAAATCATCGGCCATTTTGGATTCAAAAGTCGCATCCAAAGGGTTCAACGACACTGCTGCAGCAAACTGAATTGCTGCGCTGCACCAATTCAGCAGCTGCTGAGGTATTGAACAGGCCTCTGGTAGTGGGGTAGTGGAGGGGGTGTCGCAATACTTTCGGCAATATAGTGTATAGATATACCATTTTTTCCAGTCTGCATTATTTACGTGTTATTTTTTGGATTTGGCAGAAGACAGGAAGAAGGCAGCATCATCTGCCCCGGCGGGCACCAGTGCCCCAGTGGAGGAGGAGGAGGAGCCACGGGCGTCCACCAGCGCTGGTATATACTGTTTTATTTTGCAACGACTTTTGGTCAAAAACAGAAACATTTTTTGTTTACTGTATTTTAATTTATTTATTTTTTTGTATAATATCTTTTTTATTGAAATAAAAGATTGCATATAATCAAGGCATTATCAGTTCAATTACAGAATAAGTGAGATACAGAAAAGTACCGATAAAATAAGCTTATACCATCTAGTGCAAGGTATTCTTATGAAAAGAAAAAGCAAGGAAGGAGAAAACAAAAGAAAAACCAAAAACCATAAAGACAATAAAACAAAACAAATACACAACGTTGGGTCTTGTGATCCCTATGATCACATGGGAGAGTCTCGTTCGTCTGCCGGTTCCAAAGTACTGTCTCAGTCAGCCAGCTCGGTCTCTGAGGGGAATACGGGGGGTATGGCTCGCCTTTCATGTGACCTGGCTATGGCCTCCGGGTTATCCTTACGGTGTTTCATAACAAAGTCAGACCACCAGTACCACGTTTTAAAGTAAATATCATATTTGTTTTCCAGTGAGAGGTGGAGTTCCTCCATTTCCCTAACGCTGGAGACCTGATCTATCCATTCGAAGATCATTGGTGGTGATTCCGATCTCCAGTGTCTGGGGATCAGGGATTTTGCTGAGTTAAACAAGTGAATCATTAGAGACTTAATATATCTATTCGGGGATAGTGGGACCACATGTAGGAGAGCCGCTTGCGGGGTGAAGGGGACTTCCATAGAGGTGATTTCGTTAACATAGGTGAACACCACCTCCCAGTAGGGCACTATAAACGGGCAGGACCACCAAATATGAATGAACGTTCCCTTCGAAAGCCCACATCTCCAACAATCCGGGGACACACCCGGGTGCATCAACGCCAATCTGTTAGGTGTGAGATACCATCGTGATAGCAATTTATAATTCATTTCTTGTACTTTCAGGTCTCTGGAGGAATGGAAAGTAATATGGAAGATATCTAACCAAGCTCGTTCGGTCAAAGGAGGGGGTGTCTCGGTTTCCCACTTAGTAGTGTAGGAGGGTAGGTCTGGGTATTCCGCAGCCATCAGAAGGGCATATATTAATGAAAGGAGGTGTAGTGGTGGGGGGTCTTGAGTACAGAGGCTTTCAAAGGGGGACAAAGTAGGTCTGTACGGTTGGTGTGCAGTCAGGCTAGACCAGAAGTGTTTGAGTTGGAGATAGCGATATGCCTCCATTGGGGACGGTATCCGCTGCGGCACCAATTGCTCTAAGGGTAGAAGTGTGCCCTCAACAGTGCACGTCTGGATCATTAGATAAGGGCCATCATAGTCAATGTCTAGGAATGAGGGTTGGCGGCCGGGCAGGAAGTCAGGGTTGCTGGTTATGGGAGTAAGGGGGGAGGGGAGCGGGGATAGATCCAGTCTGTGGCGATAGCGGCGCCATAACCTCAGAGTCGGGGATATCGTTGGGTGCGGCGTCGGGCAGATAGTGGTGTGAGAGACCGTTTGCCAGGGTGCTGAGGCAATGGGGACTTGAAGGAATTTTTGTTCAAGGGGGACCCACAGCTTATGGGGAGGGGACATGGACCAGTCTGACAGGCGAAGGAGCAGTGCGGCCACATAGTAGTATTCCATGTGAGGTGTACTCAATCCTCCCCGGTGTTTAGGGCGGGTCAGTAGGCGAAAGGCCAACCTGGGTCGTTTGTCAGCCCATATGAACTTTCCAAATAAGCTGCGTAGTGTGTTGAAGAATGAAGGGGTAACATGGATAGGGAGAGTCTGGAATAAGTAGAGGAACTTAGGTAGTATGGACATCTTTATTATATTAATCCTTCCAAACCAAGAGAAGTGGGGCTTATCCCATGCCTGTAGGTCGCTCCGTACCCTGTGTAAGAGAGGTTCATAGTTAAGAGTGTATAATAGAGTAAGGTCAGAGGGGAGTCGGAGGCCCAAGTATGTGATAGCTTCTGATTGCCACGAGAAGGGGAAGAGTGATCTGATCTGCAAGCGAGTGGCGTCAGGGATGTCCACTCCAATTGCCTCGCATTTAGTAGTGTTAATCTTAAAATTGGAGACCGCGGCATATAAATGGACCTCCCGCAAAAACGCAGGGAGAGATTGTAAGGGATCTATGATCGTCAGTAGCACATCGTCCGCAAAAGCAGAAACTTTATACTCGTGTAAGGGGCCATTGTATCCTCGAATGCATTCATTGTCCCGTAACCTCTGTAGGAAAGGTTCTAGTGTAATAATAAACAGTATCGGGGAGAGTGGACATCCCTGACGCGTCCCGTTCCGGACCGACAAGGGGCTGGAGAGTGAGCCATTTACGCGGAGGAGGGCCGTCGGGTTACTGTAAAGTGCCGAAACCCAGGCAAGCCAGCGAGGCCCCAAACCCAGTTTTGCTAGAACCGTTATTAAAAATGACCAATCTACTCGGTCGAACGCCTTTTCGGCGTCGACCGAGAGAAAGAGCATAGGGGTAGAGCTGACCCGGGATATGTGAAGAAGGTTTATGGCTCTCAGAGTGTTATCCCGAGCACCTCTAAGAGGAACGAATCCCACTTGGTCGGGATGGATTAGAGAGGGGAGTATAGGGCTAAGTCTCCGGGCCAGCATTTTTGCCATAAGCTTTGTCGTTATTTATTAGAGAGATGGGGCGGTAGTTAGAGCATGATAAAGGGTCTTTACCAGGTTTCGGTATAAGCGAGATTGTTGCTCGGAGAGCTTCTGCGGGGAAACTAGTCCCTTCGTCAATCGCGTTAAAGGAGCGGAGAAGGTAGGGGCCCAATGTCTTCAGAAAGGTCCGATAGTACCCAATAGAAAAGCCATCTGGACCCGGACTTTTCCCTGTCGGGGTAGCTTTAAGCGCCTCCGCCGATGTGAAGGGGACATCCAGTGCCTCAGCCTGGTCCGGGGAGATAGTAACATCCAGGGCTTTAGCCAAGTAATCCGCCATAAACTTAGCTGGAGGGGGTGAGTCCCTAAGATTATATAGGGAGTGATAGTAGGTATGGAACTCAGCTATAATTTCGTCATTGAGATGCGTGACGGAGCCGTCGGAGCGTCTAAGTTTGGGGATGTAGGTAGACTGGTACTTCTGGCGTAGGGCTCTTGCTAAAAGTTTGCCACATTTATTACCATGAAGGTAATAAGAGCGTTTAGTAAGGAGGAGCGACCTACATGCATGGTGATGGAGCAGTTCCCTCAGTTCTGATCGGAGGGAGGACAGGGCGGAATAATGTTCAGCGGATGGAGTGGTCTTGTGGAGGGTCTCAAAAGTTTGTATATCCGCGAGCAAAGATTGGATCTTGTCTCCCCTATCCCTTTTACATCGGGCCCCCAGCTGGATCAGCTGACCCCGGAGTACACTCTTATGTGCTTCCCACAGTAAGGGATCCGTGACTTCCCCATTATCATTCTCGTCAAAGTAGTGAGTAATGGCCTCCGTGAGGTACTCCCGGTGAACCACGTCTTTCAGAAGAGATTCATTAAGACGCCATTGGTATTGTCTAGGGGGTAAGTCGGGGACTTCGAGGTCCATCAACACTGGGGCGTGGTCTGACCAAGTAATACTCCCTATGGACACAGTGCGAATTAAATGAAGGGTATGATGAGACATGAGAAAAAGGTCCAGACGGGAGTAAACTCGGGCAGCGTGCGAATAAAATGTGTAATCGCGCCCAGCGGGGTGCATTGCTCTCCAACAATCTACTAATTGAAACGTCTGTAACAGTTGGTGGAATCTCCTTCGTTTAGATGGCTGTGACGCTCCCGGGGAAGCGGCAGCTTCCTTCGGGGAGTCCGGGGAGATATTGAAATCTCCTCCACAAAATAGAGGGCCTTCAGCAAACTTAGCGAGTTTATTCAAAATTTTTCTGAGCGCAGTGCATTGATGGGTGTTGGGAAGGTATAGATTTGCCAGCGTGACCAGTCTAGCTCCGATATGCCCCTTAATAAAGATGAAACGGCCCTGTGGGTCTGTCATCTGGGAGGTGCATGTAAAAGGGATATGTGAAGCTACCAGGATAGCCACCCCTCTAGATTTTGACGCCTCAAAGTTACTATAGAAGCCCTGGGTAAAGTAAGTTGAGCGCAAAGTTGGAGCACTGTCTGACCGAAAATGAGTTTCTTGCAAGAAGGCAAAATCGCATTTTTGCTTACGGAGATCAGCCATAGCGATCCGCCGCTTAGCCGGGTGGTTCAGTCCCCTGACATTCAGGGATATAAGTCGTATTTTAGCCATAATCTAAAAAAGTGTCCCTAAAAAATTTACAGTGTTGGAGAGAATGCACTCCCCTGCGCTGGCTCATCACAAGCGGTTCCGGCACGAACAAGACGTACATGTTGCATTGACCCAAATAGACATACATTAATAAAGACCAAAATACAGACAAAAGAAAAATCATAAACCGCACCTTACAGTGCAGAACACATAATGAAGATCGGTGTGGGTACCCGCGTAGGGTACAGACCCATATGGGGCCAAGCCAGCAAGATGAGAGTGTGGAACAGCCGTTCCAGGCGTACTGGAGAAATTCAAACACCGCAGGGGGGATGGTGTAGAACACAAGTAAAATACTCAACATGGAAACCTTAGTGAGTGTAAAATAAACGAAATACAGCACTACAGTTAAAGTAGTGTAACAGCCTCCTAATTCTGCCGCACCCGGGCAAATATAAAGTAAGCTTAACCATCGAGTGTCGTCCTCAGCAGATGGACATAACCACAGGACACGTCCCGTCGTCCAATATCTTATAGCAAAAAAAAAGAAAAAAAAAAAAAACAGGAGAACAAGAGATATAGAGATATATGGACGCTCCCGAGGGCTTTGGGCCTCCGTCCTCGGAATGTAGGTGTCGTAATGGACCTGCCGGTCGTTTTAGCCAACACAGTAGAAGGGGGAGTAGGAAACCATAAAGAGGGGGAGAACTTCTCAGGGGTCCTGCCTCGCCGGGCCAAAGGACGGGTGGAGTCCTGGGTCTGTTGCCTCATCCCTGAGGGGGTGGCGGTGCTTCTGTTTACGGACTGCTTGCCATTTTTGCCGTTGGGGCTTGGGAGGGGGGAAATCCAGTAAATCTCCTCCATGCCAATTTGCGACCTCCACCTGCGGTAGGTCCAAAGCGCGAATAAACTCAGGCACATCTCCAGGTTCCATAATAGTCATGAGCTGATTATCCCTTCGTACAGTAAGAGCAAAAGGGTAGCCCCACCTGTATCTAATGTCTCGATCTCTGAGGACATCCGTGATCGGCTTAAGGTGTCTCCGAGCTTGCAAAGTGAATCTGGAAAGATCTTGGTAGACTTCAACCGCGTGTCCATCATGTGTGATTGATCGTTTCTTTCTGGCCGCTTGCATGATCTCTTCCTTGAGCGGGAAATGATGTATGCGGCAGATGATATCTCTTGGGGGTGCTGACGGGGCTCCCCGTGGGCGCAGCGCCCTATCAAGCAGTATCGGCGTATCAGGCGGGCGTTCGAGGAGCGCATTAAATAAAGTTCGTAGAGTGAGGGGTATATCTTCTGTGTCCTCCGGTTCAGGGACGCCTCTAATACGGACATTGTTGCGGCGCCCTCTATTATCTAAGTCGTCTACTGAGCGGCGTAGGTCAGTAACATATTGGGACTGTTCATTTATTTGGGCCTGTAGTCTGTCTAGGTGAGCCATGGAAGCGTCTCTATCCTCCTCTAAATCCTGCACTCTGCCTCCCAGCTGCCGCACATCAGCCCCTAGTTCAGCGAATTTTGCATCAAATTTCGCCTCAAAGCGTGAAAATAAAGATTCCAGGTCTCTCTTAGTGGGAAGGTGGCGCAGGGTCTCCCTTACCTCCACCGTTGGTATGTCGCTCAGAGAGGAAGTCCGGCTGTCTTGCAGATCATCCTCCGATTCTATTATGCGGTCCCCGGCCGCCGCCATCTTGGCTTTGCGGCCTTGTGAGGAGACAGCCTGTGATCCGCGGAGATAGTGGCGCATCGGGGAGCTCCCGGTCAGCGCTGGTGTGTGCGGGTGAGTTACAGAGGCAGCGGCTCGTTTTTTTTGTCCCGTGGGACGTCTTGCGGACATTCGAAGAGCTTATTTGGTGCGCCCGGGTGCAGAGCTGCAGAACTAAGCGGCCATCTTGCCTCGCGTCCAAGCCACTAATTTAATTTTTTTATGTATAGCACAAGAGGAGCAGGAGCAGGAGGAGGGCGAAGTTGGAGAGAGGGAGCCGGAGCAGCAGGAGGCCGCCAGTCCAGGTTTTTTTTTTTTTACTGTCGTATTTTGCATCGACTTTTCTTCAAAAATAAATCAGTTTTGTTGTTTACTGTATTTTTTATTTCTTTAATTTCTTAGATATAGCACCGGATATGCTGACGGTGGTGGTGGGGGAGGAGTCGGAGGAGGAGTCGGAGCCTCAGGAGGCCGCCAGCACTGGTATATACTACTGTTATATTTTTTCAAGACTTTCAGTCAAAAATAGAAACCTGCTTTACTTACTGTATTTTCCTTCTTTCATTTATTGGATATATAGAAGGAGAAGCCAGACCTAGCAATCGGGAGGCGATTGGCGAGCTACGCCTGGCAGTTGCAACGATTGATAATATCCAGGAACTGCTCCAGGAACTGCGGGAGCACCTGAACAACACCGCGGACATCCTGGAGCGGCAGTAAGACAGACCAGTGGCAGCCTCCTCCTGAAATCTGCAGCTCCTGCTCACCTGCTTTGAGGTCGGACCAGCGTTTTCGGATCTGGTCCTTCGTCCAGTCTTTCCCAAACACCTCCAGGATGGTGGTGCGTAGCTTGTCAACGATACGATCCTTTCTAGATTTATTCTTCCTGCCGTAAGGGCCCTTACGGCAGTCATAATCTTTGTAATCAAAGATGCGGACCAGCTCCAACATCTCCTCAAATGCCAGTAATTCTCAAGTGAAAGTGAATCAATATTCTGAACAAGATGTTCGCCTGGCTTAGACTGGAAGATGGCCGCCATTGTATGTTTGTTTGTGTTGTTTGTGCCCCTGTTGGGCAGTTTGCCATCCTTGGCATGTTCCCTTCCCTTCCCCATGTTGTAAATACATTTTCTATTTTTTCTATATTTTCCTTGTTTGTGTGCGTTGCTTTTCCTTACTTAATAAGTTAATATGTATTGCTTGGTTTCCACACTGTTAAAATTATATGTACATAAATTTATTGACATTTCTATGGACCCTTTGTCATAAATTTGTCAACATATTTGTGGCCATGAATGTGACTGCACATTCTACACTTCCTGCCTGGCCAAAAAATGTCACACACTAACACAACCTTGTTGTACTGCCTTGAGATTTGATTACCGACGTGGCCTGGTTTTGTTAAGCTTAGGCGATGTCACAACAACACGGATTTTTGTCCACAGTCACATTCATTGTATAACCAAGAATTTATCAAAAAATATTGATGGCAGCACTGCGTGAAGTCTTCTCCGACACATCCCAAAGATCCTTAGTGCGGCTCAGGTCTAGTTTATTTGTCCCTGTTTGCAGCTTCACGCAACACCTCCTCCCAGCTATGAGCTCTCTCTCTCTCCCACCGCTGCCCGCTAAGACGCTGCCCGCCAACATGGTCACGAACAATGATGCTGCACTAAGGATTTTTGTATGGGGTGCGTTTGTTAAAAATAGTGTAATTGTCACCCAAAAAATATAACAAGTCCCCTTTTCAATTTTTTTTAACAAACGCACCTCATAAAATATAACCGCAAACACTCGCATGTTAAAATGTGAAAAAAACACTTTACACCTTGTAAAACAAACATTGAAAATTCTAATTTTATTGTATTTTTTGTTATAATATACAGACAGGACATGACGCATATATATGATAATGATATATTATGAATCATCTGCCGAGTCTGCCGGAAAGAACGATATATAACATGTCTGGGTCATATTATAAAAGAAGGCTTCAAAACGCGTTTAAACAAGAGGAGCGAAACTGTTAAAAATTAGCTCAGTATCAGACCGCAGTGCTGCACACAGGCGTGAAGGGAAGCCGTGAAATGCCTCAGCAGCGAAAGGGTTAATTTATATTTTTGTCTGTTTTAAATCATTTTATTTTATTATTTTTTTTCATTTCAGATCATTTTGATCAACTATTTTTCCGTTTTAAAACATTTTTGTTCTGGTTTTTATTTTTAAAGTCAGACCATTTGGGTTAGTTTACGGTTTTTTAAATCGTTTTGTTCTTTTTTTTTTGTTCCTTGGCTTTCATACCATTTTTTTAATGTGATTAAATAAATAAAGTTGTGAAATGTATATTCATAAGAAAAAAAGGATCTTTATTTAATAAAAAAAAAAAACACGATAGAATCACCAGAATTATCGTATCGACAGAATGAATTATCGGATCCTAAAAACAAACCAAAAATTTATTATAAAGAAATATATAAAGTATAAAAAAGTAAACCATAGTAGTTTACGTCAAAACGAATAGAGTTAGACACTTTGAAACGAGGAGAACAGACGTTCCGAAAAAACGAAAATTTCCGAAATCAAGAAAAGTCGATACAAAAAACGAGCAAAGTGACCCGAAAATACGAAAAATGGTCGATATTCCAAAAAATGTACACGAAAAACGAGCCGAACCAAATCGAAACAGAAATCGGTCAAAACGAGCCGAATCGAAAATTTTAAACATCAGAACAAATGGAACCGAATGGAACCGAAAAAAAATCGGTGCACAAGCCTATTAATATCTGACATCCCGATGTGAAACATCGGGACTTTTGCATTAGATTTCGACCATTTTTATTTTTTTAATTTCTGGATAGTCGAAAATCGAAATCTATCCAAAAAGTCCCAATGTTTCACATCATTCTGAACTTTGTTTGGATAGAGTAAGTCCGTGGGCGTGCGGCCGTTAAATGTATATACCAGTGGCGTCGCTACGTGGGGGCGGGGGGTGCGGCCCGCACCAGGTGACACCCGCCTTTAGGGTGACACCGTCACCCTAAGGGCGGGTGTCTCACCCTCCGCCGCGTTTTTCGCTCCCTGCGAGCGTCCGAAGCATGCAGCCTGGAGGAAACACGTCACCAGCCAATCGCGGCTGGTCACGTGGCTCCCCCTGGCAAGCGCCCAAGCTGCGCGCCGCCGGACGCTCTGAGGGAGCGAAAAAGGCGGCGGAGGTGAGCTGGGGCCATTATCATGAGGTGCTGGGGCATTCCATGTGCTGGGGCAAATCCATGAGGAGCTGGGGCATATCCATGAGGAGCTGGGGCATATCCATGAGGAGCTGGGGCATTCCATGTGCTGGGGCATATCCAGGAGGAGCTGGGGCATATCCACGAGGAGCTGGGGCAAATCCATGTGTGAGCTGGGGCATATCCACGAGGAGCTGGGGCATATCCACGAGGAGCTGGGGCATGTCCACGAGGAGCTGGGGCATGTCCACGAGGAGCTGGGGCATATCCACGAGGAGCTGGGGCATGTCCACGAGGAGCTGGGGCATGTCCACGAGGAGCTGGGGCATGTCCACGAGGAGCTGGGGCATGTCCACGAGGAGCTGGGGCAAATCCATGTGTGAGCTGGGGCATATCCACGAGGAGCTGGGGCATATCCACGAGGAGCTGGGGCATGTCCACGAGGAGCTGGGGAATATCCACGAGGAGCTGGGGCAAATCCATGTGTGAGCTGGGGCATATCCACGAGGAGCTGGGGCATATCCACGAGGAGCTGGGGCATGTCCACGAGGAGCTGGGGCATATCCACGAGGAGCTGGGGCATATCCACGAGGAGCTGGGGCATATCCACGAGGAGCTGGGGCAAATCCATGTGTGAGCTGGGGCATATCCACGAGGAGCTGGGGCATATTCACGAGGAGCTGGGGCATGTCCACGAGGAGCTGGGGCATGTCCACGAGGAGCTGGGGCATGTCCACGAGGAGCTGGGGCATGTCCACGAGGAGCTGGGGCATGTCCACGAGGTGCTGGGGCAATATCCATGAGGAGCTGGGGCATATCCATGAGGATGTCGGATGTCGGCCAAGCTTCTGGGAACTCCCCCTGAGGACTGGCGTCATCGTGCATAGCACGATGACGCCAGTCCTGGAGTTAACCCCTAGCTGCCACCAATGGTGGAGATAGGGGGTTCCAATGAACCCCTTATCTCCCGATCCGTGGCAGCTAGGGGTTAAAGTTTGGTATTGTTGGATCGGCCAGAGCATGGCCGTTCCAACGATACCAAACAGGAATGTGAAAAACGTTTGTAAAAAAATTCAAAATAAAAAAATATTTTAAAAAAATTATAAAAAAAAAATAAACAATTTGTTTTTCTTTTTTTTGGTTTGTTAATGCAGCAATATTGTTCCCATTTCAATTATAATGTGAACAATGACGCTGCACTAACGATTTTTGTATGCGGTGCGTTTGTTACATTTTTTTTTGTGGAAAATTACAAAAATTTTAACGAGACCCCATCTCTAATTTTTTTAACAAGCGCACCCCATACAAAATACAACCGCAATTGCTCGCATGTTAAAATGTGAAAAAAAAACACTTTACACGTTGTAAATTATTGAAAATTCATATTTTATTGCATTTTTTGTTATAATATACAGACAGGTCATGACGTATACATATAATAATGACATATTCTGAATCTGCCGAGTCTGACGGAAAGAACGATATATAATATGTCTGGGTCATATACTAAAATAAGCCTTCAAAACACGTTTAAACATGATGAGCAAAACCAGTCAAAATGAGCTCAGCACAGAGGCGGGAAATGCCTCAGCAGCGAAAGGGTTAATTAAAAAAACACGATAGAATCGCCAGAATTATCGTATCGACAGAATGAATTATCGGATCCGAAAAACAAACCAAAAATTTATTATAAAAAATATATATAAAGTAGTATTAAAAAAGTAAACCATAGTAGATTTCATCAAAACGAATAGAGTTAGACAGCTTTGAAACGAGAACAGACGTTCCGAAAAAACGAAAATTACCGAAATCACGAAAAGTCTATACAAAAAAAACGAGCAATGTGACACGAAATACGAAAAATGGGCGATATGCCGAAAACCATGTACAATTCCGAAAAACGAAAATTTCCCGAACTCACGAAAAGTCGATACAAAAAACGAGTATAGTGACACGAAAATACGAAAAATGGTCGATATTCCGAAAAATAAATGTACCCGAAAAACGAATCAAACCGAACCGAAACAGAAAGTGGTCGAAACGAGCCGAATCGAAAAGTTTAAAAATTCGAAAAATCGAATCGAACCGAAAAAAAATCGGTGCACATCTCTAGCGACGAAGCAGCATTTGGCAGATGTGACCCTGTCCGGGCACAGAGATCTGTTACAGGAGTCATTCAGTCGCCAAGTCCCCATACCCCTAGCAGGATAGTCAGCTTCAAAGTCGATTGTACTGCTTCTGGGCCCAACGCAGGCAATAACACAGTGGAGATCTTTTCAGTTCCAACACAAAATGGAGAATGACTGTTTATACAACAGACACACAGGTACAGTCAACACATTTGCATACAATCTAACAGATTACATCACAGATAAGATAGCTGCACAGGACCTTCAAATAGCGAGATTCCCTAAGAGGAGAAGGGGGAGGGAGAAAGCAGGTAAAACAAAAGGAATTTCCTATAGAGTGAACGTATACAATAGAGAGGGTCACACTATACAGAGAGAAGGTACACCGAACACACAAACACCTTGCATCTACAATTCTAGATACAGGGTGACTTTAACCCCTTAGTGACCGGGCGGTTTTACACAAATCCGTCCTTTAGTGACCGCTGCTGTTTTTACGTTTCTGCTCTGCTCGTGTTTAGATCAAATTTTCCTCTTACTCGTTTATTCAACCCACACATATTATACACCCTTTTTCCCGCCATTAAATGGACTTTCTATAAATACCATTATTTCCATCATATCCAATAATTTAATATAAAAAAAATATGAAATATGATGAAAAAAATGGTAAAAACACACTTTTTCGTAATTTAATCCCCTAAAGCTATAACCACCAATAAAGACCCCAGCTAAATAGTTTCCAAATTTTATCCCGAGAATAGAAATACCCAATCTTTACATGTTTTTACCTTTTAACCCTTTCACTGCTGAGCCAGTTCACCTATGTGCGCTGCGCTCATTCTGACCATTTTGTGCTAATTATTTTTAGATGACAGCCTAGGTCCTATTTAATTAAACTCCCCCCAGACAAAAAAAACTTTAAAAAAAAAAAAATTATTTAATTTAATTTTTTTATTATTTTTTTTTATTTATTTTTTTTTTACATTTTTTTTTAAAACCAAACCTGGTCATGTTTGGTATCATTTGAAAGGCCATAATCAGGCCTTTCAAATGATGGCAAATATGACCATCTAGCTGCCATGGATCGGGAGATAAAGGGATCCTTAGGATCCCCTTATCTCTACATGGCAGCTAGAGGGTTAACTGGCCCACTGACATCCTCACACATATGGTGAGGTTGTCAGTGGGTGGGGGGGACCTGGAGGCTTGGCTGACATCCAAGATGTCAGCCCCCCTCCAGGTTTGAATCACGTTTTGGCGCCAATTGGCGCAGCAACGTGATCCGGCGGCGAAATGGTTAATTCCATACACCGCTGGAAAGGGGAGGCTCTCCCCTCTCCAGCGGTGCAAACGGCATCTCCCTAGCTTCAATGGTTGGGGAGATAGAGGGCTCCGAAGGAGCCCCCCCCTCCCCTCCATTGAAACACATGGGGGCACCTGATGACGTCACCACGCAGCGTGGCGACGTCATCAGCCTCGCCTGACCATGTAAATCACATGGGCAGGCTTCCTCCCTGTCAGATCGCCGTGGGATCCGACGAGGGAGGGGGATTTGGCGCCGCTGACGTACCCTGTACGTCATCGGGTCTAAGGGAGACCCGAACACAGGACGTACAGGGTACGTCAGCGGTCGGGAAGGGGTTAACAAAGGAAAGAGCAGGAAAACAATGTAAAACCTCAGGCTCGCACCTCTCAAATACGTTTCTAAGCCCATGTACTTCAAGTCCAAAGTGACGCATGTCACACAAACTATCGCCGGCTTAGGCCGGCTGCACACTAGACGTTTTTTGTAACGCACTAACGCGCGTTAAAAAAAAAATCATCGTACTCGACACTCGTCTACCCCCCCTTGCGTTATCTTCCATAGGAGGATAGCGGAGCACCCGTCGACGCGAATCCTAGCGCATCGCCATTCTAGAACGCTAGGATTCACGTCGACGGGTGCTCCGCTATCCTCCTATGGAAGATAACGCAAGGGGGCGTGGACGAGCGTCGGGTACGATGTTTTTTTTTTAACGCGCGTTAGTGCGTTACAAAAAACGTCTACTCTAGTCTAGTGTGCACCCGGCCTTAGTCTTATGTAAATCACGAAACAAAGCATGACGCTTGAACGGAACATTCAGCCTCCTAACATTTATTGAAAAGATTCAGAACTGGGGTTTACTCATGAGTGAATAACCACAATATATTTACATGCACAGTAGGATTAGAAATAAAAGGGGGAGGGGGGCGTGGCCGGACGTTGCAGCGCGCGGTCGCATGTAGGAAGAGCTCCTGTGACCGGCGCTGAGTTTCCAATTCCTGCGGCTTTATTATTGCATCCCCGGGGCTGAAAACTTCACCCACAGGTGGGTGATACTCCCTAGCACCCAGATGGTGCCACCTAAGGCGCAGCGGGCGCTAGAGCCGCTCAAATCGGCTAGGAAAGATCGGGCCCGGGAGGCCCAAGATGGCGGATCTCCCTCCTCTGTTTCACCCCCCACGCTGGAGGCAGCAGCTGCAGGGCCACCTGGCATGTCTGACATATCACCACCATCGGAAAGCAGACTTCATGCCATGCTGCAAGAACTTCGATCTACCATTCAAGCGGATCTCAAAGAGGCGCTGCAGGAGCTGAGGCGCGATGTACAAGATCTGGGCGAGAGGACTGACTCGTTAGAATCTAAAACTGACGACTTATGCTTAGCCCATAATGACCTGGTGGACCGTCACATTGCTTTGCAAACAGCGCATGACACCATGGCAACGAAACTGGTCGATATGGAAGACCGCTCCAGGCGTAATAATATACGGATCCGGGGCATTCCGGAGGCAGTGGGCTCTGTTGATCTCCAGCCTTACATCATAGAACTTTTCCAGATCCTGGCACCTACATACTCATTGCAGGATTTCCTGATGGATCGAGCGCACAGGTTGCCGCGTGCTAAAAACCTGCCGCCATCCGCCTCTAGAGATGTTTTGGTCCGGGTGCATTTTTTTCACGTTAAAGAGGCGTTAATGAGAGCGTCACGGAAATCTGTGCCTCTACCGTCCCCGTACGCCGAAGTTTCTTTCTATGCAGACCTGTCAACGGCTACTATGTCTAAAAGACGGGAATTTTCGTCCTTCACCAAAATTTTGCGTGACCACAACATGGCGTATCGATGGGGATTTCCCACAAAGATCTTGCTATGGCGGGAGGGAGTCCTGCACGTCATTCCGGAGCCCACCACTGGCATGCGTCTGCTGACAGAATGGAAGGTGGTGGCGGAGTTTACTCCCCCCGTGAGGAATCATCTTCGCCGCTGAAAGTTTCTCCGGAGTGGCATCGGGTTCGGCTTAAGTGAGATGATATGGTCCGGCATTTTTCGCCTGTGGGCGTCTTCTTTTATTACACCAGATGCTCTATCGTGGTCTCGGGACTCATCCCCCTTTGTGATTCGGCCCTTGGGTGGCGCTTTCTGGGGTTCTGTTCCTGCGACTGACTAGCCCCGAGGCTTATTAGGCTAGGGTCAGACTGAGGCAGTGCGAACGCGCGTGCAGGCGCACTTAATCACGGCCGTAGTAGCAGAAAATGCCGGGCAATGACGGCCAATATACGAAGTACGGTCGCACAAAAGTCCGGCTGCGCAACGCAAGCGGCAAACGAACGCATTTTGTCGAGAACGTAAAACCGCTAGTACGGTTGTACAGAGTGCGCTGCGTCCGCTAGAGGCGTGTGTGCGTGAATTGGAGATGTCAGACACTGCTAATGTCCGGCCAACATAACGTCCAGATGCACAAAGTGTTTTATTGATGATCCGTACAAAATCACGAACGCAAATGCGCATTGTATGACTGCTATCGCGTACTCCGTGAAAAAATGTGTCCATTCGTTCCAACGCACTTTTTCACAGACAACGTGAAAATGCGTTTGTCTGACCCTAGCCTTACTGGCCTGTATACTGGCGCAGTCACCTTCACGGATGAAGTTGGGACTGTGTTTTTCCCCCGTTGGGGTTTTTTTCTTGAACGTGTTGCTTTTCCAATTATTCAATTTAGCTGTGTTGATTGACCCCACTCAACTGCATTTATGGAATGCAGTTCTCCTTTTTTTCTTTGGTTTGTTAGGTTTTTTCTGTTTATATTTTTATTTTTATTTTCTTTTTCTGGTCCGTCTTAGGTTTGTCTTGTACGTACTGTTTGTCTTATTGGTATGCACTGTAATATATCATTCTGGGCATTATTGTATGCAGGGAAGTAATCCCATCTTCCCAAGGGAATTGTATGTCAGGACCGCTGTGAGTACTAGGGGGTTGGGGGCAAATACTGATGAGTAAACCTCAATTCCAAATTTATTCCTTAAATGTACGAGGCTTAAATACTCCGTACAAACGCCATGCTTTATTTCGTGATCTGCACAAGTCTCAACCAGCTATTGTATGTTTGCAAGAGACTCATTTTTGTACGAGACGTCCGCCATCTTTGAAATCGCGCATGTATACTGAGGCGTATCACTCCACTGCTCAGACGAAGTCTAGAGGTGTCTCGATTTTATTCCACAAAGACTGGACCTTTGTATGTTCGGCTCAGTATGTTGATCCGTTGGGCCGCCTAGTGATTCTTGTGGGCACGTTGAACGAATTACCAATTACCATTGCTAACCTATATCTCCCTAATGAAAACCCAATTTCTTATCTTCGGAAAGCTTATGGTAGAGTGAAAAAAATATCTAGTGGTACGTTGTTTCTATGTGGGGATTTTAACTGCACCCCTGACCCTGACGTTGATACCCAAGCGAGCCACCCCAGCTCCAACCCCGTTCCCCCCCAGCCTCTAGTAAACACTAAGGGAATTCATGCACTCGTTTGAACTCTATGATACTTGGCGGATATGTCACCCTACTACGCGCGATTACACCTTTTTTTCTCACGTTCATTCCTCGTATAGTAGAATTGACTTATGTTTGGTACATAGCTCTGCTCTGTCCCGCCTATTAGAGGCGACCATAGGTATTATCACGTGGTCTGATCATGCTCCGCTTACGCTTACCTTTGAGGCGGCCTTTCCGCCGAGGGGTATGGGGAACTGGAGACTCAATGACTCGCTTATTGTAAATGGAGATGACGTGGCTAACACTAAGCAACTCCTTCAGGAGTATTTCACGACGAACATGACTGAGGATGTTGCGACATCGTCGGTTTGGTTGGCACACAAGGCTGTTCTGCGAGGACATTTTATTCAGAAAGGAGCGCAGAGGAAGATACGTTTTAATGCTCGGACGTCTGCTCTTCTACGACGAATCACTGAGTTGGAGTCCCAGAATAAAACCGCTCCTGCCCCACATATTATTGCGCAGCTGACTCTACAGCGCCGTGAGTTGGAGCATCTTATGCTCCAGGTCACGGCTCGCTCACTCAGGAGGCTTAACTATGCCCACTATACCCAAGGGAATAAACCGGGGAAATTGCTGGCGTCTAAATTAAAAGGGAAAAGAATGCAAACTAATATACCGTTCCTTTTGGATGCTAATGGCGTGAAGATTTACAATCCTGCCCTTATCACTGATGAATTTGCACGCTATTATGCCTCCTTATATAACCTGGGACTAAACAACACCGTGCCGACCCCTGCATTAGATGACATAGAGCTCTTTCTCCAGACGGCTAATCTCCCTTCTATAACTACCCCTCAGACTACAGGTTTGCTGGCTGCGTTCACAGAGGAGGAAGTATATAAGGCTATTAAGGCGCTCCCAAAAAATAAAGCTCCAGGTCCCGATGGTTTTACGAATCTGTACTACCAGAAATTTGCTTCCTCTCTAGTCCCGATTCTTACCCTAGTTTTTAATAATATTAAAGATACCGGCATTATCCCTTCGGAGATGCTGCAAGCGACAATAGTCACCCTGCCTAAACCTGGTAAAGCCCCGACACATTGTGCCAATTTCCGTCCCATCTCCCTATTGAATGTAGATGCCAAGTTATATGCTAAAATGCTGGCAAATAGATTGGCCCCTCTACTCCCCTCTTTGATTGCGAATGAGCAGACTGGCTTTGTCCCGGGCCGCCAAACGTGTGACAACACCCGACGGTTTTATGATATACTCGACCTGGCCCATAGGACTAACAGTTCTGGACTCCTGTTGGCATTAGATGCTGAAAAGGCATTTGACCGCCTGCATTGGGGGTATATGCGGACGGTGTTACTGAGGTTTGGTTTCCCGGCACGATTTATAAACAGCATTATGGCCCTCTACTCAGATCCGTCGGCAAAAGTATTGGCTTCAGGGTTTCTATCCTCTGCTTTCCATATAACAAACGGCACCCGTCAGGGATGTCCTTTATCCCCGTTAATATTCATTCTGGCCTTAGAACCCCTGGCGTTGCAGATTAAAAGGGCTCCGGCTATTAAGGGCTTATCAACCCCGAATGGGGAACATAAATTGGCACTGTTTGCGGACGACATACTGCTCTTCCTGACCACACCGGAAACCTCGCTCCCTCCCTTGTTTAGCCTCCTCGATAATTTTGGCGCGATATCCTATTATAAAAATAACATAAGTAAAACGCAAGCTCTCCCCATAAATATTGCTGCTTCATCCCTCAGCTCTCTGCATAGTAAATACCCCTTTGACTGGCGTTCTACCTCGTTAAAATATCTGGGTATATCCCTTTCTAAATCGCGAGGAACGATCCTTAGAGAAAACTTTACGCCACTCTTGAACTCTATTGAGGCGCAGCTCTCCAAATGGAGCATAATCGACTCATCTTGGCTGGGTCGTATGGCGGCCATGAAGATGTGTATCTTACCCCAAATTTTATATTATTTCAGGAATATCCCGGTCTTCATCCCGGCGCATTTATTGCTCCGGATGCAAAAACTAATTCATGCACACATATGGAAGGGGAAGCCTCCTCGAGTGTCGGCCTCCACGGTTATAACACCGCAACGTAATGGTGGGTTGGGGTTTCTGGATCTGCAATCTTATTATAAAGCAGCCTTACTAGCCCAACTGTTGTCATCAATGTATCAAAAAGAACCACCACTATGGCTGCAGCTGGAGAATGCCATGATTTTCCCATACCGAATCCATGACCTGATGTGGTTCACAGTCCTGCCGAGGAATAGTACCGCGGGTTTGTTGCCTGTTTCGCAGCTCTCCCTCATGGCGTGGCGTTTTGTGGCCGGAAATTGGTGAGGCCTTACAACTTACTATGCCTTGCCCCTTTAAGGGTTTTGTGTCGCTTTATTCCCGATTTAAACTTAGACTCCTGGATCAGGCGAGGCTTGACTCATATTTGGCAGCTCTTCATGCCACACTCTCTGAAAACCTTCCCCGATTTGGTACAGGAGTTCGCTATTCCATCAAAGGAATGCTTCACATATCTTCGTGTGAAACATGCTTTGACCCAGAGAGGCCTTACCTCTTTCACTGATGTGAACCTTTCAGCTTTTCATAAATTGTGTTTGGGACGAAAATGTCACATAAAACCGCTGTCCCTTTGTTATAACAGCCTCCTAGCTCCGACCCCGCCTAAAAAACTACCCTATATGGTTAATTGGGAAAAAGACTTAGCCTTAACACTTTCCATAGAAGATTGGTCATACGCCATGGACACGATATATAAATATTCTAGAAGTACCAATTTACGAGAAGCCCATATCAAACTCCTCTGCAGATGGTATTTAACACCCACCCGGTTGGCCCATATTTCAGGGAACACAGGTCTCTGTTGGAGATGTCTTACAGGCACTGGCTCATTACTGCACACTTTCTGGCTTTGTCCCATGTTGGGGGGATACTGGGAAAAGATAAATAGGTTGATCTCTCATTGCACTTCACTTAAATTCCCTCTTTGTCCGAAAATGTACCTCTTACACCTTATACCTGTTACAATCCAGACCCGTCATAGGAGGTTTATCTCCATAGTACTCGGTACAGCTAAAATTGTAATAGCTAGACATTGGCGATCCTCTATGTGTCCCTCTATGAAGGAAGTTATGGGGGCCCTTGAAAATGTTTTTAAATATGAGGAAATGTTTCACACCGCGAACAATTCTATGTGCCTGCTACATGATACGTGGGAGGGATGGAAGATGTTTGTGGAATCTGGAAATCTGATATAAGATATGACGACTGTAAGAGGATAGTGCTGCCATGTTTTTTTAGTTTATGTTTTATGTTAGTTTAGGAATTATATGTTATTAGAAAATGGAGTGCGCATGATTGACCCCCCTTTTTCAGTTTACGAAGATAATCCAATTGAATTATACTGTTTATTACCATTGCTGTTTATTATGCTCTCTCTTTTGGATGGTTCTTCATTTAAATGTATGCACCACTTTTTGTGTAACTCCAATAAAAATTCTTTATATGAAAAAAAAAAAGAAATAAAAGGGGGAAGATACCGGGAACATGGAGGCCAGGACCATAAGAGCAAAGTAACAGACAAAATAGAAAAAAAGACTGAAAGAATAAAGAAAAAAAAAAAAAAACACAAATAACACAACACTGTATCACTAGAATACAGCAAAATAGAGTCATTCCAAAGTAGCAAAAAATGTGCAAAATAAAGAACGTTCAGGAAAACTCAAAAATGGGTAGCGAGAGGACGGACACCATTCGGAGCTCAACGAGAGTACCAAAGTGCTGCAACAACAAGCAGAAGGTCCCGAGGCGATCAGGTAGAAATACCATATACCCCATGGGGTTAAATGAAGGAGACAAACATGAACCAGTATGTGTCCAGTTCCTGCACCTTCTCAAAGTTCCGAAGCTGGATAAACCATCATAAGAAGAGTGGAAAGCAGGAAAGTCACCCAACGAGGCCTAACAAAATTAGGAGCACCAAAGGAGTAAGGAATCCCATCACTTAGGCCGAACTCTGTGCCATTCTGGGGAGACTTTGATCGGTGATGAAGAAGGCTCGCGTGGAGGCGAGAAATCTGCCAGAATGTTCCATTCTTTCAAAAAATGTAATCCAGTAGCAACATCGGGAACAACATGCAGGGTTCCATCTCTCCAGAATAGGCGTTTCGTAGGGAACCCCCACCTGTACTCCAGCTTGTGATTGCGAAGAAGCTTGGTAAAAGAGGAGAATTTGCGGCGTTTGGACATGGTCAAAGCCGAGAGGTCTGCAAAGAAGGATATATCAGCATATGGGGCAGACAAAGGCATGGATTTCCGTGACGCAGACATCAAAGCCTCCTTGATATGAAAAAAATACAGCCGTATAATAACAACACGGGCCACGGAGGAAGGGAACTTTTTCGCTCGCGGGAGACAATGCTCTCAATCCAGTAGCAGGTCTTGTGGCGTGGCATCGGGCAGCAAAGTTTAAAAACAACTCCAAGAGATATGGATGTAAGTCCGCTGGGGTGACTTCCTCCGCTATACCCCTGATCCTAATATTATTGCCCCGCGAGCGGTCTTCGATATCAGCCATTTTGAGTGCTAAAGAATCGTGGGCTGCTTGTAAGGCCTGATGCCTGTCCACCAGGTCATTATGGGCTAAGCATAAGTCATCTGCCTTAGGTTTCCAGCGCGTCTGTACACTCACCCAGATCCGGGCCGGGGAGTAAGTTGGGCAAGCTGGTGATGGTTGGCTCTGATTCAGGGGACAGCGATCCCGAATATGTCCCAGCTGATTGCAGCCATAGCATTGCGGGCCGGTACGCTGGGGCTGGTTGGTATCGGGGTGCTCGCTCCGGAGGTATTGCCTGTGTAGCTAGATTTGCGTTGATCCGAAGAGGTGGTTTGGCCGGGGTGACGGTGTCTCGCCTGGCATTGTTGTATTCGTCAGCCAGGCAGGTGGTCTCTGGCAGTGCGAGGGGCCTCCGATCTCGGACCCTGTCGCGGAGCTCCGGGGGCTAATAGTTGTAGAATTGCTACAGTAGGATCTGCTGAATGATTTGGTCAGGACTGGTCGCCTGGCACCTGTGGACCCAGCTGCTGATGGCTTGCTGCATTTGGTGGCCCCATTCAGCATAAGAGTCAGCTGTTCCCTTCCGAAGGCCCCGGAATCTCACACGGTATGCTTCTGGGGTGAGAGTGTAGCGGGCTAGTGGATGTTCTTTGACTCGCTCATAAATCATGCAGTCCTCATCCGTTACTGCCCGGTACGCTTCTGCCGCTCTTCCGGTTAACTTGCTGGCCAGAATGGGTACCCGGTAGGGATGTGCGTTTCGGGTTTCGGAATTTCGGAATTTTCACGAAATTTCCCGATTCGTGTCTTCGGATTCGGCCGAATTTCCGAATCGGATCAGACCCGAAAACCGATAGATCCGAAAAGTTGTCCGAGCCGAAACGAAAAATTTTCGGAATTTTCGAATTGGCTTGAAATGTGTCAAATCAAAATGTATTTTTGCTCTATTCATGATTTTGGTTCCATTTCGGTAATTCTGGACATCGTATATTTAACTATTATCGGTTATATCGCTGATTCTGTAAACTTTGTATTTGTAAATGCGTATCACTTGTTTCTTGTGGCATTCGGGTCAGTTTAGCGTTTTTTTAAATTGTTTTGTTCATTTTTTTTGTTCCTTGGCTTTCATACCATTTTAATATGATTAAATAAAGTTGTGAAATGTATATTCAATTATTCATAAGAAAAAAAGGATCTTTATTTAATAAAAAAAAACACGATAGAATCGCCAGAATTATCGTAGACACTTTGAAACGAGGAGAACAGATGTTCCGAAAAAAACGAAAATTTCCGAAATTTCCGAAAAATCGATACAAAAAACGAGCAAAGTGACCCGAAATTACGAAAAATGGTCGATATTCGGAAAAAGAAATGTACACGAAAAACGATCCGAACCGAATCTAAACAGCAATCGGTGGAAACGAGCCGAATCGAAAAGTTTAAACATCCGAACCGAAAAAAAAACGGTGCACAAGCCTAGTACCCAGTCCCTGCCAGCCACGTTCTGCAACATACATTGTCTCTCAAAGTGTTGCTAGAACCTGTCAATGTCTTCGCTCCCTTCGGGGAACATCTTGAAGGTCGCATAGGGAATCTTCTGCTTGAGGGGCCCTGTGCTGCCTCGGGATGCGGTCAACACACCCAAATTTTGCCCAATCATGGGCTCACAGAGCTAAGTCCCGCAGCACACTATATAAGGCTTCCCCACAGCCCCAGCGTGTGTTTGTTGCAGGAGTGAATCAGAGAGGAGAGGAGACTGTTGCAGATCAGGGTGCTATCAGGGTGTATCACTGAGTTATACCTGAGTTCTGGGAATGTTTAATCTGTGTGTTACTGCCAGCTATCAGGGTGTATCACTGATTTATACCAGAGTTCTGGGAATTTTAATCTGTGTTGTGACGGAACGGCCGCCACAGAATTTATTTAGTTTAATTTCATTCTTATTTTGTTATATTTCGTTTACCCTTTGTGACGGGACGGGTGCCACTATACCGTAGCGCGGTACAACATTTTAAAAAGGTTGTTTTAGTATGGTGTATTAAAGAATTCGTTAGGTTGTATTTTTATAAGTTCCCCCTGTAATTCTCCCCATGGTTGACCTGTTCCCTGCCTGTCCACAGCCCCGGGAAGACACCCGGTCTGTGAATGCCTCGAGCCGCCGCTGACTGTCTCTGCCAAGCCGCCCAAACTTGCCCGCCTTGCCCCGCAGCGTGGAAACCACGCAGAAGAGCGCTTCTTGGCCAGTGGGCTCCTAAAAATAGGTGCTTACGGAGGTGCGAATTATAGAACGAAACACCCCGAGAAACCCGAACGCCGACCAGGGGATCCCTCGCTGGGAGCGTGGCCGGCAACCAGTGACTCTTGCCCGGGTACAGCCGCCGGACTTTCCCCCTTCGCAGCTCGGGCTCCGTGGATCCGATCCGGGCGCTTTTTGGACTGAACCAGCCCCGGAC
>CM019074.1:22082978-22188610 GCA_009667805.1 Leptobrachium leishanense
TGCGGTTGTATTTTGTATGGGGTGCGCTTGTTAAAAAAAATTAGAGATGGGGTCTCGTTACATTTTTTTTGGGGAAAATTAAATAATTTTTAACAAACGCACCGCATACAAAAATCGTTAGTGCAGCATCATTGTTCACATTATAATTGAAATGGGAACAATATTGCTGCATTAACAAACCAAAAAAAAGAAAAAAAAATATTTTATATTTTTTTATAAATTTTTTAAAATATTTTTTTATTTTTTTACAAAGTTTTTTACATTCGTGTTTGGTATCGTTGGAACGGCCATGCTCTGGCCGATCCAACAATACCAAACTTTAACCCCTAGCTGCCACGGATCGGGAGATAGGGGGTTCATTGGAACCCCCTATCTCCACCATTGGTGGCAGCTAGGGGTTAACTCGTGCTATGCACGATGACGCCAGTCCTCAGGGGGAGTTCCCGGAAGCTTGGCCGACATCCGACATCCTCATGGATATGCCCCAGCTCCTCATGGATATTGCCCCAGCACCTCATGGATATGTCCCAGCTCCTGGTGGACATGTCCCAGCTCCTCGTGGACATGCCCCAGCTCCTCGTGGACATGCCCCAGCTCCTCGTGGACATGCCCCAGCTCCTCGTGGACATGCCCCAGCTCCTCGTGGATATTGTCCCAGCACCTCGTGGATATGCCCCAGCTCCTCGTGGATATGCCCCAGCTCCTCGTGGACATTCCCCAGCTCCTCGTGGACATGCCCCAGCTCCTCGTGGATATGCCCCAGCTCCTCGTGGATATGCCCCAGCTCCTCGTGGATATGCCCCAGCTCACACATGGATTTGCCCCAGCTCCTCGTGGATATGCTCCAGCACATGGAATGCCCCAGCTCCTCATGGATATGCCCCAGCTCCTCATGGATATGCCCCAGCTCCTCATGGATTTGCCCCAGCACATGGAATGCCCCAGCACCTCATGATAATGGCCCCAGCTCACCTCCGCCGCCTTTTTCACTCCCTCAGAGCGTCAGGCGGCGCGCAGCTTGGGCGCTCGCCAGGGGGAGCCACGTGACCAGCCGCGATTGGCTGGTGACGTGTTTCCTCCAGGCTGCAGGCTTCGGACGCTCGCAGGGAGTGAAAAACGCGGCGGAGGGTGAGACACCCGCCATTAGGGTGACGGTGTCACCCTAAAGGCGGGTGTCACCTGGTGCGGGCCGCACCCCCCGCCCCCACGTAGCGACGCCACTGGTATATACATTTAACGGCCGCACGCCCACGGACTTACTCTATCCAAACAAAGTTCAGAATGATGTGAAACATTGGGACTTTTTGGATAGATTTCGATTTTCGACTATCCAGAAATTAAAAAAATAAAAATGGTCGAAATCTAATGCAAAAGTCCCGATGTTTCACATCGGGATGTCAGATATTTTTTTTTTCCATATAAAGTTTTTTATTGAGGTTCGTACAGAAATAACAAATGCCAGAGACAAATCACAAATATTGAAAGAAGGGGGGATCATTCAGGATCCTATACGTAGCAAGTCTAGCAACAACATAAGATATGCGACGAAATCTGTCGGTAGAACCAACTTTTCATTCTAAGTAATACACAATGAAATTTGTAACACTTTAAAGCATAACATAACAATAAAGAAAGAAAATAAAAAACACACAAGTTATCGAGTTACTTAAAAATAAACAAGGAGAAACAGAAAACAAAAGAATAACAGAGAGAACAAACAAAAAAAGAAAAAAAAAAAAAGAAAGATGCTCAGTCAGGTCCGATGACGGCCATGCTAATGTCATTTCCCCATCAATTATATCAGATCCCCAGAGGCTACAAAGAATTCCCAACCTTCCCATATACTTTGAAACAGGACTAGAGAGTTAGCGGCCCTGTGATACATTCCCTCATACTGATATACATTTTCCAAGGATAACATTACTTCTCTCATAGAGGGACTGACTTGAGAAAGCCAGTGACGCGCTATAGTTGATTTAGCTACGCTAAGTATAATCAATATAATACCTCTATGGCGTCGTTGTATGTTAATTGGTAGCATATTTAATAGGTATAATTTAGGGCATAAGGACATAGACAAACCGGTACAGTGAGAAATCAGTCTACAAACTTTTCCCCAAAAGGTAGCAAGGAGCGGACACTGCCAAAAGATATGAAGAATAGATCCAATACTGGTGCCACATCGCCAACACATACCGGATTGTCCAGGTATGTAAGCTAAACGATTCGGAGTCAGATACCATCTGTATAACAGTTTAAGGTGTGATTCTCGCAAATTAGTGCTCCTAGTGTATTTATATACCGTTTCAGTGGCATAGAACCAGTCCTCCTCAGATGAAGTGAACGACAAATCCTTGTCCCACCTGATCATATACGGCAGTTTCTTATTAGGGTTTGCATTTAACAAACTGTCATAACACAGAGATAAAGTTTTTTTCAGAACTTTTTTACCTAGGCACAGTCTGTGGAAAGCCGTAATATCCGTTGTTGCAAAGGAAAAGATACCGCGTTGAGTCAGTGCATGTTTGACCCTAAGATACGTGAAACAGTCGCTAGCAGGAAGGGCAAACTCACGTGTCAGGTCCGGAAAGGGTTTGATTGCAGTAGCCGTAAAGAGCTGATTAATATGCGTGAGACCTAATTGGGACCAACAGTCAAGATTCAGGTCCTGGATAGTGCGGGAAAGAAAGCGCAACGGAGCTAAACTGAGCAGTGGGAAGGGTCGTAGAAGTTGTCTACCCCATAAACGCCATGCCATAAGGGAAAGGGAGGTTGATGGTAAGATACCTTCCAACCTGTGGTGTGGGAGCGTGTCAAACCACAACAAGTCATGAACTCGAAATGGGGCAGTGTAAGCATTCTCCATCCGAAGCCATAAAGGGGTTTCACGTTGGGACATAGAGGACAGCAACTGAGCCAATAATGCCGCCCTATAGTATGCTGTAATATTTATAAAGCCCAGGCCCCCCCTGCGTCTAGTCGCGTTAATTGTGGAGGCTGAAATGCGTGGAGGTCTCCCCTTCCATATGTGTGCCTGCAGCATTTTTTGCATGCGAAGCAACATATGGGCCGGGATGAAAACTGGAATATTCCTAAAAAAATAAAGAATCTGGGGTAGGATACTCATTTTCAAAGCCGCCATGCGTCCCATCCAAGAGACCTCCAGTGCATGCCAGGAGGTCAATTGGGAGGAGATAGATGACATTAGAGGGTTATAATTAAGTTTAAGGATAGAGCCCCTGGATTTGGTAAGAGATATACCTAAATATTTCAAAGAGGTCGTTCTCCAGTCAAATGGGTACAGACCACGTAGAGTGGAAAGTGATAAATCATCAACATTTAGGGGTAGTGCCTGCGTCTTGCTCACATTGTTTTTATAGTAGGAGACTAGGCCATAGGAGGTCAGCTGGCGCATTAAAGATGGCAAAGAAGTTTCAGGGGAGGTAAAAAAAATCAAAATATCATCAGCAAACATGGCTAATTTATGGACTCCATCTGGGGTAGAGATGCCAGGGATAAGAGGGTCCCGCTTAATCCGCGCAGCCAACGGCTCCAATGCTAAAACAAAGATGAGCGGGGAGAGGGGGCAGCCCTGCCTCGTGCCATTGGTAATGGAGAATGAGGAGGAAAGAAACCCAGACGCTAGGACTTTTGCCGTCGGGAGAGAGTATAAGCTCATTATACTATTAATAAATAGGGCAGGGAAACCAAAGGATTCTAATGCCTTATGCATATAGCCCCAATGCAGACGGTCAAATGCCTTCTCGGCATCCAATGCCAAGAGGAGCCCAGTCGTATTGGTTCTATAAGCAATGTCAATTATGTTATAAAATCGTCGGGTGTTATCACATGTTTGTCTACCAGGTACAAACCCGGTCTGTTCCGCTGAGATCAGGAGGGGAAGCAGAGGTGCTATCCTGGACGCCAACAACTTGGCATACAGCTTAGCATCCACATTTAATAAGGAGATAGGTCGGAAATTCGCACAGTTCGTCGGGGGTTTGTCAGGTTTAGGTAACGTTATGATAGTAGCTTGAAGCATTTCTGGGGGTATTACACCTGTGGTTTTGATGTGATTAAAGACTTTCATAAGAGTCGGTATTAGAATATCTGCGAAGGTCTGATAATATAAATTAGAGAAACCATCCGGTCCAGGGGCTTTATTCTTTGGGAGAGCCTTTACGGCCGTATGCACCTCTTCCTCTGTGAACGGAACCAGCAAATCTGCCGCCTGTGAACGGGATAGGGAAGGGAGATTTGCATCCTGAAGGAATCGAGTTATCTCATCTGGGTCTGGGTCGTGGATTGTCGGGTCCGATTTTAAGTTATATAAAGAGGCGTAGAAATCAGCGAATTCCTCTGAGATTTTAAGCGGGTTATAAATCCTATCCCCCCCCCTTATCTAATATGTAAGATATTTTGGTTTGAAGTCTCTTAGATTTCAATTTGGATGCCAATAATCGGCCAGCTTTGTTGCCTTGGGTATAATGATTGTAATTTAAGCGTCGTATGGCCCGTTCAGAGGACTGTAATGTCAGGTGAATTAATTCCCGTCGGAGGGTCGTTAATCGAGACAAAAGGTCAGGTGTGGAGTTCGTTTTATGTTGGGATTCCAAGTCAGAGATTCGCCGCTGCAATGAGCTCGTCTGGGCATTTAATGCTTTTTTCCGTGCAGCTCCTCTCTGAATCAAATGTCCTCTCACCACAGCTTTATGCGCCAACCAAGCTGACGAGATGGCCACCTCTTCCGTCACATTCAATGTAAAGTATTCCTGTAACACTGCTGACGTATCAGAGACATCAGCACCTCCTACAATAAGTAAGTCATTCAAACGCCAATTCCCCATCCCCCTAGCAGGGTAGTCAGCCTCAAAATCCATCATTATAGGAGCATGGTCAGACCACATTATAGAGCCTATACGGGCGGCTAGGAGACGGGGGACTGTAGAACTATGTATCAGACATAAATCAATGCGGCTGTAAGATGAGTGCACTGGGGAGAAGAAGGTGAAATCCCTAGTCGAGGGGTTAATAATTCTCCATGCATCTGTAGCGCTCACTCCCGGAGGAGCCGCTGAAAATGAACCACGGGTCAGTCTCCCCGCACTAGGGAATAAATATACTCCAGCACCGTTGTGGATTTTATAAATTATATTGTTTACTAAATTAAAAAGGCATATAATGAGACACGGTGTTCGTAGATATATTTACAGTATTTCGAATCGCGGTAAACGCGCAGCGGAAAAAGAAATGCGAGACTTTGTATTTCTGAAAAATGCGCGACCGAACAGAAAAATACAATGCTTCGCAATTCGGGAAACACGCAGCAGAAAACAAAATAAGATGCAAATCTTTTCCCCTTCTTTAGATACTAGGGAGTGAGTCCCGAACAGGTTAAGTCCCGAACTGTGAGTGTATGTGTGTGGTACCCGGGTACTATTCAACTGGCCAGTGAATCTTTTAAACAATGTCTTCGACTAGTCAAGTTGGGGCCCTGTGGGTTTCAGAAATAAACAACAGTGCACTTTCTTGACTTTGTAAAACCGGCCTTGGAGGCCTCTCACCCATCCGCTGGATCACCAAGGTTACGCTGACCGAGACGTCCATCCGCTCGATGCCTTGCTAGGATAATGGCTACTGGATCTGTTGTCGGGTTCTCTTTGCTCCGACCGTGGCTTGTCCAGCTACCGCCTGCTCTCCCATCCAATGGACCTGCGGTACTCCTAACTCAGGGGTCCTCCGCTTCCTTGACAGCAGCTTGGGGGATGCCTGTGGATCACTGGGTCTCCTTCTTACAAGGCTGGGTAACCCCTCTTGGAATCCTGGTAGGCCGCACCTGCGCTCCGGCCTAGTCACTGTTCCACTCTGCAACACTGCATCCTCTCTCATGCACTCCCTGGCGCGCTCTGCCAGCTATCTCCACGAGGCTCAGGATGTACAGCGTCTGTGTCCCACCCACTTCCTGTGTCCGTTTGCAAAGCATGCCAGGAAACGTAGTCCCAATATCTTCTGTGTTGGTCCAGCATGCTTACCATGGTCTCTGTCTCCCTCTGGTGGCCATTTCAAATAAATGCAGCAGAACAGTCTTTTTAAACACAGCGCTACACTCTCCCCCCCTAAACTCTTGGGTCCTCCCAAGGGCGTGTAACGGGTGCATGTAACGGTCATACATAACACAACATAACATAACATAACAACAGTTGCATTACATTTCTAACTTTAGCCTATATAGTCAGGGTTGAAAACAGGCAGCAAATATCCTCAATCTCACCCAAACCCCTAGACACCTCTGTAAGTAGGGCCGACACTCCAGGAAACCTCCGCACAGTTGTTACAGCTTCCTCTGTGCTATGTCCTGGTGAATCATACGTGAGTCTCTGAGGGGGTCGTATTGGCCATTTAGGTTCAAATTTTTCAGGAACCTCTTCAGTCGGGAGAGCTGACTCTACAGGCTCAATTCTCTCATCAACAGTCGGAGCAAACATTTCCTCAGAATATGAGCCCTCCAGTGAAGGCATAGAACTGTAATCTATGGATATTTCCTCTAAAACTTCAGAAACTTCCAGTGCTTGAGGCATCACTTCAGAAATATCAGGTTCTAAAGCACTCCCACTCCAGTCAGAGACTGGCTTGACGCCCTGAGACTCAGGTGTCCACACCCAGCTCAGACTCCAGCCTTCCTCTGCACTGTCTTCTTCACTCTCTCCGACGGGACGTAACTGCCGAGACCGAGTAATAGAAGTCGGACGAGATATAGGCAGACCAGGCACAGAGAATTTGTCTCTAATCGGTACTTGTACAGTCTCTCCTGAACGTAGGACCTTCCCTGTCCCTTCCGTTCTCCTCAGCCTTCTTACTTCTGTAGTGGCTCTCTGTTCTTTGACCCTCCGTGGACAGGCCCGTCGTGACATCGAGTGTGCCTTCTTAGGAGCAGGACTCTCCTCTGTGACCAGTGGGGTTAAGAGGTGTCTCAACACATCAGCGTTCATCCCCACTATCATAGAACTTCGATTAGCTCCCGAGGGACGAGGACACACAATTGCCAACGTGTCACATACTCCCGGTTGTCCAGTAATTTCCGAACTGAATTCTAGCTTCACCTGTATATATCCATCGTAGGGAAACTTCTCCATTCCCATACCCCAGATTTCGAGATCCTTCAATTTCTTCAGGGGTATATGCTTCAAATATTTCTGATAGAAGTCTCGGTAAATCAGCGTTACTTGAGCACCCGAATCTAGAAGAGCCTTAGTATAGACTCCTTCCACTTGAACCGGGATGATGGGCGAAGGACATATCAACTTGTCAGGGAACTTTTTCGTAGTAGCAGGAGAGGTAGACCCAGTCTGTTGTACTCTAACCCTTGTCCTCACACGTGGTGACTGCGGGCGTACATTGTCTTCCAGCGACGTAGGACCAGACCTCCAGGGAGAGGATCTCCTAGGTCTAGCAGGCACATATAGAGACCCTCCCTGTCTCCTTTCTGGGCACTGAGCCTTGAAATGACCGAATTCTCTACAGGCGAAACATCTTCCCCACGAGGATGAGGGCACACTTTCTTCCTGTGGCTCATTTGAAAATCCTCTGTCGGAGGCCACAGCAACCGCTGCTGTTCGTATATCTGAGAGAGACTTCTGTATTTCAGTCTGCACTTCTACTACTTTCAAGATTGCCCGGCATAGGTCCATGTGTGTCTGTTCCATCTTGACTTGGGCTTCTTGTACGCTCGCGAGAGTCTTTTGTATCTCACCATACACCTGGTTTGATGACTTTGGAGTTATCTCCGGCTCATATGTCTCTTCCAGATCTTCTTCATCTGATGAACACTCGTTATACTCTATGGGTTGCGCATAGACCTTTTCTCCCCTTCTTCCAAGCTTCTCTTCCAGAAGGGCTTCTTCCTCCCGAACAACTCGAATCAGTTCTAGGTAATTTAACTCTTTATTACCTTCTCGAGTCCTCAGCTGCAACATCACAGGATCTAAAGGTAAGGCACCCTTCAATATCTGACGCATTCTAACCTGATCTACTGTAGTGGGGTCTGTTCCTTTCTTCAACAGTACTTGGTACAGTATCTTATCCAGGCGCCTCATGTATTCTGTCATCTTCTCACCCCTTTTCTGGTAAGTATGCTCATATTGATACATTAGCTCAGCAGCCTTTTCCGTTCGCCCGAAGACTTCCTGTAATATGTTCAGGTAATCTAGAGCAGTACAGTCTCTCTTGCTCAGCTTCAGATTCCTGACAGCCTCTGACGCAGGTCCCTTTAAGCTCTCAGTAATCCTTTGCTTCTTCTGCGCTTCAGAGACGTCCCACTCATCCAGAGCCTGCATCGCTTGTTCTACCCATTCTTCAAAGGTTTCTTCTCCCGCCGGAGTTGGTAAGTTTCCTGAAAATTTTTCCAACTTTCGATATCCGAAGCTGATGTAAGAAGGGTGAGCCCTCTGACACTTAACCACTAGGTCTCCAATAGCAGCAATGAACTCCGGCCCGATCATGGCCAGCGGGCTGGATGCAGGAATGTTCGCTGAATCACCACGTGGCTTACTTGGCTGGATCAGACGAACTTCCACGTCATCGGTTAGCTGTATACCCACACCCCGAAAACACACAGGAACACCCTTTCTCCACTCGAAAAGAACATACGTGTGAGAAGTCTCTGGGTTCACTTTGATGTCCGCTAGAAACCCCCGCTGGTCAGGTGCCAACGCTGCCACGGCCAAGCGGATCTGCTCTTCTGCCCAGGTGTCTAGAGGAATATCCATTACTACACTCAACTCTAACTGGCCACCCTGTGCTTTACACCACTCTGCTGCTTCGTCTGGGTCCATATTTAACCCTTTAAATGCGGTTTTTCCAGAGACTGAGATCCCGGAAACGAGCCCCCACGTGTAGCGCTCACTCCCGGAGGAGCCGCTGAAAATGAACCACGGGTCAGTCTCCCCGCACTAGGGAATAAATATACTCCAGCACCGTTGTGGATTTTATAAATTATATTGTTTACTAAAGAAAAAATGCATATAATGAGACACGGTGTTCGTAGATATATTTACAGTATTTCGTATCGCGGTAAACGCGCAGCGGAAAAAGAAATGCGAGACTTCGTATTTCTGAAAAATGCGCGACCGAACAGAAAAATACAATGCTTCGCAATTCGGGAAACACGCAGCGGAAAACAAAATAAGATGCAAATCTTTTCCCCTTCTTTAGATACTAGGGAGTGAGTCCCGAACAGGTTAAGTCCCGAACTGTGAGTGTATGTGTGTGGTACCCGGGTACTATTCAACTGGCCAGTGAATCTTTTAAACGATGTCTTCGACTAGTCAAGTTGGGGCCCTGTGGGTTTCAGAAATAAACAACAGCGCACTTTCTTGACTTTGTAAAACCGGCCTTGGAGGCCTCTCACCCATCCGCTGGATCACCAAGGTTACGCTGACCCAGGACGTCCCTCCGCTCGATGCCTTGCTAGGATAATGGCTACTGGATCTGTTGTCGGGTTCTCTTTGCTCCGACCGTGGCTTGTCCAGCTACCGCCTGCTCTCCCATCCAATGGACCTGCGGTACTCCTAACTCAGGGGTCCTCCGCTTCCTTGACAGCAGCTTGGGGGATGCCTGTGGATCACTGGGTCTCCTTCTTACAAGGCTGGGTAACCCCTCTTGGAATCCTGGTAGGCCGCACCTGCGCTCCGGCCTAGTCACTGTTCCACTCTGCAACACTGCATCCTCTCTCATGCACTCCCTGGCGCGCTCTGCCAGCTATCTCCACGAGGCTCAGGATGTACAGCGTCTGTGTCCCACCCACTTCCTGTGTCCGTTTGCAAAGCATGCCAGGAAACGTAGTCCCAATATCTTCTGTGTTGGTCCAACATGCTTACCATGGTCTCTGTCTCCCTCTGGTGGCCATTTCAAATAAATGCAGCAGAACAGTCTTTTTAAACACAGCGCTACACATCATATAAGTCAGAGGAGCGTAAAAAGTAATTTAGCTGGCGGCTAGAGGGGGGCTGTTTACAAGGCTGTGTGCGGGTCAAGCCCGGCTGAGTATCCACAGCCAATTCAGGCACACAATTAAAATCTCCACATAGAAAAAGGGATCCCTCCTTCATCTTCTTAATTTTACCATAAGCCTTTTTAAGGAAACATACTGGGTTAACATTAGGCAAATACACATTAGCAACAGTTATTGGGAGTTCATTCATAGTGCCCACCAAGATCAAAAGGCGACCCAGTGGGTCCACATATCGGTTCGAGCATTTAACCCCTTAGTGACCGGGCGGTTTTACACAAATCCGTCCTTTAGTGACCGCTGCTGTTTTTACGTTTCTGCGCTGCTCGTGTTTAGATCAAATTTTCCTCTTACTCGTTTATTCAACCCACACATATTATACACCCTTTTTCCCGCCATTAAATGGACTTTCTAGAAATACCATTATTTTCATCATATCCAATAATTTAATATAAAAAAAATATGAAATATGATGAAAAAAATGGTAAAAACACACTTTTTCGTAATTTAATTCCCTAAAGCTATAACCACCAATAAAGACCCCGGCTAAATAGTTTCCAAATTTTATCCCGAGAATAGAAATACCCAATTTTTACATGTTTTTACCTTTTAACCCTTTCACTGCTGAGCCAGTTCACCTATGTGCGCTGCGCTCATTCTGACCATTTTGTGCTAATTATTTTTAGATGACAGCCTAGGTCCTATTTAATTAAACTCCCCCCAGACAAAAAAACTTTAAAAAAAAAAACATTTTTTTTATTTTATTTAATTTTTTTATTATTTTGTTTTTATTTAATTTTTTTTTTACATTTTTTTTTAAAACCAAACCTGGTCATGTTTGGTATCATTTGAAAGGCCATAATCAGGCCTTTCAAATGATGGCAAATATGACCATCTAGCTGCCATGGATCGGGAGATAAAGGGATCCTTAGGATCCCATTATCTCTACATGGCAGCTAGAGGGTTAACTGGCCCACTGACATCCTCACACATATGGTGAGGTTGTCAGTGGGTGGGGGGGGACCTGGAGGCTAGGTTGACATCCAAGATGTCAGCCCCCCTCCAGGTTTGAATCACGTTTTGGCGCCAATTGGTGCCGCAACGTGATCCGGCGGCGAAATGGTTAATGCCATACACCGCTGGAAAGGGGAGGCTCTCCCCTCTCCAGCGGTGTAAACGGCATCTCCCTAGCTTCAATGGTTGGGGAGATAGAGGGCTCCGAAGGAGCCCCCCTACCCTCCATTGAAACACATGGGGGGCACCTTCTGATGACGTCACCACGCAGCGTGGCGACGTCATCAGCCTCGCCTGCCCATGTAAATCACATGGGCAGGCTTCCTCCCTGTCAGATCGCCGTGGGATCCGACGAGGGAGGTGAGTATCGGGCGGGAGGGGGATTTGGCGCCGCTGACGTACCCTGTACGTCATCGGGTCTAAGGGAGACCCGAACACAGGACGTACAGGGTACGTCAGCGGTCGGGAAGGGGTTAAAGACCCAGTCCTTATGAAAAAGAACCGAGACACCCCTAGACCTTGTCTGGGCAGTAGAATGAAAAGCAACAGGGTACATAGCGGATTGTAAGTGTGGGGTGCGTAAAGCACTAAAATGCGTCTCCTGTACGCATACTATCGCCGGTTTATGTTTATGTAAATCACGAAACAGAGCATGTCGTTTGAACGGAACATTCAGCCCCCTAACATTCATAGAGAAAATTCGGAACTGAGGCTTACTCATGATAAATTAACCACAACGATCTAATTTGCATGGTAGAGTGAGAAACAACAGAGGAGAGGCATGGGGAGTATGAAGGCCAGGACCATATGAGCATATCATCAACAGACAGAAAAAGAAAAAAAAAAAAGAGACAAAAACACAAAACAAATAACGCTGCATCACAAAAATACAGCAAAAAAAGAGACATTCCAAGTGGCAATGAAGAAAGCAAGTAAAATATCAGCTAAGGAGACTCAAGTCGGGGACGAGGGGACGCTCGTTACGTATAGCCCAGAGTAAGAACCAAGCGCTGAACTCAAGAGCAGAGAGTCCCAAGGCGAACAAGGGGAGGGACCACTCCCGCCAAAGAGGTAACTGTCCAGGAATCCAAACAGTTAAAAAAGCGACATAGGGAAGGATACACCCATCATTTAGGCCGAACTCTGTGCCATTCTGGTGAGACTTTGATCGGTGAAGACGAAGCCTCACGTAGAGGTGAGAAATCAACCAGAATATTCCAATCTTTCAAGAACTGTAATCCAGTGATGACGTCGGGAACAACATGCAAGGTACCATCCTTCCATATCAGGAGCTTCGTAGGGAACCCCCATCT
Organism: Leptobrachium leishanense; assembly: GCA_009667805.1. NCBI lineage: Eukaryota > Metazoa > Chordata > Amphibia > Anura > Megophryidae > Leptobrachium > Leptobrachium leishanense. The sequence continues at coordinate 22,095,312 of CM019074.1, forward strand.
GTATGCCAATTTATGATTACGGAGAGTCTTAGTGATAGAGGAAAACTCACGACGTTTGGACATGGTCGAGGCCGACAAATCAGCGAAAAATAAAATATCAGCATAAGGGGCAGATAAAGGCATGGACTTCCGTGATGCCGTCATTAGAGCCTCTTTGATGTGAAAAAAGTGTACCCGGATTATGACATCACGTGCCACTGACGTAGGCAGGTTTTTTGCTCGCGGGAGGCGATGCGCTCGATCCAGAAGAAGGTCTTGTGGCGTAGCCTCAGGTAGCAAGGTTTGGAACAGGTCCAGAAGGTATGGATGTAAGTCCGCTAATGTGACCGCTTCTGCAATGCCTCTAATTCTAATATTATTACGCCGTGAGCGATCTTCGATGTCAGCAATTTTAAGAGCCAGAGAGTCATGGGCCGCTTGCAAAGCCTGATGGCGGTCTACCAGATCATTGTGGGCCAAACACAAATCATCCGCCTTGGTTTCCAGCGCATCTGTTCTTTCACCCAAATTCAGAACGTCTCGGCTCAGCTCCTGCAGCGCTCCCTTGATGTCGGCTTGTATGGTGGAGCGCAGTTCCTGTAACATAGCATGTAACCTGCTTTCTGATGGTGGCGAGGATTCAGAGAGCCCTAGCGGAGTCGAGGGCGATGCGGCCGGATCAAGGGCCAAAGCAGGCTGCGGGGATCCGCCATCTTGGGCCTCCGTACTGCGGTCTTTCCGAACCGATTTTGGGGGTTCCAGCACTCGCTGAGCCTTGGGAGGTGCCATCTAGGATGCAGATGATGTTCCCCTGGCTGTGGATGGAAAAGGTTTGCCTTGGGTACTCCTTAGAGGCCGCTGGTTTGAGATAGGTTCAGCGCTGGTCACATGAACTACAGAGCCATACGCTCAGGTGCTTATGTTAGTTGAGTGAAAGTCTGCCAGCAGGGATGACAACGGTCCTAGCCACCGGCAATACTCCAGTGGATTCCCGCTGTAGGTGGGATTAGGGGTTGGCGTTCCCGCCGCTCACGGGCACAGAGTAGGCCGCAGCCAATGGCCTCTGCACGAGGCGTCTGCTGTGCTTGTCTCCCGACGTCAAGGGAGAACGCCGAGTGGTGCAGGGGGAAACGGCAGTCCGTCGTTCTGTACTTTACCCCGACTGGTGAAATGTAGTAGTAGATTCAGCAGCCGTGTTCCGGAGTGGAGCTCTAGTGTTGGTGGGCTGGTGATAGTTAGCCCAGGCTCCGCAGCAAGCCCACACAGCGCCAGCGGCTCTTTCACAACTCCCGGGGTCCAAAGTCGCACTCGGTGCCTCCACCGGAAGCGCGGGTAGCAGGGGTGAGAGGACAGACCCGTCGAGCGAGGACACAGTAGGCCGCAAGATGGTCGCCGGCCCGCAGCAACCCACACCGCAGCACCGCTCGGAGCACAGCCGCAGGTCCGGGGAGAGGGCAGCTCGGCTCCTAAGTGCAGCACCCGATGATCGATGACCGGGGTGCAAAGAGGGAGTCTGTACTGTCCGGGAGACCCAGATAAGCACCGCTTAAAAGAGAGCAGACACGGAGCTCCGCGGGATGTCAGATATTAATAGGCTTGTGCACCGATTTTTTTTCGGTTCCATTCGGTTCGATTTGTTCTGATGTTTAAAATTTTCGATTCGGCTCGTTTCGACCGATTTCTGTTTCGATTTGGTTTGGTTCGGTTCGGCTTGTTTTTCGTGTACATTTTTTGGAATATCGACCATTTTTCGTATTTTCGGGTCACTTTGCTCGTTTTTTGTATCGACTTTTCGTGATTTCGGAAATTTTCGTTTTTTCGGAACGTCTGTTCTCCTCGTTTCAAAGTGTCTAACTCTATTCGTTTTGACGTAAACTACTACGGTTTACTTTTTTATACTTTATATATTTTTTTATAATAAATTTTTGGTTTGTTTTTAAGATACGATAATTCTGGTGATTCTATCGTGGTTTTTTTTTTTTATTAAATAAAGATCCTTTTTTTCTTATGAATATACATTTCACAACTTTATTTATTTAATCACATTAAAAAAATGGTATGAAAGCCAAGGAACAAAAAAAAAAAGAACAAAACGATTTAAAAAACGGTAAACTGACCCGAATGGTCTGACTTTAAAAATAAAAACCAGAACAAAAATGTTTTAAAACGGAAAAATAGTTGATCAAAATGATCTGAAATTAAAAAAAAAAAAAAAAAAAAAAATGATTTAAAACAGACAAAAATATAAATTAACCCTTTCGCTGCTGAGGCATTTCACGGCTTCCCTTCACGCCTGTGTGCGGCACTGCGGTCTGCTGCTGAGCTAATTTTTAACAGTTTCGCTCCTCTTGTTTAAACGCGTTTTGAAGCCTTCTTTTATAATATGACCCAGACATGTTATATATCGTTCTTTCCGGCAGACTCGGCAGATGATTCATAATATATCATTATCATATGTATGCGTCATGTCCTGTCTGTATATTATAACAAAAAATGCAATAAAATTAGAATTTTCAATGTTTGTTTTACAAGGTGTAAAGTGTTTTTTTCACATTTTAACATGCAAGTGTTTGCGGTTATATTTTATGAGTTGCGTTTGTTAAAAAAAATTGAAAAGGGGACTTGTTATATTTTTTGGGTGACAATTACACTATTTTTAACAAACGCACCCCATACAAAAATCCTTAGTGCAGCATCATTGTTCACATTATAATTGAAATGACAACAATATTGCTGCATTAACAAAACAAAACAAAAAACCTGTTTATTTTTTTTTATATTTAAATTTTTTTAAATTTTTAACATTGTCATGTTTGGTATTGTTGGAAAGGCCATGCTCTGGTCGATCCAAAGATACCAAACATTAACCAACCAATAGCTGCCGCGGATCGGGAGATAGGGGGTTCATTGGAACCCCTATCTCCACCATTGGTCACAGTTAGGGGTTAACTCCAGAACTGACGTCATTGTGACGAGGTCTTGGGACTGTCGGCAGCTGCTGTTCCCCCACGCTGTTGTCTTCCTGCAAAGACGTGACCATGTTGGCGGGCAGCGTCTTAGCGGGCAGCGGTGGGAGAGAGAGAGCTCATAGCTGGGAGGAGGTGTTGCGTGAAGCTGCAAACAGGGACAAATAAACTAGACCTGAGCCGCACTAAGGATCTTTGGGTTGTGTCGGAGAAGACTTCACGCAGTGCTGCCATCAATATTTTTTGATAAATTCTTGGTTATACAATGAATGTGACTGTGGACAAAAATCCGTGTTGTTGTGACATCGCCTAAGCTTAACAAAACCAGGCCATGTCGGTAATCAAATCTCAAGGCAGTACAACAAGGTTGTGTTAGTGTGTGTCATTTTTTGGCCAGGCAGGAAGTGTAGAATGTGCAGTCACATTCATGGCCACAAATATGTTGACAAATTTATGACAAAGGGTCCATAGAAATGTCAATACATTTATGTACATATAATTTTAACAGTGTGGAAACCAAGCAATACATATTAACTTATTAAGTAAGGAAAAGCAACGCACACAAACAAGGAAAATATAGAAAAAATAGAAAATTTATTTACAACATGGGGAAGGGAAGGGAACATGCCAAGGATGGCAAACTGCCCAACAGGGGCATAAACAACACAAACAAACATACAATGGCGGCCATCTTCCAGTCTAAGCCAGGCGAACATCTTGTTCAGAATATTGGTTCACTTTCACTTGAGAATTACTGGCATTTCAGGAGATGTTGGAGCTGGTCCGCATCTTTGATTACAAAGATTATGACTGCCGTAAGGGCCCTTACGGCAGGAAGAATAATTCTAGAAAGGATCGTATCGTTGACAAGCTACGCACCACCATCCTGGAGGTGTTTGGGAAAGACCGGACGAAGGACCAGATCCGAAAACGCTGGTCCGACCTCAAAGCAGGCGAGCAGGAGCTGCAGATTTCGGGAGGAGGCTGCCACTGGTCTGTCTTACTGCCGCTCCAGGATGTCCGCGGTGTTGTTCAGGTGCTCCCGCAGTTCCTGGAGCAGTTCCTGGATATTATCAATCGTTGCAACTGCCAGGCGTAGCTCGCCAATCGCCTCCCGATTGCTAGGTCTGGCTTCTCCTTCTATATATCCAATAAATGAAAGAAGGAAAATACAGTAAGTAAAGCAGGTTTCTATTTTTGACTGAAAGTCTTGAAAAAATATAACAGTAGTATATACCAGTGCTGGCGGCCTCCTGAGGCTCCGACTCCTCCTCCGACTCCTCCCCCACCACCACCGTCACCATATCCGGTGCTATATCTAAGAAATTAAAGAAATAAAAAATACAGTAAACAACAAAACTGATTTATTTTTGAACAAAAGTCGATGCAAAATACGACAGTAAAAAAAAAAAAAACCTGGACTGGCGGCCTCCTGCTGCTCCGGCTCCCTCTCTCCAACTTCGCCCTCCTCCTGCTCCTCCTCTTCCTCCTCCTGCTCCTCTTGTGCTATACATAAAAAAATTAAATTAAAATACAGTAAACAAAAAATGTTTCTGTTTTTGACCAAAAGTCGTTGCAAAATAAAACAGTATATACCATCGCTGGTGGACGCCCGTGGCTCCTCCTCCTCCTCCACTGGGGCACTGGTGCCCGCCGGGGCAGATGCTGCTGCCTTCTTCCTGTCTTCTGCCAAATCCAAAAAATAACACGTAAATAATGCAGACTGGAAAAAATGGTATATCTATACACTATATTGCCGAAAGTATTGCGACACCCCCTCCACTACCCCACTACCAGAGGCCTGTTCAATACCTCAGCAGCTGCTGAATTGGTGCAGCGCAGCAATTCAGTTTGCTGCAGCAGTGTCGTTGAACCCTTTGGATGCGACTTTTGAATCCAAAATGGCCGATGATTTCTTAATGAAAAATTCAGATTATTTTTCAGATCACTCGGACAAAATATAATAGAAGAAGCAGTCAGCACAATTCCGTTTTGTATGCACACACCACAAATGATAGTTTTTAATGAATAAACGTTATGTTTACTTCTGAAACAATATATAAATTGAACTGTAATATATGTCTATGTGCAGGGGGAAATAAATAAATATTTTGTGCTTTGGTTAACAGAAACCGCAAAATTAACATTGCTGTATGGAATTATTACCTACTTCATGGCGGCGGCCATCTTTAAAACGTCACACTCAGCATCTCCTCGGGTCGCTGCAAGTGTTAGGTTAGCACTGCTGAGCGCTGAGCGGTTGAACGGCGTTCAATGGCAAGTTGCTAACTTAGCACTTGCAGCGGTTGAGGTATTGAACAGGCCTCAGCTTGACCCCCCACTACTCCCATCTCATAGTTCTAAAGTCACAAAATATTTATTTATTTCCTCTGCACATAGACATATATTACCGTTCAATTATATATTTTTTTCAGAAGTAAACATTACGTTTATTCAATAAAAACTATTATTTGTGTTGTGTGTATACAAAACGCATTGTGCTGACTGCTTTTAGTTATTTTATAGAAGGCCTCAGCCTCAGTTTCACTTTCAGTTTCTGCTAATAATAAAACTGGATATTGCAGAAACAACAACAGAAATGCACCATTTTGTTTTGAAATTTGCATCTAAAGCGTTCAATGACACTGCTGCAGCAAACTGAATTGCTGCGCTGCAATAATTCAGCAGCTGCTGAGGATGTATTGAACGCGGCTCTGTTTGGATGCACTTACAGAAGAACTACATGTCCCATCCTATCACTTAGCAAAGACGCAGAGATTTTTATTGATGCGCAGGTGGGAGCCAATATTGGGCAAGCTGCGGGTCATCTCGTATGCATCACTCAATCACAACAACCTCCCCCCCCCCCAGCACACTACAATACACACAGTGCCAAAAGAAATCCAGCATTGTAACTTCATCTACATACATCAAATGTCACAATTTTCACGAATATGTAAAATCACAAAAAGGAAGAGCTATGGCAAAAATGCATGTATGACGAGTCGTGAAAACGCAAAGCTATACACAATCACATTGCATGAAAAAAAGGATTAGATAAATCAAGGTATTTCTGTGCACATTAGCACATGCAAGCACATTATTATTATTATACAGGATTTATATAGCGCCAACAGTTTGCGCAGCGCTTTACAATATAACATGACACTTACGTCTCGCTATGACGCGACGGATGTGTCGCAGCTGCTCCTGCTCGCGTTCTTTCAGATCAGACCAGCGTTTCCGGAGCTGGTCCTTCGTCCTGTCCTTCCCGAACAACTCCAAAATGGTGGTGCGTAGCTTGTCAAGGATACGATCTTTTCTAGCGTTCTTCTTCCTGCCGTAAGGGCCCTTACAGCAATCGTAATCTCGTCTATCAAAGATCCGGACCAGCTCGAGCATCTCCTCAAATGCCATGTTGCTGGCCCGCTTCTTTCTGGGTGGTGGTGGTTCATTGAGAGACGATGCGGAGGTGTCAGAATGGCACTCGTCGTCTCTTGCAGCCATGGTGAATAATAACAATATTTTGTCCAAAAAAAAGTTGTCAAAAAACTGGCTCAATAAAGTTACGACATCCGCGCGCGCATGCGCGACCCGCGGACGAATCGGATCCGACCCAATTATGAAAATTCTTATCGGATCATTGGAAACAAAAAAAAATTAATACGCATTTACAAATACAAAATTAACAGAATCCGCGATATAACCGATAATAGTTAAATATACGATGTCCAAAATTACCGAAATGGAACCGAAATCCCGAATGGAACCAAAATCATGAATAGAGGGAAAATAAATTTTGATTTGACACATTTCAAGTCCATTCGAAAATTCCGAAAATTTTTCGATTCGGCTCGGAAAACTTTTCGGATATGCCGTTTTCGGATCAAAAAAATTTCGGAATTTCGGCCGCATCCGAAGACCCGAATCGGGAAATTTTGTGAAATTTCCGAAAATCCGAAACGCACATCCCTAATAATCACTGAAGAGGCCAGCTTTACTGAATCCTTCGCTTGCAGACCATCCGGGAACCGCTGCCAATCTCCTATTCACCTTGCTAGCTCGCTACCCGGCTAAATTCTCCAGCAAGACTCGGCGCCGCAGACGGAGCTACCCCTGCAGGGTAGCTGATCTGTTACATTGGTGGCAGGCGGATCTCCGAGACCAGACAAGCAGGGGGAAATATAGCCGCTGGCTTGACCCCGGTCTCGGGCACCACTACCGCCGAGCGCCTGGAGCAGCACATCACCTGGGGAGATTCTGAGACCAGCCCAGCAGGGGGAAATACAGCCGCTGGCTTGACCCCAGTCTCAGACACCTGGGGATTCGAGAGATTGCTACACCGTCCTACAGCCGTTCACCCCGTATTGCTCAGCGCTACGACGGCTGGAAGCGCACGGTCCTCAAGGAACTTCTCAAAGCCAGGGATAAAGCGGTCAGGGGTAAGCCAAAGGCTGCCCTCACCAAGGACCTGATGGAGGACGAACAGGCAAGTCTGGCCCTCAACGAGGACTCAGAATTCACAGAATGGCGCCAGGAGGTATAATGGAAGCTGGCCCTGTTTGGAGTCAACCCCCCTGCGGAGGTGATCGCTATCGTTTTGGCAGGGGTCAATCAGCTCAGAGTGACCAAATTGCGGTACCAGCTCGGGGAATCTACAGCGTCCCAGGAGATACTCCCTGCAGTCGTGGAAGAGGAGTTCTGGGACAAAGGAATGGAAGCGCCTGACCAGCACAGTGATCCAGGTTTCGGCCAGGAGGTGTTGTGGCATAATGACTCGGCACGGCAGAAGCTCTGGAGGGACGTCCTACAGCTTGAACAGGACTACCTGGGAAAGATTCTTCCTACCTTGGGTGAGAAATACTGGAGACTGTGGGACCTGCGGGTGCCATTCCTAGGAGTGCAACCCCAGGTAGAAAGACTGTCCCAACTGGAGAACCTGATCCAGACGGAGCTATGGCTGGAGGACGGGTACCGGGCACTGGAATGGTATGCTGCCAACCTGTGTCCAAAGTTGGAGAGGAAAGATCCTACGGAGGGCTATGACTACGGCGGCCCGGGATTAATATTTGACGCTCTCCAAGACGACCCCTCCTTTGGCAGTACAGCTAAACTGAGATGGGAAGAGATCCGGGACTTTCGGGAAAGTGAGCACCTTGCCGACCTCGGGCTGAGCAGTGATCTGGACTGGCTAGCCACTCAAGAGTGGGAGCTGGAGCAGGGATACAGGAGATTGTTTGAGGACGCTCCCCCGCTCGCTCTCACCCCGATGGACATGGCAGAAGAGCTGCCAACAGAACCTGGTGGTGCCAACCTACTTTCAGGATCTTCTGCTGGTTCGGAGCACCAGGGTGAGGAGGCAGTCGGCCCCTCTCCCCAGCTGCAGAATGCATCCCAGGCCTCAACTGCTACAGAGGAGGTGACTATCCTGCAGCCGCAGTGCAGCATGTCGTCCGGGGAAAAGACAGAGGACTCAGCAAGTACCGTTCCTGCAGAACCTGCAGCGGAACAGAGTGACGAAGTGCTTGGGACACCTACCAAGGTCAGTGTAAGTGCACCGGTGGATGGGACTGCGGTCTCCACCAACGAGAGCCGTCAGGACAGCGGTCTACTGTGGAAAGAGAACTGGAAGACAATGGGTGAGATTGAGGCTCACCCAGGCAGATGGCCAGAGGGCTCACCAGGAGACCCAGAGTCCCAATGGAGTGCGCCTGCTCGAGGATGGGTGGAGGAGCTAGCGACAATGTCATGGACCGCCAAGGAAGAGGCTGCAGTCCTTTCCACGGAGCCCAGGAGATGTAGGGCAGTTTGCCATGATTCACTGCTTGCATCAGCAGGCACGTCAGCGCGTGAAGAGGACAATTTATTTACGGGGGAGCGGTTCCCCAACCCAGCAGCAGAGCTGGCATCGGGACAGAGGTCGGCTACCCTCTGTCCCCAGCTGGAGGCTCCAGAAACCGGGGAGAATATCGGGTGCCAGACGAGGGAGGGGGAGACTCAGGCCCCCCCGTGCCAATTGCTGGCGTACCCTTCAGGGAACCCCGAACCCCAACCAAACGCTCCTACCCACGTATGGATACAGGAGCGGGGGACAGCGGACATGCTACGGCCTGCTGTGAATGAGGCTATGGTCCGTTCCACGATGCCTGAGAAGTGCAGGTCAGCTAGCCCGGGGCCCTGGCTGGTGGCGTCAGGGATCAAGGATAGCCATTCATACATGGGGGAGCAGCCCCCCACTTCAGCAGAAAAACTGTCACCGCGGCAGAGGACCGCTAACCTCTACCCCTGCCCTGTCATCGCAGAACTTAAGGAGAAAGAGGAGAACTACCTTCTCACCGAGGAGCCCCAGGGACTGACAATCCACTCCTATCCTGAACTACAGACCAAGCTCCTGGCCTCCACTGCTACGCAGGAGGCAGAGAGCCTACAACTCCAGCACAGCATGCCATCTGGGCCGGAGAAAGCATCAGACTGGGCAAGTACAGTTCGTCAGGAGCTATCAGCAGAACGCAGTGCCTGTGATGGTGCATCACATTACGAGTTCCAGGGTGGGGAGTCAGTCGGTCTCCTTCCACCACAGCAGCGGCTACCCCAGGTAGAGAGTACTGGCGGTACCTCTCCCGAGCGACAGGTAATAATCCCAGAAGGGGAGATGGCAGGTCTCGCTCCCCAACGTTTTGAGCCCCAGCGTGAGGGTGGAGGTGTCCCCTGTGCCAAGCAACGGCGTGCTGCTGCTCCCGTTCCCCAGGATGTGGGAGACTCCCATTGTGGAATTGTTGATGGTGCTGGGATTTGCAACTGGGTGACCCCGAGATGCTGGGCAGACGGCCCAGATTCACAACCACCTTTTCTGGAGACACCGGTCACCCCATCTCCAACCCAGCTTCTGACCGAGGCACCATGAAAGGGTGCTATCGGCCCGTTTTTCCTGCGGCTGACTGTGGCACCGGGAGAAGGTACAGGCGGTATCCCTCCCCAGCGAGTCATGGCCCCAGGAAATGGTGCCAGCAAGGCTGCCCACCAGCGAGAGGCTAGGAGACCAGGAGGAAAAAAAGCCCTCAACGTCCCACCCGGGCCAATTGTTTCCCCATGGCAGGGTACCAGCCCCGGGTGTCTGTATGGTCCGTCAGACACCGGTCCAGACCAAGGGGGCAGTTGGAGAAGCCCGGGGGCCAGCCTCCTCCCTACAGACTATGGAGCGTAAGACTACCGGGGGTTGGCAAAGCATTGCCCCAGCAACCCAAACTTGAGACTTTTTAAAGACACTTGCACCTAGACATCCCCAGGTGGACCCGTAGAGGGTCTCACCGGGTCTGCCATCATGGGACTGGGGGAGCTTTGTGACGGAACAGCCGCCACAAGATTTATTTAGTTTAATTTTATATTTCATTTACCCTTTATTTATAGAAACTAATTTCCTTTGGTAGATTTAATGTAAAACTGTTGCTAGACTTCTAATTAATCATGTTTTTCCCCTGCACCATCCTGCTAATTTATGCTCAGTTATATTGTGGGGTTTTAAATGTATTGTCAATTGCTCATTTTTAGTTTTAAATAGACTTATATTTCTTTAGTTAAATGTGGTTTTTAAAAACACTACCTGCCACTAGTGTCAAATGCATTCCTTCGTATAGAATGTACAATAGGTTTGAGTAATTTGTGGATTATGCAAAAGTGATTTCTGTTTGGATATCTGTTATCTGTTTACCTGTTCTGAAAGGTTGGGAGTCACATTGTCTCAGCCACCCACTATCTGATTCCCTTTACAATGGGTTATGTAAATCACTGTATGTGATCACTGTGAGGTCAAGACTTCATCTGCATACAACAGTGGACCCAAGTGAAGACCGGGAGGACCTGAGAGAAGCCTGCAATGGTCTTGGAACCAACCAATCAGAACCTGGGCTATTGCTAGCCCCTGTGCAGAATTCACTCCAGGGGTCTGGGGGCGGGCATGGGAGAGAACAATGGGACTGTACCATATAAAAGGACCGTGTATGTTCTGTTTTTCATTCAACACTCTGATTTACCTTCAAACCTGTACTGAGTCACGACTAGTATTTGGGGAGGGCATAATCACTGAAGAAGCCAGCTTTACTGAATCCTTCGCTTCCAGACCATCCGGGGACCGCTGCCAATCTCCTATCCACCTTGCTAGCTCGCTACCCGGCTAAGCTCTCCAGCAAGACTCGGCGCCGCAGACGGAGCTACCCCTGCAGGGTAGCTGATCTGTTACACCTGGGTTTCCAAGCTTGAGCTGGGTTTGAAACCCCAGCCAATCACAATCCAAGGAGCTAGACAGGCCAACAAATCCCATTCCAGGACTAGCCAGCATTTACTTTAATGGAGCCATCTGCAGCAACTTTAAACCTTGGTGCCCTGAAAGCCCTTTGATCCAGCGGGGTGCTCTTTTGGGGTCCTCCTCCTGCGAGCTATCGTTGTGGTGATTTTCAGAAGGCAGCTCCATTGGGAACACACCAAGTCTTTCCTGACCCCAGGAGCTCAGGCAGCAGTGACCATATGGCATTAGCTGGGAATATCTACTATAGGCTGCTATCTGTGCCCCTGCCCCAGATCTGCTGCTGCTACCCTGGAATCCCAAGGACCTGTGCTCTGTATGACTGCGTTACAGTTATTTATAAAGGCGCCTCCAAGTACCGTAACGCTGTACAATGGGAAAGACAGGATAACCAATACACATAAAAGTTAAACACAGAACAGTATCTGAGCCTCTGTTCACAGATCCAGGCAGAGGCGAGCAGCGGATCGATGCGCTCTGAGTAGTGACTTTACTGGCTTCAGACAGATTAGCACAGAGCAGCAGACTTCGCTGCATCCAGAGCGGACTCCTCGGCCTGCCTGGGGGGGGGGGCCCAGGTTAACAAAGAGAAATTGGGCAATGGCTCTGGGCAGTGGCAGAAATCACCCCGGGAGGGCTGGCCAGGGGAGAACAATGCCTTTTTCCCTCATAAATACACCTGTGTTGCCCATGCAAAATAAATCACTCTTGTTTGAACCTTTACTCCTGCCTCGGCTAGTAATTGGGGATAACAGGGCTTTGGGAACCGGGACGCTTCAAGGACCTCTCTACAGCTGCAACCTCGGGGTATACTATGAGGACCAGCGGCACCTCGCTACCGACCTCCAGGTGTACTCGGCGCTGACGGCGGATCTACTCCCCCCGAGTAGCGGGATCCGTCACAAAGCCTATTTAATGTTATGCCGTATTCATTAAGAAAATACTTTCAGGGTTATTCAAAGAGATTTGAAAAGTCACCGCACGTTCGGTGACTTTTCGTTCTCTTCAATTCAGTGCAAATTGGCTTTGCCATTTCGGCGACCCTGCGGTGTATTCAGCAACCACCAAAGGGCTGTCAAAGGGCAGGGAAAAGTTGCCGAAAACCCGCAAAAACATCTGGATTAACCCGAAGACGCCGGAATAACCCAAGCAGGAGCCGATCACAAGCAGCGAAGCCGCCGGAAAAAGCCGACACCGTTGAAGGCCGTGAATAAATTAGGAAAACAGTTTGCTTTAATGATTGAAAAGTGAAACGCTGTTTGCAAAAGAAATTACTGAACGAAAATGTCTGAAATTTACATATGAGGTCCAGGGAATGATAATAAAAACTGTAAAAAAAAGTTAAAAAAAAAAGGAAAACAAAATCGGACTTTAAAAAATAAAATATATATAGCCTATAAAAAAAATCTATAAGTATAGAGACTCTTTACTGCAGAATTTTATAATGAACAGTTTATTAGATATTGAATTAAAATGGGATTATTTTTAACATTGAAGCCTATGAGATTCTCCTGAATGTCAAATTAAACCACCAAAATAGCAGGGCAATTCGGGAACCTTTCACTGATGGTTTGTGTTCTCTGAATAGCCGAAGCAATGTTTTTCTATGGGGACTTCCCTGCCCTCGAACAGGCACCGAATGTGCAGGCAATTCGCCAAGATTCTGCGAATTGCCTGCTCTCTGGATAGCCGAATGGCCAAGAAATGCAACCGAACGCTGAAAATCAGCATTCGGTTACCTTTCTCCAGCCATTCGGATCTCTTTGAATAACCGTGTTAGTTTTTGCAGTGTAAAACTAGATAATTTGTATAAAACCCTCATACAGAGGCGGCTTGGAACAGCTCTCGACGAAGAACCAGATCCGATACAACACTGGCTGCTTCCAGTCTGGAGTAGGTGACATGTATACACAATAAATCACACAGCTTTCTATGGAGAAGGATCTCCTGCTTTCAGTACGAAATGTACAGACGTGAAGACGCTGGGTACAGGAAGGGGGGGTTAAATTAACCAGTGCGCTGCCAGTTTTTGCAAGGGAAAGCCAGGCTCTTGCAGCCCGAGGGAAGTTTGGCGAGGCGCCCAGAGCAGGCACTATCTGCAATAACCAGGAATATTTCTTCCCGTCGACCCCCAGCCTATAACGGTCTCGCTTCTCACTCACCGCGTTTTTGAGGATCATTCCACACGTGGGATCCATTGGCGTAACACGTTAACCCATTATAGAATAAGAAGCAGGCTCCGGAGTGAGGCGTCAGAGAAGCAGGATGCTCGTGTTCAGATCGAGCATAGGTTCTCTCTGCAATCAACGCATAGACCTTAAACCTGCGGGTTAACCGTGATATTAGCGCTTAACACGGAGTATGTGGGTGGCTCTTAGAAGAGCCTTTGTGTTATGGGGTGACGGTTCGGGAGCTTTACTTGGCGCTGGTGTACTTAGTCACGGCCTTGGTGCCCTCGGACACGGCGTGCTTAGCCAGCTCTCCGGGCAGGAGGAGCCTCACGGCGGTCTGGATCTCCCGGGAGGTGATTGTGGAGCGCTTGTTGTAATGAGCCAGGCGGGAGGCTTCACCTGCGATGCGCTCAAAAATGTCGTTAACGAACGAGTTCATGATGCCCATGGCCTTGGAGGAGACGCCGGTATCGGGGTGAACCTGCTTCAGCACTTTGTACACGTAGATAGAGTAGCTCTCCTTACGGGTCTTTCTGCGCTTCTTCCCATCTTTCTTCTGAGTCTTTGTCACCGCCTTCTTAGAGCCTTTCTTAGCAGCCGGCGCGGACTTCGCTGGATCAGGCATGGTACCTACTAAAGATTCACAAAAGCGTTGGGGAAGGTATTAAGGCTTCACGCTCCCGCAGCTCTATATATACAAGGAGACAAAACAAAAAAAAAAAAGCCGCCTGAACAATACGCGCCTCCTATTGGCTCACATTTCCAGACCAGACACGCAGCCTCAAGTCCTGCGTCCGATTGGCTCTTGGTAAAACCTGTAACTGATTGGGTGCTTTCATTCCTGGCCAATTGGGTTGGTGCTAGCGATTACAGGAAGCGTATAAGTGTCGGATTTGGAGGCTGCTGTAATTTTAACGTTTTGTTGTACACATTTTTTGGTGATGTCTGGAAGAGGCAAACAGAGCGGTAAGACTCGGGCCAAGGCCAAGACACGCTCATCCAGAGCTGGGCTGCAGTTTCCCGTGGGCCGTGTCCACAGGCTGCTCAGAAAGGGAAACTACGCACAGCGTGTAGGAGCCGGAGCCCCGGTGTACCTGGCCGCTGTGCTCGAGTACCTGACTGCTGAGATCCTGGAACTGGCTGGCAACGCCGCCCGGGACAACAAGAAAACCCGCATCATCCCCCGCCACCTGCAGCTGGCCGTGCGCAACGACGAGGAGCTCAATAAGCTGCTGGGAAGAGTCACCATCGCCCAGGGCGGCGTCCTGCCCAACATCCAGGCCGTTTTACTGCCCAAGAAATCCGAGAGCCACAAGTCTGCCAAGAGCAAGTAAAGGCTCCTTCTGACCTCCCTTTTCCCGAAACAAAGGCTCTTTTAAGAGCCACCCACAATGTCTAAAAAGAGCCGGCACTGACGGGGTTAACATCGTGCATGCAGAGTATTGAAGCGGTAATGTGGCAGCACAGCAGCTAATGGCATCGGAACCTGAATCCTCCCGCTGTTTCCAGGCACTGCTTGCACCAAAACCCCTCGAGTCGCCCCTTTTTGCATCTCCCGTGATAGATAAATCTTGGACGCCAACACCTTAAACTGCAGAGTAAAGGTTTTGCAGGCTGTGGGTTTGGGTGACACTCCGTTACAGTATCTTTATATGATCTTGCAACGACTTTGACATCTTAAACCGTATCCTATCTCCATCTCTAGTGAAGTTATAGGCGCTGCTCCTGTCAGTGTCTGATTTACATTGATTAAATGTAACTCACACATGATCGAAGCTTCTATGGCCCCACCATTACCAAACCACTGGCACCCAGTAAAATTCCCCTGAAGGAACTCCCTCTAGATTGTAAACTGATCAGGGCCCTCTACACCTCTTGCTTCCATCCTATGTCCATTCCCTTTGGTTTTTGTAAAGCGCTGCGGAAACTGTTGGCTGTTTTAAGTGCACTGTGTATTAGTTCCCTTCATCTCTTGACACAGACAGGGAGCCTGAGATCGTAACAAGCTCTAACACACGGAAATTGTTACATGTTCTGTTAAACACACGCCTGTCCGCTCGGGAAACCTAAAGCTGGTATCAAGTGATTGGGATCTAATCCACACCTCTTGGCGTCTCCATAGATGCCCTCCGCATGATTTAGAACTACATTGACGCAAGAGATTAGTGGTTTTGCATCATAAGAAATGCAGTTCCAAATTATCCGGAGAACCAATGTTACTGACCCTTGGAGCAGAAGACTCCGTTGCTCGCCGCTTCCCATGCGGTTAAGGCATAGAACCGACTGAATAAAACTCAGTCAGGGTTATCCAAAGAGTTCGAATTGCTTGAGAAGGTAACCGAAACGCTGAAAATCAGCGTTCGGTTACTGACCATTCGGCTATGAGAGCAGGCAATTCGCCAAATCTGTCGAATTGCCTGCACATACGGCTGTTCGGTCCCTGTTCGAGGGCAGTGAAATCCCCATAGAGAAGCACTGCTTCGGCTATTCAGAGAACACAAACCAGCAGTGAAAGGTTATGCCCTGCCATTCGTGGTTTAATTCGGCAAGTTAATTCAGGAAATCCCATAGGCTCAATGTTAAAAATATTCCGTTTTATTCAATATCTAATAAACCGTCATTATAAAATTCTCAGCGTCTCTTATTTATAGATTTAGGATACTTTAAGCATTTTTCAGAAATTAAATTCCGAGACAGTTTGCTTAGAAGCCCTCTTTATTACATCCTGGACCTCCTGTGAAATTTAGACATTTTCGCTTAGTAGTTCTTGCAAACAGCGAGATTCAACAAATGTTTTCTAAATTTAATGTCACGCTGCTTCGGCTCGTGTGATTCGGCTTTTTTTCGGTCGGGTTTCAAAGGTTAATCCAGAGCATGCATCGGTTAGTTTTCGTCGGGTTTGCGCAGCTTTTCCCTGCAATTCGGGGACCCTGGTGTTGCTGAATACACCGCATCACCGAATGCAATAAAGAACCGAATTAAGAGAACAAAAGTCACCGAACGTGCGGTGATCGAATCTCGATAACCCTGAGTGTAAACTGGTGATTTAATTAGTCTCTGCATTAAACCGCGGGAAGCTTAAATTCAAACATCCGATAAGGCACAAAAAAAAAAGTGGGATTGTGAGGGCTTCACAAACCAGCAGGCAGGGGGCGCACAGGATGGGTTAGAATCATGAAAAAGCAACGCGCATAGCTGCAGGGATCACGGATTAAATGACTCCAATTGCACTAAAACACAAAGTGCTAAAGCGGCAAACACCACACATTCCCCTGCTCCAACCTGCATTCACCCAGCGCTCATATTTTTCAGCAAACCTGGCTCCAGGACCTCAAACGAGGTCTAGGGATCCTATGGCAGCTTGTTGTACAACACAGCCAGTCAGCGGCTCACCTTACCGTGAATGAGTGCGGAGACCCAGACACCGGTCTCAGCCGTGTTATAGCCTTATGAAGAGGGAGTGGGTGGCTCTGAAAAGAGCCTTTGTGGCGGTCGTTGAGAAGCAGCGGTCAGGACATTTTAACCTCCGAAACCATACAGAGTGCGGCCCTGACGTTTCAGAGCGTACACCACATCCATGGCGGTAACGGTCTTCCTCTTGGCGTGCTCGGTGTAGGTGACGGCGTCACGAATGACGTTCTCCAGGAAGACTTTCAGGACGCCGCGGGTCTCCTCGTAGATGAGACCGGATATGCGCTTCACGCCGCCTCTGCGAGCCAAGCGGCGGATAGCGGGTTTAGTGATGCCCTGGATGTTATCACGGAGCACCTTCCTGTGACGCTTGGCGCCACCTTTCCCGAGTCCCTTACCTCCTTTACCGCGTCCAGACATTATCAACTAACAACGAGCACCAAAACAAAATAACTGTCAACGCACAGCTCGTTATATATGGAGTGGGGCGTTTCTTAATACAAGCCTCTGATTGGATGATAATAAAGTTGCGCGCGTATTTTCGGCGCCCAATGTCTGCAGTGGATTTTGAATTTAAACGTCAGATAGCCCGCGCGCGGGAACAGAGCGCTCATTAACCGCCGTCTCACTGATCGCTCTCTGACCACAACTTTCATTCAAATGAAAACCGAAACCAATGCATTTTATTACTAATTACATCTCATAAAATTTTGTAGCTGTGTGATCTGTTGAGTGATCCCGAGGCTCTGCAGATCTATTTCCATGATGTGAGCTGTGGTCAGTTGTTTCATATTATCCCATATATTATCCAGGTCCAGTGGCGTAGCGTGGGTTGTCAGCACCCGGGGCCAGCCAAGAATTGTGCGCCCCCCCCCCCAACCTGTGGACACGTTATCGATATTGCCCCAGCTCTCACATGGATATTGCCCCAGCTCATGGATTTGACCCCAGCTCATGGATTTGCCCCAGCTCACACATGGATTTGCCCCCCAGCTCACTCATGGATTTGCCCCCCACTCATGGATTTGCCCCCAGCTCATGGATTTGCCCCAGCTCACTCATGGATTTGCCCCCAGCTCATGGATTTGCCCCAGCTCACTCATGGTTTTGCCCCCAGCTCACTCATGGATTTGCCCCAGCTCACTCATGGATTTGCCCCCAGCTCACTCATGGATTTGCCCCAGCTCACTCATGGATTTGCCCCCAGCTCACTCATGGATTTGCCCCCCAGCTCATGGATTTGCCCCCTCCAGCTCATGGATTTGCCCCCTCCAGCTCATGGATTTGCCCCCAGCTCATGGATTTGCCCCCTCCAGCTCATGGATTTGCCCCCAGCTCATGGATTTGCCCCCCAGCTCATGGATTTGCCCCCAGCTCATGGATTTGCCCCCCAGCTCATGGATTTGCCCCCCAGCTCATGGATTTGCCCCCAGGTCACACATGGATTTGCCACCAGGTCATGGATTTGCCCCAGCTCTCACCTGGATTGTCGCCCCAGCTCCGGCAGGGGGTTGAGGGACCCAGATGCCGGGCAGCGCGGGAGCGCCTGCCCGGTCTTGAACAGTCCGTCCTGTGAAGTGGATGCGGCTGTGTGCGCGTGCGCAGCCGGTCACGCGGTCCGGCCAGTCAGGTGGTACAGAGACTCAGTACCACCTGATTAGCCGGACCACGTGACCGGCTGCGCACGCACACAGCCGCATCCACTTCACAGGACGGACTGTTCAAGACCGGGCAGGCGCTCCCGCGCTGCCCGGCATCTGGGTCCCTCAACCCCCGGGCCAGTTTTAGGGGCGCGAATGCGCCCCTAACAAAACTGCGCCCGGGGCCACGGCCCCCCCAGCCCCCCCCCACGCTACGCCACTGTCCAGGTCTGTCAACCTCTGACCCACCTAGGGGCCCTATCACATTCCTCGCGCAAACGTTTGCGCCGGCGCAAAAATGCATTAACGCGAGGGGTAAAACCCTTTGCGCTGAACTTTGTATTACAATGTCAGCACAACAAACACGTGTATACGTCTACCGCGGATGAACCTGCGCGAGCTTACTGTGCGTCGCGCATCCTATACTTAACAGTGTGGGGGCAAATGCGTTTGTGCGCTTGTACGCAGATGGTGTTACAGAACAGCCGTCACTTTCAAGTTATTGGCACATAAAACATTAAACGTTTGTTGGTTCAATGTTAAATGTAATATGTACAATTTGGGCTCTATTACAATCCCCGTGCTAAAACGGGGGCAGGAGGGAGAAAAAACTGTGCCCGCAGCTTTCCACCTACCGTCCCGGTTTAACGGGGGATTAGAATGCAGGTGCAAAAAATGCTGCCTGCATTGTTTGCGCCAGTTATGCGCAGTCGCGCGCATCCTCTCAATGGAGTCCATAGGACTCCATTGAAGCAGACGCCGGCTGTCACATGACCAGCCGGATCACGCCTCGCGAGATCTGGCCGGTCGGCGTAGGGTTACGCTGGGGGGACTTTTTTCCCCAGTCTTTCCCTGCTCCTGCCGGCCGGAGGAGGTGAACAGAGCCGCGGTCCTCGCCGCAGGACATGTGATTTATTTCATGTCTTTTTAGGCTGGTGTTAACTGATTCTGCAGACTTTTCGCTAACCAGAGCCAGGCGTTAATCAGCGCTGGGACTTTGTAATTCCAGCACTGATTAACACTTTGCGCTCCCTATACTTAACATGGGGAGCGCAAAGTGCAGTAACCTCGCGCAGAGGAGCGCAAGGTACCAAACGCAAACGTTTTTTTTAACCCGCTTGTGTTTGGATTGTAATATGCGGCAGATACCGCAGCTAACGTGAGTGCTCACGCAGGTGAGCACTACTGTTAACAGTGTGACAGAACAGCTGTCATAAAAAGTTCCTCCTGCCCAGAGACTATGGCCCGTGAAAGAGACTATTGGGGAACTGGTGGACCTTTTAAATACATTTTGGTTTTCACTGTTTTATAGATATGCCAGTTAACTAAAGATTTCTGATGTCTGTGTGTTATTCCCTGTATAGTGTAGATCTCTGTTTACGTGCCTTCTTCTTCCCCCATTCTCCATTGTTTGAAGGCCCTGGGTAGTTATCTGATCTGTAATGTTGTTTGTTTGATTGTATGCAAATGTACTGGTCCTTGACTCTATCTGTCCTCTCTGTGAATAAACAGTCAGTTCTATTCTGACCAAGCTTGAAGTCACGACTCATGTTTAGGGGAACCAGGAATCTTCTGCCCGCTGTTCCAAGGAATGGCTCCAGGTCTACAGCTTCGGCTTATTCCTGGGGGTGCTAGCCAGGCTCTCTAGCCACAGCTCAAGGCCCGGTGTATGTAAGGTACCAGAGAAAGGTGTGAGAGTCACTAGGAGAAACTGAGTGTCCAGTGAGGAAGCAGCATTTGGCAGATGTGACCCTGTCCGGGCACAGAGATCTGTTACAGTCCCTCTTCCCAAATAGTCGTTGAGACGCAGTATAGGTTAAGCAAGTTGGTTTATTGTAAAACCGCACATACACGGTCCATTTATACGGTACAGTCCCATTGTTCTCTCCCATGCCCGCCCCCAGACACCCTGGCGCCAGTTCTGCCACTGCCTCTAGCCCGAGCCCTTATTGTATGTTTAACAGGGTACCAGCTCTTGGTGCTACACTAGAAAGAATTGGGTATAATACCCAGTGTGAGCGCACTTAACTTGCAAGAGTAGATCTTTCAGCAGTGATCCTAGGGAATTTTGATGCCAGAGTCAGAGTGAAATAGACCTAATATTGAGAAATAGAGACAACTCCATGGTGCAAAATAACGTTTGAACATGTACAGGTAGTGGAAATGAAAACTATGATATGATGACAAAATCACAAGGGTGGAGCCCTAATCGGCTCAGATGATATACGCCTCTTGACCACTCTGGGGGGTCACACCCCTTGTGAAGAAATCTTCTGATATTCAGGTATATAGATATCTTCAGTGTTCAAGCGTCGTCGCGCTTTATGGTAATGGCTTCTTATTACTTAGAAACAAGAAGAAATCTCCATTGCGCAGTAGAAATGTATCTTGGAGATATAATAACAGATGGGTACTCACGGTCACCAGAGCCTCTGTTGGTAGTGGCTCAGTAAATAAGCATGTATGGAAATCAAGTCTCAGGCTGGAATATGAATAAACGTTGATAAAACGTAGATAAAACCAAAAGAAGGTTTATTTAAAACTCAATTTTAAAATAAAGTAAAAAGAGACGCGTTTCGTCTGCACACACTGCAGACTTCCTCAGTCTTGTACATAAAAATCACATTAGCACATTTATATAGTTGTGCAATAAACCATAATTGTCGGCACCTGCAGTTACTGACCGCACCTTGCGTGTCAACTGCGATGTCGGCGTGCGTTCCATTCTGAGACTTCCGGTCACGTGGGATGTCAACGTGCGTTCCACTCTGAAGTTTCCGGTCACATGTCCGGATATTGAGTCCTACTGCGGTTCCTCATATGCGTTCCATAAATGCAGATTTCCAATGTACGTTCCACAAATACATTTCACACAGTGGCCACTTGTAGATGAGACTCATAGTAAATCTTCATTTCTTGCCCTGATTATTAGGCCTAATAAAAGAAAACCATATACTAATGTACAACCGGATACTAGAAACGGCAAACAATGATAATCATATCAGCCAATTAACTCGTAGTATGGGACTGAAATGATATAATAGATGTGCATATAATACACATAACTGGATAGCAATTCATAATGTCAAATTTAATGAAGAAAGTGACAGATCTCGAAATCGGCATTTAAGCCGTTTGGTTCAAGAGTGTTAAGTTGAAATATCCATTTCATTTCAGTTTTAGCTAATTTTTAAATCGAGATTTTCCCCTCTCCAATGTTTCGTTACTTTTTCAATACCAAAGAATTCCAGTCCAATGGGACTGCTATTATGGTTAAGTTTAAAATGATTAGAGACACAGTGTCTATCAAAACCTTTTAAGATGTTATTAATGTGCTCGTTTACTCGGACTTGTAATGCACGTGTAGTTTTCCCTACGTAATATTTATCACAAGGACAACGTAGTATATAAATGAGATATTTAGAAAAGCAAGTTAGTTTGTCTCTAATTTTATGTCTATTGCTGGCGACACAGAATGTAGTTATGTGTCTTTTTTTATTATGTGATTTTCTGCAACTAGTGCAGTCTCCACAGCCGTAGAAACCAGGTGAAAGTCCAAACCAATTTGTTTGTGTCTTATTTTCCCATATATGATTCTTTACCAGTTTTTGTTTTAAACTACCTCCACCTCTATATATGACTTGGGGTTTTAATGGTAGGATATCCCTAAGTATAGGGTCCTCTCTAAGTAATGGCCAATATTTTTGGATATGTCTTTTCATGTTTCTATTTCCAGTATTATAATCCATAATAAAGGGGAATGCAATATGATCAGACTTATTCTTGGCTTTATATTGTAATAACAGATTCCTATCTGTATTATGAACTTGTGTCCTTGTCCGTTCTAATTCCATCCTTTTGTATCCCTTTTCCATGAGATTATTCACTACTTTATTAGACTGTTTTTGAAACTCTTGAATGTCCGTACAATTCCTACGGAGACGGGTCATCTCCCCTTTAGGAACAGCTCTGAGCCATGGGGGAAATGGTCACTTGCTAGACTAATATAACTATTAACATGAACATCCTTGAAGTGGGTTCTGGTCTTCATAACCCCATCTTCAATATATATCTTTAAATCCAGGTAATCTACCTCTAGGTTACTAATTTTATAGTCCAGTTTAATTCCCCATAGATTAGTATTAAGATACACTAAAAATTCATTCAGGGCACATAAGTCCCCTTCCAGATGATAATAACATCATCAATATATCTTCTGTACAGGATCAGGTGTTGCCCCCAGCAGTGCCCGGTCCATACCATCTGGTGCTCCCAGTATGCCATGAACAGATTGGCATAGCTGGGGGCAAACCTGGTCCCCATGGCCGTACCAATTAACTGTAAATAAAAGCCATAATCGTACCAAAAATAATTATTTTGCAGTATCAATTTAATGCCCTCAATTATGAAGTCTATTTGTTCCTCTTCAAAATGACCTAACTCTCTAAGAAAAACTCCACAGCTTCACATCCTAGATGGTGGGGAATTATGGTATATAATGAGTTAACATCGCAGGTAACCAATTGGAAGGTGTCTTCCCATGTTATATTTGCTAATGTATTAATGATAGCCATAGTATCTTTAACGTATGAGCGAGTTGAAACAACTAAAGGTTGCAATAAGTGATCCAAATATTCTGACAAATTAGAGGAAATTGACCCTATCCCAGATACTATAGGTCGTCCGGGGGATTCTCTCGATCCTTATGAA
Organism: Leptobrachium leishanense; assembly: GCA_009667805.1. Classification (NCBI taxonomy): domain Eukaryota; kingdom Metazoa; phylum Chordata; class Amphibia; order Anura; family Megophryidae; genus Leptobrachium; species Leptobrachium leishanense. Next base: position 22,118,488 of record CM019074.1, read on the forward strand.
CCTTGGGTAAGTAATAAAAAACTGGAACTTTAGGGTGTTGCACATGTAGATATTCAAATTCGTTCTCTGTTAAAATGTCCGATTCTTTTCCTTTGTCCAAATAAATGGAAAATTTGGTGATGATTGATGTCGTTGGGTCTCCTTCTAGATGTTTATAAGTAGTAGTGTCTCCCAACAGCCTCAGTGCCTCTCTCTCATATTTATCCTTACTGAGGACTACTACCCCCCTCCTTTGTCCGCAGGTTTAATAATTAACTCTTTATTTTTACATAGGGAGTTTAGTGCTCGTGTTTCTTCCTTTGTGATGTTACTTCTCCTTAGAGGTTTGTTCTTCTTTTCTTCTTTTCTGATTTCAGATAGTATCATCAGATCAAAAGCTTCCATCTCTTTGGATATCATATGTCTAGGATAGAATTTGGATTTCTTTTTAAGAGTAGTGTGTTTATATTTTCCTTCCTCTGCTATTATTCGTTCTATAGGTGTTTTGGCAAAGAATTTTTTTAAACAGAGACTACGTTTAAATTTTTGCAAATCGATATACGTGTTGAAGCTGTTCATTGGTTTTTTGGGTATAAATTTTAGTCCTCTACTAAGGAGGTGGATTTCACCATGGGTGAGTTCCTTTCCGCTTAAATTGAAAATTCCCTCAGATGTTACATTTTTCCTCTTTTTTCTCGTCTGGAGGTCTCTTCCTCCTCTTCTTCCTCGTTTTCTAAGGATCGTTTTCGTGAGTGTATTCCCAGTAACCGGCCTCCTTCTGCCCCCTTTACTTTGCCCTTGCGCTGCTCCATTGGGTTCAGAGGTTTCAGAAGTGCAGCCTAGCTCCGGTGGGGGCCGCCATCTTAGATCACGGCTACACCCCCGGGTCTCCCCTCACTGCTTGACGTCCTCACGCATAGCGTGATGACGTCAGATAGCCGGGGAACCCCTAGCTGCCCGGAATCCCCTGGTGGAGATAGGGGGTTCATTTGAGGGTTCACAGAGATGCTGATGGGGTTGTGTATAGAGATGCTGATGGGGTTGTGTATAGAGATGCTGTGAGGCTGTGTATAGAGATGCTGTGAGGCTGTGTGTAACGAAAACCGCTACTCAGCAGGAGTGTATTCTCCAATAACTCCGTCCTTGCCTTGGAGCAGTGGGAGGTAGCATGCCAACCGAGGTGTCTGCCCTGGATGCAGTGAAGGCGGCTAATCAGAATCAGCCAATCTGCTGAATGGAGCCTGTAATGCCGCTATTAAGAGGGCATCTGTGACAGATCCCGCTACTCTGGGTGAGTAGATCCGCTGTCAGCGCCGAGTACACCTGGAGGTCGGTAGTGTGGTAGCGAGGTGCTGCTGGTCCTCGTAGGATACCCCGAGGTTGCAGCGCTGTAGAGAGGTCCTTGAAGCGTCCCGGTTCCCAAAGTCCTGTTATCCCCAATTACTAGCCGAGGCAGCAGTAAAGGTCTTTAAAAAACCCACATTTACCTAAAGAAATATAAGTCTATTTAAAACTAAAAATGAGCAATCTACAATACATTTAAAACCAAACAATATAACTGAACATAAAGTATTTTGGAGTTTGAAGCATGGAGCGCTACGTCAGTGACAGATACATTGTAGCAAGCATGTACTCCATGGTTACTAGCAGGATCGGTGCAGGGGAAAAACATGATTAATTAGAAGTCTAGCAACAGTTTTACATTAAATCTAACTGTGACGGAAGGGCCGCCACGGGGTATAAAAAGATTATTATATGTGTGTAGTTATTCATTCATTTAAAAGGTTAAATTTGTTTCTATAATTTAGTATCTGTTTTGATGTATTTCGTTTACCCTGTATTTATCTGTGACGGCCGCCACTACGCTGTAGCGCAGTACAGCAGTTCAAGTGTTTATTTATTTGTGTGTTATTAAAAGTTCGTTAGCCCTTATTTTTATAAGTACCCCAATGTGATTTTCCCTGTTGTTACCCGCTCATTCAGAGCCACAGAAAGTTCACCAGACGAGCTGGCGCCGAGCCCCAAGATAAGGGCTGTGCACAGCAGAGGGGGGCCCAGGTTAAGAAGAAATTGGGCAATGGCTCGGGGCAGTGTCAGAAATCACCCCGGGAGGGCTGAGGGCGGGCCAGGGGAGAACAATGCCTTTTTCCCTCATAAATACACCTGTGTTCCCCATGAAATATAAATCACTCGTTTGAACCTTTACTCCTGCCTGGGCTAGTAATTAGGAATAACAGGGCTTTGGGAACCGGGACGCTTCAAGGACCTCTCTACAGCGCTGCAACCTCGGGGTATACTATGAGGACTAGCGGCACCTCGCTACCACACTACCGACCTCCAGGTGTACCTAGCGCTGACTTAAATACTTAAATATTCCTCCTCCTCCTTTCTGATCTGAGGACCCGCAGGAATGCTGTCTTGAGAGCTAGGGAAGGCCTCCTCTTCCTCCTGCTGCTCTGCCTCTAGTGCCGCATCTATAATACCCCGCAAAGCGCGCTCCAGCAGGAACACTAAAGAAATTGTGTCACTGATGTATGCACTGTCCCTGCTCACCATCCTCGTTGCCTCCTCAAATGGTGACAGTACAGTCCATGCATCCTTGATCATCAGCCACTACGGGAGGGGGAAACAAAGTTGACCTGAACCTGTCCTTGTGCCATACTCACACAGCTACTCCTTGATGGCCCTCTGCTGCTTGTGCAGACGCTGCAGCATTGCTAATGTCGAGTTCCACCTGGTGGGCATGTCACAGATCAGACGGTTTGTGGGAAGGTGGAATTCTCTTTGAATTTCTGCCAGGCGAACACTTGCTGGGAATGACAGTCTGAAGTAGCTGCAGACTTTTCTGGTCTGGCTGAGCTCTGCCAGCCCTGGGTACCTGGTTAGGAAACGCTGTACCACCAGATTTAGGACGTGTGCTAGGCGGTAGATCCGCCTGTGACGGGACGGCCGCCACTACGCTGTAGCGCAGTACAACCGTTCAAGTGTTTATTTATTTGTGTGTATTAAAAGTTCGTTAGCCCTTATTTTTATAAGTACCCAATGTGATTTTCCCCGTTTTATATATATGCCAGTTAACTAAAGATTTCTGATGTCTGTGTGTTATTCCCTGTATAGTGTAGATCTCTGTATTAGTACCTGCTATTGTGTAAATTCTCTCAGTAAGAGATTCCTTTTGTTTACGTGCTTTCTCTTCCCCCATTCTCCATTGTTTGACGGTCCTGGGTAGTTAATCTGATTTGTGCAGTTATCTGCTTGATTGTATGTAAATGAGGTTGGTGGTTGAGTGTATCTCTGTGTTGTGTAATAAACGGTCAGTTCTATTCTGACCAAGCTTGAAGTCACGACTCATGTTTTGGAGTACCAGGAATCTTCTGCCCGCTGTGCCAAGGAAAGGCTCCAGGTCTACAGCTTTGGCTTATTTCTGGGGGGTGCTAGTCAGGCTCTCTATAGGCACCGGGCCTTGAGCTGCGGCTAAGGTACAAGAGAAAGGTGTGAGAGTCACGAGGAGAAACTGGGTGTCCAGCGAGGAAGCAGCATTTGGCAGATGTGACCCTGTCCGGGTACAGAGATCTGTTACATTGGTGGCAGCGTGTGGGATGCTTCCTACAGTCTAAGGACATCCAAAGCATCACCAGGATTCAATATCCAGACGGTGCGGCAGAAGCGAAAGTTGGCGGGCAGCGGTGGGATCGGCTGAGACCAGACAAGCAGGGGGAGATACAGCCGCTGGCTTGACCCCGGTCTCAGCCACCGCGACACGCCGAGCGTCTGGAGTAGACATCATCCAGGGGGAGAATCTGAGACCAGCCCAGCAGGGGGAGATACAGCCGCTGGCTTGACCCCGGTCTCAGACACCCCTGGGTTCGAGAAGTGGACAGTACCAGCAACGGCGGTGACCCTGTATGGCACAGCGCTACGAAGGGCTGAAGCGCACGGTCCTGAAAGAACTGTTAAAAGCCAGAGGCAAGGCGCCCGGAGGCAAGGCGAAAGCGGTCATCATCGGAGAACTGATGGAGGACGACCGCAACAGCGTGGCTCCCTCTGAGGGCTCCGACACCTCAGAATGGAGGCGAGAGGTGCAGTGGCGGCTGGCCCTATATGGAATGGACCCCTCCGCCGAAATCATCGGGAGGGTCCTGGCCGACACAGACAAGCTCCGCCAGGCAGCGATCCAGCAAAGGTCCGGGGGGTCGCTGTCCCCCCAAGGCAGTACCGGACCCCCCAAACAGAAAATACCGTTCGCGGCATTCAAGCTCTTCCCAGAGGGGAGTGAAGACATCGACAGGTTCCTGCAGGATTTCGAGAGGCAATGTGCCCTGCAGGAGGTGGCGGTCCGAGACTGGGTACCCATCCTGGCGAGCAAATTGACCGGCAGGGCGGCCGAAGCCTATCGGGCGGTGGCGGACGAAGACTGTATGGTGTACGAGCGGGTCAAGGAACATCTGCTGGCCCGCTATGCACTCACCCCGGAGGCGTATCGAGTCCGATTTCGAACCTTAAGAAGGGGCACTCAGGACTCTTATGCAGAGTGGGGACACAGGATGCAGCAGGCGCTCCGTAGCTGGATACAGGGGTGCCAAGCTACCCAACCGGACCAGATCATCCAGCTGCTATTACTGGAGCAGTTCTACAACTACTCTCCTCCAGAGGTCCGGGACTGGGTACGAGACCGGTGCCCCCTCACCCTGTCTGAAGCCACCCGCCTTGCTGACGAGTACCAGGACGCCAGGCGAGTAGCCCCTCCGGTCATCCGAGCCCCACCTCCCCGCTTCCATCCAGCGCCACAGTTACGCCCTGCTCCCCTCGAACGAGCACCCAGGCCTCTGGCACCCCCCACCCCGGCTCCTCGGGTAGGACCCCGGTGCTATGGGTGTAACTAGATCGGACACATACGGGACCGTTGTCCCCTGAACACCCACCGTCCGGCACCGTCCCGGGCAGCGCACCCACCGAGCCGAGCGGCAGGATACTGTTGCCATCAGGAACCAGAACCCACAGCCGCCCTCGAGGAAGACTGGGGCATCCTGCATGAGGCCGACCCAGTGCAAGCAGCCGCGCAGGACAACCGTCAACACCATCGCCAACAAGTCCGGGTGAATGGTCAACTTGCCAGCGGTCTGCGAGACACCGGTGCAACCCTTACCCTGGCACAGCCCCATCTTATCCACTCGGCTGCTTCAACCGGGTATTCGGTGGCCGTCAGAGTCGCTGGCGGCCATGTGTATCGAATCTCTACGGCCCGCGTCCATCTAGATTGGGGCACGGATGCCCGGGACGTGGAGGTCGGGGTCATGAAGAATCTACCGTCCGAGGTCTTACTTGGCAACGACCTGGGACTGCTGACCTCCACCTTTGAGGACCATCATCCTGGCGGGGTATGCCCCGTTACCACCCGCAACCAAGCACGGAAGGCTCCACACACCGACTCCGAGGGGACCACGGTAAGCCAGACCAGACCAACACCCCCCCTTGGCCCTGACAACACCCCTGCCCTGACCTGGGATTCCCCGACGGACTTTGCCCAAGCCACCCGGGACGATATTACCCTTGCCCCATACCGACAACAAGCAGGGAGGGACCCGGGAGGGTTAGGGGAGGTGAGATTTGCCTGGGACCAAGGGAAGCTGTACAGGACATCGGGGGGGTACGAGCCAGGGAATAGACCGAGTACCCCATAGGCAGCTGGTAGTGCCGGCGAAATATCGGCGCGATCTGTTAAGGATCGCGCATGATATTCCCCTTGCGAGCCATCTCGGGCACCGGCGGACATTACACCGCCTGACCCAGAGCTTCTTTTGGCCCGGTTTATCAGGGGAGGTTAGGGACTACTGTCGGACGTGCGAGGTGTGCCAGCGAGTAGGGAAGCGGGGGGACGCCAAGAAAGCTCCCCTGAGACCCTTGCCCATAGTGGGAGAACCTTTTAGACGGGTGGCGGTGGATCTGGTAGGACCCTTGGCGGTGCCTAGCCCTACGGGCAAGAAGTATATTTTGACCGTAGTGGACTACGCCACCAGGTACCCCGAAGCCGTGGCCCTCCGGGATATCCACGCAGAGACCGTTGCCGGAGCTCTGCTGCAGATATTCTCCAGGGTCGGATTTCCCAAAGGAAATCCTGTCTGACAAGGGCACACAATTTACGGCCGAGGTGACACAGCAGCTCTGGAGACTGTGCGGGATTAAACCCCTGTACAGCTCCCCTTACCACCCGCAGACCAACGGGCTCTGCGAGCGGTTCAACGGGACCCTCAAACAGCTTCTCCGCACCTTTACCATGTCCCATAAGGACTGGGAACGCCATCTGCCCCACCTACTGTTCGCGTACCGGGAGGTACCCCAGGAAGCCACAGGCTTCTCTCCCTTTGAGCTACTGTACGGCCGGAGAGTCCGAGGCCCCTTGGACTTGCTCCGGGAGCACTGGGAAGGTGCTCTGGCCGAGGAGGGGACCTCGGCCATAGATTATGTGCTTGAGTTTAGGGACCGGCTGCAGGAATTGACCGCCCTGGTACGGGACAATCTCCAAGCGGCCCAAACCAAGCAAAAGAGGTGGTATGACCGGTCGGCTAGGGACCGCACCTTCCAGATAGGGCAGAAAGTATTAGCCCTCCGACCGGTCAAACAAAATAAGTTGCAGGCAGCCTGGGAAGGACCCTACAAAATCTTAGAAAAGATCTGCGATACCACCTTCACCGCAGCCAGATGTTCAGATGAAAGGATACACAGAACCTTTCATGTGAACATGCTGAAACCGTTTTTCGAAAGGGAAGAGGCAGTAGCCGCCATCTGCGCGCCGGACGCGGGGGATCTGGAGGATCTCCCCCTGCCGGTACTGCCCGGGGATCCAAGCGCCCAGGGGGTAGCTGATGTCCGGCTGGGCGAGGGGCTCACCCCCCGCCACAAGGAACAGGCTCAGCAGGTGCTACAGGAGCACCGAGACCTGTTCTCATCCCGTCCCGGCTACACCTCCGTAGCCCTGCATCGGGTCGATACCCAGAGTCAAGCCCCTTTGCGGCAGACGGAGTACCGAATTCCCGATGCAGTGAGAGATGGGATGCAGAAAGAGATCCGTGAGATGTTGGATCTAGGGGTAATAGAACCCTCCGAGAGCCCCTGGGCCTCCCCGGTGGTTCTAGTACCCAAGAAGGATGGCACTACCAGGTTCTGTGTGGACTATAGAAAGTTAAATGACCACACTGTCACTGACGCATACCCCATGCCCCGAGTCGACGAGCTCCTAGACCGGATTGCCCAGGGAAACTTTCTCACCACCATTGACTTATGTAAGGGGTACTGGCAGATTCCCCTTGCCGAGGAAGGTGTGCCGAAATCGGCATTCATCACTCCGTTTGGCTTATACCAATTTCGGGTTATGCCATTCGGGATGAAGAATGCCCCAGCCACTTTCCAACGCATGGTGGATCGGCTGCTAGAGGGGATGCAAGACTTTACCAGCACCTACCTTGATGACATAGCCATCTTCAGCAACACCTGGGGGGAACACTTACAGCATTTACAGGCCGTACTGGACCGCCTTGGCACCGCCGGTCTGACCATAAAGCCAGACAAGTGCCACGTCGGCATGTCCGAGGTCCAGTACCTGGGCCACCGGGTGGGCTGCGGAAGGCAGCGCCCAGAACCCACCAAGGTTGAAGCTGTTGCCCAGTGGCCCACTCCCCGCACCAAGACCCAGGTGTTAGCCTTTCTAGGTACGGCAGGATACTACCGCCGCTTCGTCCCCAACTACAGCGCCATTGCCAAACCCCTGACTGACCTGACCCGCAAGAACCTTCCCCGACAGGTACTGTGGTCTCCTGAGTGTGAAGAAGCCTTCCAGCAGCTCAAGCAAGCCTTGGTGGAAGCCCCCGTGTTGACTGCTCCTGATTCCACTAAACGTTTTGTTGTCCACACAGACGCATCTATGTTCGGATTAAGAGCAGTGCTGAGCCAGGTCGGTGAAGACGGGCATGACCACCCGGTTGCCTACATCAGCCGGAAACTTTTACCCAGGGAGGTGGCTTATGCGGCCATCGAGAAGGAGTGCCTTGCCCTGGTATGGGCACTGAAGAAATTGCAACCGTATTTGTATGGGCGCTCCTTCACGGTCCTCACGGACTACAATCCCCTGGTATGGCTGAACCGGGTGGCCGGGGACAACGGCAGGCTCTTGCGGTGGAGCCTGGCCCTCCAGCCCTTCAATTTCACCATCCAGTATCGGCCTGGGAAGCAAAATGGCAATGCGGACGGACTATCCCGCCAGACTGAGCTTGAAACTTAGGGTGGGTGGGGGCCATGGACATCCCCAAGCGGACCCGAAGAGGGTCTCACCGGGTCTGCCATCTGGTAACTTGGGGGAGATATGTGACGGGACGGCCGCCACTACGCTGTAGCGCATTACAACCGTTCAAGTGTTTATTTATTTGTGTGTATTAAAAGTTCGTTAGCCCTTATTTTTATAAGTACCCAATGTGATTTTCCCCGTTTTATATATATGCCAGTTAACTAAAGATTTCTGATGTCTGTGTGTTATTCCCTGTATAGTGTAGATCTCTGTATTAGTACCTGCTATTGTGTAAATTCTCTCAGTAAGAGATTCCTTTTGTTTACGTGCTTTCTCTTCCCCCATTCTCCATTGTTTGACGGTCCTGGGTAGTTAATCTGATTTGTGCAGTTATCTGCTTGATTGTATGTAAATGAGGTTGGTGGTTGAGTGTATCTCTGTGTTGTGTAATAAACGGTCAGTTCTATTCTGACCAAGCTTGAAGTCACGACTCATGTTTTGGAGTACCAGGAATCTTCTGCCCACTGTGCCAAGGAAATGCTCCAGGTCTACAGCTTTGGCTTATTTCTGGGGGTGCTAGTCAGGCTCTCTATAGGCACCGGGCCTTGAGCTGCAGCTAAGGTACAAGAGAAAGGTGTGAGAGTCACGAGGAGAAACTGGGTGTCCAGCGAGGAAGCAGCATTTGGCAGATGTGACCCTGTCCGGGTACAGAGATCTGTTACACCGCCGTCAGCGCCGAGCTTGTCTGGAGGTATAGAGTCAGGGGTAGCGGGCTGTATGAATTTGGCGGTGATTAAGCGCTTTTGCATGATCCTTGAAGCGTCGCGGTTCCCCAAGCCCTGTTATCCCGAATTACTAGCCGAGGCAGGAGTAAAGGTTCAAACAGGTACCAGTTTATTTAACATGGGGGATACAGAGGTATTTATGGGGAATGAAACCATTGTTCTCCCCTGGCCTGCCCTCAGTCCTCCTGTGGTGATCTTTACCTTTGCCTCGAGCCCTTGCCCAATCTGCCTTGGTTAACCTGGGGGACCCCTGCTGTGCGCAGCCCTTATCTCGGATCTCGGCGCCAGCTCATCTGTCCCCCCCTCCCAGAACCTCTCCCTGTCCAGGCAGCGCCGGGCCCCCCCCTGTGGTGTGAGCACTCCTTTGTCCTGGCGTCTCCCTGTGGCTTTCAGCCCGAGTTTGTGGTTTTACCAGGGATTTCGGGGTAATCCCCTGGGAGCGGCGGCATGCTGGGGGTACAGCCTGGTAGCTCGGGTCCGGGGGCTGGTTCCGTCCAAAAAGCGCCCGGATCGGATCCACAGAGCCCGAGCTGCGAAGGGGGAAAGTTCAGATGCTGTACCCGAGCAAGAGTCACTGGTTGCCGGCCGCGCTCAGAGCGAGGGATCCCTGGTCGGAGTTCGGGTTTCTCGGGGTGTTTCGTTCTGTAATTCGCACCCCCGTAAGCACCTATTTTTAGGAGTCCACTGGCCAAGAAGCACTCTTCTGCGCAGGGGCGGATCCAGAGACTAGTCTCGGGAGGGGCACTTACAGAAAATAAGGTGTTTTAGCAGAGAGCCCAACTCACGAGAATTTACAGAGGGCCCGGCTCACAGGAGCTTACAATCTAGAGGAGCAGAGGGCACCCAGGAGCTTACAATCTAGAGGAGCAGAGGGCACCCAGGAGCTTACAATCTAGAGGAGCAGAGGGCACCCAGGAGCTTACAATCTAGAGGAGCAGAGGACACCCAGGAGCTTACAATCTAGAGGAGCAGAGGGCACCCCGGATTTTACAATCTAGAGGAGCAGAGGGCACCCCGGATTTTACAATCTAAAGGAGCAGAGAGCCCCCAGCTCACACATGGATTTGCCCCCAGCTCAAGGATTTGCCCAGCTCATGGATTTGCCCCAGGTCATGGATTTGCCCAGCTCATGGATTTGCCCCCAGGTCATGGATTTGCCCAGCTCATGGATTTGCCCCAGGTCATGGATTTGCCCAGCTCATGGATTTGCCCCCAGGTCACGGATTTGCCCAGCTCATGGATTTGCCCCCAGGTCATGGATTTGCCTAGCACATGGATTTGCCCCCAGCTCATGGATTTGCCCCCAGGTCATGGATTTGCCCAGCTCATGGATTTGCCCCCAGGTCATGGATTTGCCCAGCTCATGGATTTTCCCCCAGGTCATGGATTTGCCCAGCACATGGATTTGCCCAGCTCATGGATTTGCCGCCAGGTCATAGATTTGCCCAGCTCATGTATTTGCCCAGCTCATGTATTTGCCCCCAGGTCATGGATTTGCCCAGCTCATGGATTTGCCCCCAGGTCATGGATTTGCCCAGCTCATGTATTTGCCCAGCTCATGTATTTGCCCCCAGGTCATAGATTTGCCCAGCTCATGGATTTGCCCCCAGGTCATGGATTTGCCCAGCACATGGATTTGCCCCCAGGTCATGGATTTGCCCCCAGGTCATGGATTTGCCCAGCTCATGTATTTGCCCAGCTCATGTATTTGCCCCCGGGTCATGGATTTGCCCAGCTCATGGATTTGCCCCCAGGTCATGGATTTGCCCAGCTCATGGATTTGCCCAGCTCATGGATTTGCCCCCAGCTCATGTATTTGCCCCCAGGTCATGGATTTGCCCAGCTCATGGATTTGCCCCCAGGTCATGGATTTGCCCAGCACATGGATTTGCCCAGCTCATGGATTTGCCCCCAGCTCATGGATTTGCCCAGCTCATGGATTTGCCCCCAGCTCATGGATTTGCCCAGCTCATGGATTTGCCCCCAGGTCATGGATTTGCCCAGCACATGGATTTGCCCAGCTCATGGATTTGCCCCCAGCACATGGATTTGCCCAGCTCATGGATTTGCCCCCAGCTCATGGATTTGCCCCCAGCTCATGGATTTGCCCAGCTCATGTATTTGCCCAGCTCATGAATTTGCCCCCAGCTCATGTATTTGCCCCCAGCTCATGGATTTGCCGAGCTCATGGATTTGCCCCCAGGTCATGGATTTGCCCAGCACATGGATTTGCCCAGCTCATGGATTTGCCCCCAGCACATGGATTTGCCCAGCTCATGGATTTGCCCAGCTCATGGATTTGCCCCCAGCTCATGGATTTGCCCCCAGGTCATGGATTTGCCCAGCTCATGTATTTGCCCAGATCATGGATTTGCCCCCAGGTCATGGATTTGCCCCCAGGTCACACATGGATTTGCCCCCAGGTCACACATGGATTTGCCCCCAGCTCATGGATTTGCCCCAGCTCTCACCTGGATTGTTGCCCCAGCTCCGGCAGGGGGTTGAGGGACCCAGATGCCGGGCAGCGCGGGAGCGCCTGCCCGATCTTGAACAGTCCGTCCTGTGAAGTGGATGCGGCTGTGTGCGTGCGCAGCCGGTCACGCGGTCCGGCCAGTCAGGTGGTACAGAGACTCAGTACCACCTGATTAGCCGGACCACGTGACCGGCTGCGCACGCACACAGCCGCATCCACTTCACAGGACGGACTGTTCAAGACCGGGCAGGCGCTCCCGCGCTGCCCGGCATCTGGGTCCCTCAACCCCCGGGACAAATCTCGGGGGGGGGCAATTGCCCCGTTGCCCCCCCCTGGATCCGCCCCTGCTTCTGCGTGGTTTCCACACTACGGGGCAGGGCGGGCAAGTTTGGGCGGCTTGGCAGAGACAGTCAGCGGCGGCTCGAGGCATTCACAGACCGGGCGTCTTCCCGGGGCTGTGGACAGGCGGGGGACAGGTCAACCATGGGGAGAATTACAGGGGGAACTTATAAAAACACAACCTAACGAATTCTTTAATATACCATACTAAAACCACCTTTTTAAAATTTTGTACCGCGCTACGGTATAGTGGCGGCCGTCCCGTCACAGTGGCGTTAGCTTCCGAGTGTTCCTGGTCGCTGAGGATGACCGTATCATGCACTACCTCCACCCAGCTACGTACTAGTCCTTTATGTTTCTGGGGACACAAAACCCTCCCTTGAGGAATCCCCACTTTAAATGTCCCCACAACTTAAAGGAACACTTTAATAAAAAAATCATCCCCCCCGTTTTTTAATCTTAACCCCTTAGTGACCGGGCGGTTTTACACGAATCCGTCCGTTCGTGACCGCTGCTGTTTTTACGTTTCTGCGCTCTTAGTGTTTACGTCAAATTTTCCTCTTACTCGTTTATGTAACCCACACATATTTTACACTGTTTTTCTCGTCACTAAATGGACTTTATAAAGATACCATTTTTTTCATCATTTCATATAATTTACTATAAAAAATATTGTGAAATATGACACAAAAATTGAAAAAACACCACTTTTTCGAACTTTGACCCCCAAAATTTCTTATGTATCAACAACCGTCAAAAAAAATTAATTATTTTGTAGTTTCTAAATTTAGTACTGAGTTTAGCAATACCCAATGTTTACATATTCCTCGCTTTTTTCCTTATTTTATGCAACAATAAGTGCAAGTAGCACTTTGCCATTTCCAAAGAGTTTATTTTCAAAACTAGTGATAGTGACATTGTAACATTGATATCTGTCACTAATTCCTGAATAACCCTCCACATATACATATTTTTTTAAAGTACACAAATCAAGGTATTAAACTTGGGGTATTTTGACTCTTTCCATGCAAACCATTTTACCACAAATCTATGCCAAAGTTTGAGAAAAAAAAAATTTGGTGATTTTTTTTTTTTGAACGCAATTTAAGAATACATGTACTGTGAACTTTAAGGTTTACTGCCAAAAAGCACCCCAAAATATGTTCAGCAACATCTTCTGAGTAAATTGATACCACCCAAGTATAGGTATGTCGGGTCATTTGGGGGCTAAAAGGCCTTATTTGGGGGGTGCGCATTTCAGTTTTCCAACTTGGAATTTTCACATTTCGTCATCATGCACCCATGTCCTATTTGGGACATTTTTGAAGCCGGCCAAAGTAATTTACCCCCATCAAACCATATATTTTTAGAAAGGGCACACCCTGGGGTGCTTCAAAGAGTTGTATTTTAACACTTTCCATGCACTAGCTCTATGTCAAACTTTCAGGTAGTCACTTTTTGTGTTATTTTTTTACACACATTGTACTTTAGGCATGAATTGTCAAATCCAGTTATGGGTTACTGCCAAAAAACACCCCAAAATATGTTCAGCAACATCTTCTGAGTAAATTGATACCACCCATGTATAGGTATGTCGGGTCATTTGGGGGCTAATAGGCCTTATTTGGGGGGTGCGCATTTCAGTTTTCCAACTTGGAATTTTCACATTTCGTCATCATGCACCCATGTCCTATTTGGGACATTTTTGAAGCCGGCCAAAGTAATTTACCCCCATCAAACCATATATTTTTAGAAAGGGCACACCCTAGGGTGCTTCAAAGAGTTGTATTTTAACACTTTCCATGCACTAGCTCTATGTCAAACTTTCAGGTAGTCACTTTTTGTGTTATTTTTTCACACACATTGTACTTTAGGCATGAATTGTCAAATCCAGTTATGGGTTACTGCCAAAAAACACCCCAAAATATGTTCAGCAACATCTTCTGAGTAAATTGATACCACCCATGTATAGGTATGTCGGGTCATTTGGGGGCTAATAGGCCTTATTTGGGGGGTGCGCATTTCAGTTTTCCAACTTGGAATTTTCACATTTCGTCATCATGCACCCATGTCCTATTTGGGACATTTTTGAAGCCGGCCAAAGTAATTTACCCCCATCAAACCATATATTTTTAGAAAGGGCACACCCTAGGGTGCTTCAAAGAGTTGTATTTTAACACTTTCCATGCACTAGCTCTATGTCAAACTTTCAGGTAGTCACTTTTTGTGTTATTTTTTCACACACATTGTACTTTAGGCATGAATTGTCAAATCCAGTTATGGGTTACTGCCAAAAAACACCCCAAAATATGTTCAGCAACATCTTCTGAGTAAATTGATACCACCCATGTATAGGTATGTCGGGTCATTTGGGGGCTAATAGGCCTTATTTGGGGGGTGCGCATTTCAGTTTTCCAACTTGGAATTTTCACATTTCGTCATCATGCACCCATGTCCTATTTGGGACATTTTTGAAGCCGGCCAAAGTAATTTACCCCCATCAAACCATATATTTTTAGAAAGGGCACACCCTAGGGTGCTTCAAAGAGTTGTATTTTAACACTTTCCATGCACTAGCTCTATGTCAAACTTTCAGGTAGTCACTTTTTGTGTTATTTTTTCACACACATTGTACTTTAGGCATGAATTGTCAAATCCAGTTATGGGCTACTGCCAAAAAACACCCCAAAATATGTTCAGCAACATCTTCTGAGTAAATTGATACCACCCATGTATAGGTATGTCGGGTCATTTGGGGGCTAATAGGCCTTATTTGGGGGTGCGCATTTCAGTTTTCCAACTTGGAATTTTCACATTTCGTCATCATGCACCCATGTCCTATTTGGGACATTTTTGAAGCCGGCCAAAGTAATTTACCCCCATCAAACCATATATTTTTAGAAAGGGCACACCCTGGGGTGCTTCAAAGAGTTGTATTTTAACACTTTCCATGCACTAGCTCTATGTCAAACTTTCAGGTAGTCACTTTTTGTGTTATTTTTTTACACACATTGTACTTTAGGCATGAATTGTCAAATCCAGTTATGGGTTACTGCCAAAAAACACCCCAAAATATGTTCAGCAACATCTTCTGAGTAAATTGATACCACCCATGTATAGGTATGTCGGGTCATTTGGGGGCTAATAGGCCTTATTTGGGGGGTGCGCATTTCAGTTTTCCAACTTGGAATTTTCACATTTCGTCATCATGCACCCATGTCCTATTTGGGACATTTTTGAAGCCGGCCAAAGTAATTTACCCCCATCAAACCATATATTTTTAGAAAGGGCACACCCTAGGGTGCTTCAAAGAGTTGTATTTTAACACTTTCCATGCACTAGCTCTATGTCAAACTTTCAGGTAGTCACTTTTTGTGTTATTTTTTCACACACATTGTACTTTAGGCATGAATTGTCAAATCCAGTTATGGGTTACTGCCAAAAAACACCCCAAAATATGTTCAGCAACATCTTCTGAGTAAATTGATACCACCCATATATAGATTTGTTCTGTTGTTTTTGGGGTGCTACGCCAATCTTTGACATGTGCTTGTCAATTTTCTAATTTGACATACAGTATCTTCTTTGCTTATCTTCTTTTTAGGGGCCTTTTTACATACCCCAGTTTTATGAACGTGCATATATTTGGTAAGCTAACACCCCAAAGTATTGTAAATGGAGTGTTTTTATGCTATGGATGCATCCGTTTTCTCCAAACAAATTGGATACAGTTTGGTGGTCATTTTTCATTTTCACACCCACATCAGTTTTGGACTGTGATTTAGGAGACACTGTTGTTTGTTACTGCATGAAAACTCTCCAGGTTGTTTTCTGCAAGGTCTCCTGAGTACACCCATGCCCCCCATGCATAGGTTTGCCAGGATTTTGGGAAGGTTCAAATACAATTTTTATGACTTTGTCATTGGAGTTGAAATTGAGATTATTTCTTCAGCTAGGCCTATCTTTGGTTTTGGGTCTACCGCATACCCCAGTTTGAATTATTGCCAGAAAATTGTTTATATTTGTTATGTTGACACCCCAAGGTATTGCATATGGAGTGCTTTGATGCCATGGATGCAACGGTTTTAGCCCAAAACATTTGAGAAGGTGTGTGGTGTAATTTTTCAATTTTCAGATTTTTACGCCCACAGTAGTTTTGGACTGTGATTTAGGAGACACTGTTGTTTGTTACTGCATGAAAACTCTCCAGGTTGTTTTCTGCAAGATCTCCTGAGTACACCCATGCCCCCCATGCATAGGTGTGCAAAGATTTTGGCAAAATACAGCACCAATTGTAGAACATAAAAATGTACGAATAAAATGTAAAAGTCTGGTGCCTGTCAAACTGGGGATGCTCTCTAGGGGGGCACAGGCTGTTGTCACTGAAGTGCATGAAACGCAAAATGTTTTCATACCTTCTACGTGACATTGATTGGGGGTAAATGGGGGTAGAGCAGATGGGGCTACTGCTCCAGTAGGAGCGAATTGAGGGCTTCTTTATGATGCCCTCAGCATAGTAAGTGCCCAGAATTTCAGAAATTCTGGCACATCTAGCGGGGTCCATTGCTGCCTTGCCAAGTAGGAGTCTGGCTTCGCAGCACAATGCTGATGGGCATACAGATTTGATTGGGCCACGATGTGGCCCAACAAATCATCCCCCATAAACACCTGCAAAAACTGTGTGGCGGTAAATCCTGCAACATCAATATTGATGCCAGGATTTGCCGTGAAAGCAGGGATATCTGGCCTCTGGCGATGAGGCACTACCCACTCCTCAGCTGGAGCTGTGCGTCTCCTGCTGGCAGGTGGTGACCCAGGATCTGCATCAGAAACATCACTAGATACATCAGCCAGCGTAGATAATGTATCTAGCGACGTCTCTGAGCAGTTAGCGGGGTCGAAATGAGGGTCTGAGTCTGACGCAGATGCCTCAGATTCTGACGCCAGGATGGCATATGCCTCCTCGGCGCTGTACACCCTCTCAGACATTATATATAATAGATTATAAAATTTTATAATTATTATATATATATAAGCGGATTGTTGGTTCTTAGAAGAACCGTTGGGTTTCACAAGAAAATACAAATAAACACCTAAATCTCTCTAAATCCCTCTAAACCTGCCTCAATTCTTCTAAATCTCCCTAAAATCTCTCTAAATCTGCCTCAATTTTTCTAATCTCACTAAATCTCACTAAAATCTCTAACCTGTCAAATCTGATCTCTCTCTCTCGCTCACCAAAACACAAGTGAGGAGAGGGAGGGAGAATCACAGAGGTCAGAGCCAATATTTACAAAATATTGACCTGACCTGACAAATTAGAAATTTTATTTTGATTTTTTCTAACTTCTGATTGGATGTTGCTAGCCTGCCTCTCTGAGGCAGGCTAGGAACATCCCACTCAGCCCCAAGATGACCCTGCCCTTAGAACCCTAACCCTAACCCTAACCCTACCCCTAACCCTACCCCTAACCCTAACCCTACCCCTAACCCTAACCCTAACCCTACCCCTACCCCTAACCCTAACCCTAACCCTACCCCTAACCCTACCCCTAACCCTAACCCTAACCCTAACCCTAACCCTAACCCTACCCCTAACCGTCAGTTTATTTTATTTATTTTTATTTTTATTTTACTTTTTATTTTACTTTTTTTTTCACTTTTTTTTACACTTTTTTTTACTCTGCTGGGTGCCTTGATCCCTCGAGGCACCCAGCAGAGCACCTGATCACTGATGTGATCGTTTTTGTACTGAGTGCCACGATACCTCGTGGCACTCAGTACTTCCTGCCACTACCGGAAGTGATCGCTCGGGGGGAGCGATCACGGACGGACCGGCGGCAGGTAAGCATATTGCAAGGATGCCTCGATGTCGAGGCATCCTTGTAATATACTCAGAGCAGCTGGAAGCGATCTGATCGCTTCCAGCGCTCTCTAGAAGTGCCGGGCACCTCTCCGGTGAAACCGGATGTTGATCGCTCCCGGGGAGCGATCACATGGTGCCCCGGCACTTCTAAACGCCATTGCACGGCTGCCTGGACTCCCAGGCAGCCTGCAATGGCGTTTGAGCTGCTGGAAGCGATCCGATCGCTTCCAGCGCTCAAAAAACGGCAGGACGTACCATGTACGTCAGCGGGTCTAAGAGAGACCCGCTGCAATGACGTACATGGTACGTCCTCGGTCCTTAAGGGGTTAATATATCCCTACTCCCTTACTAAAGCATTAGTTTTTTTTTTTGTAACTGTAATACTTACCCTAAAATCCTCTTGTTTCCAGCGGTGTCTTTTTTTTTTCTTCATACTTACCTCCCTCCTCTTCCGCTCCCGTCCTTCTTGCGTTTTCTTGCCTTCTGGTTTACGTGAGAAGCGCGCATGCGCGCCTCTCAAGTAAGACAGCCAATCGGCAGGCTTCCTCCTGGCTCCCTCTGAGGATTAGTGTTGCTCGCAAGAGGATGCGCGCAACACTATCCCTCAGCCACTGCCGCCAGCTACTGCGGTGAGTTGGCTTTCAGCGCGATGACGTCTCCTACTCGGCAAAAGTCGGCAGAAGCGGGAAATATGATTTCCGCTCTGCTGACTGACAGCTGGGAGGGCGGAGTAAACTCCTCTGCCTCTCTCAGCTGTTTTCAGCTTTTTCAGCTGATCGGCTGAGCGGAGGGAGGGGGGACAGAGGGCGGCATACTCTGGGCATCATGACCACCTAAAAAAGCTTAGGTGGTCATGTTGCCTAGAGTGTCCTGTAACGGATCACCGCTACCCTGCACGGGTAGATCCGCCGTCAGCGCCGAGCTTGTCTGGAGGTGTAGAGTCAGGGCTAGCGGGCTGTATGAATTTGGCGGTGATTAAGCGCTTTTGCACGATCCTTGAAGCGTCGCGGTTCCCCAAGCCCTGTTATCCCCAATTACTAGCCGAGGCAGGAGTAAAGGTTCAAACAGGTACCAGTTTATTTAACATGGGGGATACAGGGGTATTTATGGGGAATGAAAACATTGTTCTCCCCTGGCCTGCCCTCAGTCCTCCTGTGGTGATGTTTACCTTTGCATCGAGCCATTGCCCAATCTGCCTTGGTTAACCTGGGGGACCCCTGCGGTGCGCAGCCCTTATTTCGGGTCTCGGCGCCAGCTCATCTGTCCCCCCCCTCCCATTCACCGCATTCACAGACTGGGTGTCTTCACAGGGTTGTGGACAGACGGGGAACAGGTCACCAATGGGGAGAATTACAGGGAGAACTTATAAAAATACAACCTAACAAATTCTTTAATACACCACACTAAATCAACATTTTAAAAATTTGTACCGCGCTACGGTATAGTGCCGGCAGTTCCGTCACACATCTCCCCCAAGTTTCCAGATGGCAGACCCGGTGAGACCCTCTTCGGGTCCGCTTGGGGATGTCCATGGCCCCCACCCACCCTAAGTTTCAAGCTCAGTCTGGCGGGATAGTCCGTCCGCTTTGCCATTTTGCTTCCCAGGCCGGTACTGGATGGTGAAATTGAAGGGCTGGAGGGCCAGGCTCCACCGCAAGAGCCTGCCATTGTCCCCGGCCACCCGGTTCAGCCATACCAGGGGGTTGTGGTCCGTGCGGACCGTGAAGGAGCGCCCATACAAATACGGTTGCAATTTCTTCAGTGCCCATACCAGGGCAAGGCACTCCTTCTCAATGGCCGCATAAGCCATGTAGCGGATCCCTGCTACCCTGCCTGGTTAGATCCGCCGTCAGCGCCAAACTGGTCTGGGGGTGTAGAGTCAGGGGTAGCGGGCGGTAGGGATTCGGCGATGATCCAGCGTTTCTTTCCACGGTCCTTGCAGCGTTGCGGTTCCCCAAGCCCTGTTATCCCCAATTACTAGCCGAGGCAAGAGTAAAGGTTCAAACAGGAATGAGTTTATTTTAACATGGAGAATACAGGGTTATTTATGAGAAATTAAACCATTGTTCTCCCCTGGCCCGCCCTCAGTCCTCCTGCGGTGATCATTGTTTGTAGCTCAAGCCATAGCCCAATCTGCCTTGGTTAACCTGGGGGAACCCCTGCGGTGCGCAGCCCTTATCTCGGGTCTCGGCGCCAGCTCGTCTGTCCACCCCTCCCAGAGCCTCTCCCTGTCTGGCCAGCGCCCGGCCCCCCCCTGTGGTGTGAGCGCTCCTTGTGGCTTCCTGCCCGAGTTTGGGGTATTACCAGGGATTTCGTGGTGATCCCCTGGGAGTGGCGGCTTGCTGGGGGTACAGCCTGGTAACTCGGGTCCAGGGGCTCGTTCAGTCCAAAAAGCGCCCGGATCGGATCCACAGAGCCCGAGCTGCGAAGGGGGAAAGTTCAGATGCAGTACCCGAGCAAGAGTCACTGGTTGCCGGCCGCGCTCCCAGCGAGGGATCCCTGGTCGGGGTTCGGGTTTCTCGGGGTGTTTCGTTCTATAATTCGCACCCCCGTAAGCACCTATTTTTAGGAGCCCTCTGGCCAAGAAGCGCTCTTCTGCGTGGTTTCCACGCTGCGGGGCAAGGCGGGCAAGTTTGGGCGGCTTGGCAGAGACAGTCAGCGGCGGCTCGAGGCATTCACAGACCGGGCGTCTTCCCGGGGCTGTGGACAGGCGGGGAACAGGTCAACCATGGGGAGAATTGCAGGGGGAACTTATAAAAATACAACTTTCTTTAATTCTTTAATACACCATACTAAAACAAAATTTTTAAACTTTTGTACCGCGCTACGGTATAGTGGCGGCCATCCCGTCACACATCTCCCCCAAGTTTCCAGATGGCAGACCCGGTGAGACCCTCTTCGGGTCTGCTTGGGGATGTCCATGGCCTCCACCCACCCTAAGTTTCAAGCTCAGTCTGGCGGGATAGTCCGTCCGCATTGCCATTTTGCTTCCCAGGCCGGTACTGGATGGTAAAATTGAAGGGCTGGAGGGCCAGGCTCCACCGCAAGAGCCTGCCGTTGTCCCTGGCCACCCGGTTCAGCCATACCAGGGGGTTGTGGTCCGTGAGGACCGTGAAGGAGCGCCCATACAGATACGGTTGCAATTTCTTCAGTGCCCATACCAGGGCCAGGCACTCCTTCTCGATGGCCGCATAAGCTACTTCCCTGGGTAAAAGTTTCCGGCTGATGTAGGCAACCGGGTGGTCATGCCCGTCTTCACCGACCTGGCTCAGCACTGCTCCCAATCCGAACATAGATGCGTCTGTGTGGACCACAAAACGTTTAGTGGAATCAGGAGCAGTCAACACGGGGGCTCCCACCAGGGCTCGCTTGAGCTGCTGGAAGGCTTCTTCACACTCCGGGGACCACAGTACCTGTCGGGGAAGGTTCTTGCGGGTCAGGTCAGTCAGGGGTTTGGCATTGGCGCTGTAGTTGGGGACGAAGCGGCGGTAGTATCCTGCCGTACCTAGAAAAGCCAACACCTGGGTCTTGGTGCGGGGAGTGGGCCACTGGGCGACAGCTTCAACCTTGGCGGGTTCTGGGCGCTGCCTTCCGCAGCCCACCCGGTGGCCCAGGTACTGGACCTCGGACATGCCGACGTGGCACTTGTCTGGTTTGATGGTCAGACCGGCGGTGCCAAGGCGGTCCAGTACGGCCTGTAAATGTTGCAGGTGTTCCTCCCAGGTGTTGCTGAAGATGGCTATGTCATCTAGGTAGGCGCTGGTAAAGTCTTGCATCCCCTCTAGCAGCCGATCCACCATGCGTTGGAAAGTGGCCGGGGCATTCTTCATCCCGAATGGCATAACCCGAAATTGGTATAAGCCAAACGGAGTGATGAATGCCGATTTCGGCACACCTTCCTCGGCAAGGGGGATCTGCCAGTACCCCTTACAAAGGTCAATGGTGGTGAGAAAGCTTCCCTGGGCAATCCGGTCTAGGAGTTCGTTGACTCGGGGCATGGGGTAGGCGTCAGTGACAGTGTGGTCATTTAACTTCCTATAGTCCACACAGAACCTGGTAGTGCCATCCTTCTTGGGTACTAGAACCACCGGGGAGGCCCAGGGGCTCTCGGAGGGTTCTATTACCCCTAGGTCCAACATCTCACGGATCTCTTTCTGCATCCCGTCTCTCACTGCATCGGGGATTCGGTACGCCGTCTGCCGCAAAGGGGCTTGACTCTGGGTATCGACCCGATGCAGGGCTACGGAGGTGTAGCCGTGATGGGATGAGAACAGGTCTCGGTGCTCCTGTAGCACCTGCTGAGCCTGTTCCTTGTGGCGGGGGTGAGCCCCTCACCCAGCCGGACATCGGCTATCCCCTGGGCGCTTGGATCCCCGGGCAGTACCGGCAGGGGGAGATCCTCCAGATCCCCCGCGTCCGGCGCGCAGATGGCGGCTACTGCCTCTTCCCTTTCGAAAAACGGTTTTAGCATGTTCACATGAAAGGTTCTGTGTATCCTTTCATCTGAGCATCTAGCTGCAGTGAAGGTGGTATCGCAGATCTTTTCTATGATTTTGTAGGGTCCTTCCCAGGCTGCCTGCAACTTATTTTGTTTGACCGGTCGGAGTGCTAACACTTTCTGCCCCATCTGGAAGGTGCGGTCCCTAGCCGACCGGTCATACCACCTCTTCTGCTTGGTTTGGGCCGCTTGGAGATTGTCCCGTACCAGGGCGGTCAATTCCTGCAGCCTGTCCCTAAACTCAAACACATAATCTATGGCCGAGGTCCCCTCCTCGGCCAGAGCACCTTCCCAGTGCTCCCAGAGCAAGTCCAAGGGGCCGCGGACTCTCCGGCCGTACAGTAGCTCAAAGGGAGATAAGCATGTGGCTTCTTGGGGTACCTCCCGGTACGCGAACAGAAGGTGTGGCAGATGGCGTTCCCAGTCCTTATGGGACATGGTAAAGGTGCGGAGAAGCTGCTTGAGGGTCCCGTTGAACAGCTCGCAGAGCCCGTTGGTCTGCGGGTGGTAAGGGGAACTGTGCAGGGGTTTAATCCCGCACAGCCTCCAGAGCTGCTGGGTCACCTCGGCCGTAAATTGTGTGCTCTGGTCAGACAGGATTTCCTGGGGAAATCCAACCCTGGAGAAGATCTGCAGCAGAGCTCCGGCAACGGTCTCTGCGTGGATATCCCGGAGGGCCACGGCTTCGGGGTACCTGGTGGCGTAGTCCACTACGGTCAAGATATACTTCTTGCGCGTAGGGCTAGGGACTGCCAAGGGTCCTACCAGATCCACCGCCACCCGTCTAAAAGGTTCTCCCACTATGGGCAATGGTCTCAGGGGAGCTTTCTTGGCGTCCCCCCGCTTCCCTACTCGTTGGCATACCCCACACGTCCGACAGTAGTCCCTAACTTCCGCTGATAATCCGGGCCAAAAGAAGCTCTGGGTCAGACGGTGCAATGTCCGCCGGTGCCAGAGATGGCTCGCAAGGGGAATATAATGCGCGATCCTTAACAGATTGCGCCAATATTTTGCCGGCACTATCAGCTGCCTGTGGGGTACTCGGTACATTCCCTGGCTCGTCCCCCCCGATGTCCTGTACAGCTTCCCTTGGTCCCAGGCAAATCTCACCTCCCCTAACCCTCCCGGGTCCCTCCCTCCTTGTTGTCGGTATGGTGCAAGGGTAATATCGTCCCAGGTGGCTTGGGCAAAGTCCGTCGGGGAATCCCAGGTCAGGGCAGGGGCGTTGTCAGCGCCAAGTGGGGGTGTTGGTCTGGTCTGGCTTACCGTGGTCCCCTCGGAGTCAGTGGGTGGAGCCTTCTGTGCTTGATTGCGGGTGGTAACGGGGCATACCCCGCCAGGATGAGGGTCCTCAAAGGTGGAGGTCAGCAATCCCAGGTCGTTGCCAAGTAAGACCTCGGACGGTAGATTCTTCATGACCCCGACCTCCACGTCCCGGGCATTTGTGCCCCAATCTAGATGGACGCGGGCTGTAGGGATTCGACACACATGGCCGCCCGCGACTCTGACGGCCACCGAATACCCGGTTTAAGCAGCCGAAGAGATAAGATGGGGCTGTGCCAGGGTAAGGGTTGCACCGGTGCCTTGCAGACCACTGGCAAGTTGTCCATTCACCCAAACTTGTTGGCGATGGTGTTGACGGTTGTCCTGCGCGGCTGCTTGCACGGGGTTGGCCTCATGCAGGATGCCCCAGTCTACCTCGAGGGTGGCTGTGGGTTCAGGTTCCTGTTGGCAGCAGTATGCCGTAGCTCGGCTCGGTGGGTGCGCTGCCCGGGACGGTGCCGGACGCTGGTTGTTCAGGGGACAACGGTCTCTCATGTGTCCGATCTGGTTACACCCATAGCACCGGGGTCCTACCCGAGGAGCCGGGGTGGAGTGTGCCGGTGGCCTGGGTGCTCGTTCGAGGGAAGCAGGGCGTAACTGTGGCGCTGGATGGAAGCGGGGAGATGGGGCTCGGATGGCTGGAGGGGCTACTCGCCTGGCGTCCTGGTACTCGTCGGCAAAGTGGGTGGCTTCAGACAGGGTGAGGGGGCGCTTGTCTCGCACCCAGTCTCGGACCTCTGGAGGAGAGTAGTTGTAGAACTGCTCCAGTAATAGCAGCTGGACGATCTGGTCCGGTTGGGTAGCTTGGCACCCCTGTATCCAGCTGCGGAGCGCCTGGTGCATCCTGTGTCCCCACTCCGCATACGAGTCCTGAGTGCCCCTTCTTAAGGCTCGAAATCGAACTCGATACGCCTCCGGGGTGAGTGCATAGTGGGCCAGCAGATGTTCCTTGACCCGCTCGTACACCATACAGTCTTCGTCCGCCACCGCCCGATAGGCTTCAGCCGCCCTGCCGGTCAGAGTTTGCCGGAAGAGTTTGAATGCTGCGAACGGTATTTTCTGTTTGGGGGGTCCGGGACTGCCTTGGGGGGACAGCGACCCCCCAGACCTTTGCTGCATCTCTGCCTGGCGGAGCTTGTCTGTGTCGGCCAGGACCCTCCCAATGATGTCGGCGGAGGGTTCCGTTCCGTATAGGGCCAGCCGCCACTGCACCTCTCGCCTCCATTCCGAGGTCTCGGAGCCCTTAAAGGGAGCCACGCTGTTGCGGTCGTCCTCCATCAGTTCTCCGATGATGACCGCTTTCGCCTTGCCTCCGGGCGCCTTGCCTCTGGCTTTTAACAGTTCTTTCAGGACCGTGCACTTCAGCCCTTCGTAGCGCTGTGCCATACGGGGTCACCGCCATTGCTGGTACTGTCCACCTCTCGAATCCAGGGGTGTCTGAGACCGGGGTCAAGCCGGCGGCTGTATCTCCCCCAGCTTGTCTGGTCTCAGCCGGATCCCAGCGCTGCCAGCCAATGTAGCGGATCCCTGCTACCCTGCCCGGGTAGATCCGCCGTCAGCGCCAAACTGGTCTGGGGGTGTAGAGTCAGGGGTAGCGGGCGGTAGGAATTCGGCGGTGATCCAGCGCTTCTTTTCACGGTCCTTGCAGCGTCGCGGTTCCCCAAGCCCTGTTATCCCCAATTACTAGCCGAGGCAAGAGTAAAGGTTCAAACAGGAATGAGTTTATTTTAACATGGAGAATACAGGGTTATTTATGAGAAATTAAACCATTGTTCTCCCCTGGCCTGCCCTCAGTCCTCCTGCGGTGATCTTTGTTTGTACCTCAAGCCATAGCCCAATCTGCCTTGGTTAACCTGGGGGAACCCCTGCGGTGCGCAGCCCTTATCTCGGGTCTCGGCGCCAGCTCATCTGTCCCCCCCCTCCCAGAGCCTCTCCCTGTCTGGCCAGCGCCCGGCCCCCCCTGTGGTGTGAGCACTCCTTGTGGCTTCCTGCCCGAGTTTGGGGTTTTACCAGGGATTTCTTGGTGATCCCCTGGGAGCGGCGGCATGCTGGGGGTACAGCCTGGTAGCTCGGGTCCGGGGGCTGGTTCAGTCCAAAAAGTGCCCGGATCGGATCCACGGAGCCCGAGCTGCGAAGGGGGAAAGTTCGGCGGCTGTACCCGAGCAAGAGTCACTGGTTGCCGGCCGCGCTCTCAGCGAGGGATCCCTGGTCGGCGTTCGGGTTTCTCGGGGTGTTTCGTTCTATAATTCGCACCTCCGTAAGCACCTATTTTTAGGAGCTCGTCGACTCGGGCATGGGGTATGCGTCAGTGACAGTGTGGTCATTTAACTTTCTAGAGTCTACACAGAACCTGGTAGTGCCATCCTTCTTGGGTACTAGAACCACTGGGGAAGCCCAGGGGCTCTCGGAGGGTTCTATTACCCCTAGATCCAACATCTCACGGATCTCTTTCTGCATCCTGTCTCTCACTGCATCAGGAATTCGGTACGCCGTCTGCCGCAAAGGGGCTTGACTCTGGGTATCGACCCGATGCAGGGCTATGGAGGTGTAGCCGGGACGGGATGCGAACAGGTCTCGGTGCTCCTGTAGCACCTGCTGAGCCTGTTCCTTGTGGCGGGGGGTGAGCCCCTTGCCCACCCGGACATCGGCTACCCCCTGGGTGCTTGGATCCCTGGCCAGTACCGGCAGGGGGAGATCCTCCAGATCCCCCGCGTCCGGCGCGCAGATGGCAGCTACTGCCTTTTCCCTTTCGAAAAACGGTTTCAGCATGTTCACATGAAAGATTCTGTGTATCCTTTCATCTGAACAACTGGCTGCGGTGAAGGTGGTAGGGATGTGCACCGATTTTTTTTTCGATTCGATTCGATTTGATTTTTCGATTTTTCAAACTTTTCGATTCGGCTCGTTTCGACTGCTTTCTGTTTCGATTCGGTTCGGTTCGATTCGGTTTTCGGGTACATTTATTTTTCGGAATTTCGACCATTTTTCGTATTTTCGGGTAACCTCACTAGGTTTCTGTATCGACTTTTCGTTATTTCGGAAAATTTTCGTTTTTCGGAATTGTACATGGCTTTCGGCATATCGCCAATTTTTCGTTTTTCGGAACTTTTCGTATTTCTGAACTTTTCGTTTTTTCGGAATTGTACATGTTTCGGCATATCGCCAATTTTTCGTTTTTCGGAACTTTTCGTATTTCTGAACTTTTCGTTTTTTCGGAATTGTACATGTTTCGGCATATCGCCAATTTTTCGTTTTTCGGAACGTCTGTTCTCGTTTCAAAGCTGTCTAACTCTATTCGTTTTGATGAAAACTACTATGGTTTACTTTTTTAATACTACTTTATATATTTTTTATAATACATTTTTGGTTTGTTTTTCGGATCCAATAATTCATTATGTCGATACGATAATTCTGGCGATTCTATCGTGTTTTTTTAATTAACCCTTTCGCTGCTGAGGCTTTTCCCGCCTCTGTGCTGAGCTCATTTTTAGCGGTTTCGCTCATCATGTTTAAACGCGTTTTGAAGGCTTATTTTAATATATGACCCAGACATATTATATATCGTTCTTTCCGTCAGACTCGGCAGATTCATAATATGTCATTATTATATGTATACGTCATGACCTGTCTGTATATTATAACAAAAAATGCAATAAAATATGAATTTTCAATAATTTACAACGTGTAAAGTGTTTTTTTCCACATTTTAACATGCGAGCAATTGCGGTTATATTTTGTATGGGGTGCGCTTGTTAAAAAAATTAGAGATGGGGTCTCGTTACATTTTCTTTTGGGGAAAATTACGCGATTTTTAACAAACGCACCGCATACAAAAATCGTTAGTGCAGCATCATTGTTCACATTATAATTGAAATGGGAACAATATTGCTGCATTAACAAACCAAAAAAAAGAAAAAAAAATTGTTTATTATTTTTTTATAAATGTTTTTAAATATTTTTTTATTTTTTTACAAACGTTTTTCACATTCGTGTTTGGTATCGTTGGAACAGCCATGCTCTGGCTGATCCAACAATACCAAACTTTAACCCCTAGCTGCCATGGATCGGGAGTTCATTTTGGAACCCCCTATCTCCACCATTGGTGGCAGCTTGGGGTTAACTCCAGGACTGGCGTCATCGTGCTATGCACGATGACGCCAGTCCTCAGGGGGAGTTACCGGAAGCTTGGCCGACATCCGACATCCTCATGGATATGCCCCAGCTCCTCATGGATATTGCCCCAGCTCCTCGTGGACATGCCCCAGCTCCTCATGGATATTGCCCCAGCTCCTCGTGGACATGCCCCAGCTCCTCGTGGACATGCCCCAGCTCCTCGTGGACATGCCCCAGCTCCTCGTGGATATGCCCCAGCTCACACATGGATTTGCCCCAGCTCCTCGTGGATATGCCCCAGTTCACACATGGATTTGCCCCAGCTCCTCGTGGATATGCCCCAGCTCACACATGGATTTGCCCCAGCTCCTCGTGGATATGCCCCAGTTCACACATGGATTTGCCCCAGCTCCTCGTGGATATGCCCCAGCTCCTCGTGGATATGCCCCAGCACATGGAATGCCCCAGCTCCTCGTGGATATGCCCCAGCACATGGAATGCCCCAGCTCCTCATGGATATGCCCCAGCTCCTCATGGATTTGCCCCAGCACATGGAATGCCCCAGCACCTCATGAAAATGGCCCCAGCTCACCTCCGCTGCCTTTTTCGCTCCCTCAGAGCGTCCGGCGGCGCAGAGCTTGGGCGCTCGCCAGGGGGAGCCACGTGACCAGCTGCGATTGGCTGGTGACGTGTTTCCTCCAGGCGAGCGTCGAAGCTGCATGCTTCGGACGCTCGCAGGGAGTGAAAAACGCGGCGGAGGGTGAGACACCCGCCCTTAGGGTGACGGTGTCACCCTAAAGGCGGGTGTCACCTGGTGCGGGCCGCACCCCCGCCCCCATGTTACGACGCCACTGGTATATACATTTAACGGCCGCACGCCCACGGACTTACTCTATCCAAACAAAGTTCAGAATGATGTGAAACATTGGGACTTTTTGGATAGATTTCGATTTTCGACTATCCAGAAGTTAAAAAAATAAAAAAGGTCGAAATCTAATGCAAAAGTCCCGATGTTTCACATCGGGATGTCAGATATTAATAGGCTTGTGCACTGATTTTTTTTTCGGTTCGATTAGATTTGTTCTGATGTTTAAAATTTTTGATTCGGCTCGTTTCAACCGATTTCTGTTTCGATTCGGTTTGGTTTGGCTCGTTTATCGTGTAAATTTTTTTTTTTGAATATCGACCATTTTTCGTATTTTCGGGTCAGTTTGCTGGTTTTTTGTATCAACTTTTCGTGATTTCGGAATTTTTCATTTTTTTCGGAACGTCTGTTCTCCTCGTTTCAAAGCTGTCTAACTCTATTCGTTTTGACGCGTAAACTACTATGGTTTACTTTTTTATACTTTATATATTTTTTATAATAAATTTTTGGTTTGTTTTTCGGATCCGATAATTCATTCTGTCGATACGATAATTCTGGCGATTCTATCGTGTTTTTTTTTATTAAATAAAGATCCTTTTTTTCTTATGAATATACATTTCACAACTTTATTTATTTAATCACATTAAAAAAATGGTATGAAAGCCAAGGAACAAAAAAAAAAAGAACAAAACTATTTAAAAAACGGTAAACTGACCCGAATGATCTGACTTTAACCCTTTCGCTGCTGAGGCTTTTCCCGCCCCTGTGCTGAGGTCATTTTTTACCTGTTTTGCGCATCATGTTTAAACCTGTTTTGAAGGCTTATTTTAGTATATGACATCGACATATTATATATCGTTCTTTCCGTCAGACTCGGTAGATTCATAATATGTCATTATTATATGTATACGTTATGTCATGTTTGTATATTATAACAAAAAATGCAATAAAATATGTATTTTCAATAATTTACAGCGTGTAAAGTGTTTTTTTCCACATTTTAACATGCGAGCAATTGCGGTTATATTTTGTATGGGGTGCGCTTGTTAAAAAAATTAGAGATGGGGTCTCGTTACATTTTTTTTTGGGGAAAATGACACCATTTTTAACAAACGCACCGCATACAAAAATCGTTAATGCAGCATCATTGTTCACATTATAATTGAAATGGGAACAATATTGCTGCATTAACAAAACAAAAAAAAAAAAAAAAAAGTGTTTATTTTTTTTTTTTTTACATTTTTTTTTACTTTCATGTTTGGTATCGTTGGAACGGCCATGCTCTGGCCGATCCAACGATATCAAAATTTAACCCCTAACTGCCACGGATCGGGAGATAGGGAGTTCATTGGAACTCCCTATCTCCACAGTTCGTGGCAGTTAGGGGTTAATGCTAGGACTGGCGTCATCGTGCTGCGCACGATGACGCCAGTCCTCTGGGGGAGTTCCCGGAAGCTTGGCCGACATCCAAGATGTCGGCCAGCTCCCGGGAAGGATCGCAAATCGGCGCTTTTCAGCGCCGATTTGCGATCCAGCTCCCCAGGGGTTAATGCCAGGCATCATTTGGAAGGGCAGGCTGTGCCCTTCCAAATGATGCCTGGGTTAAGCCCCTGTGAGGCGCCGATCGGGAGGGAGAGAGGTCCGAAGGACCTCCCCCCCCTCCCTTTCAGGCGCCTCCTCCGCACATGCGGGGGGGGCGCCTGAATTATGTGTCATCGCGGGGGCGCGATGACACATAATGCTGGCGGCCACTGCTCCGGATGCCGGGCTGACATCCAGGATGTCAGCCTGCACCGGAGGGGCCAGCGATCGGCCGGAACCCGGCCGAACGCTGACCCCAATGCGAGGACGCGCTCAGCGCGTCCTCCGCATACCAGGGGCAATGCTGAGGACGCGCTGAGCGCGTCCTTAGCATTGAAGTGGTTAAAGATAAAAACCAGAACAAAAAGTTTTTAAAACGGAAAAAGTAGTTGATCAAAATGATCTGAAATTAAAAAATAAATAAAATGATTTAAAGGTTTCAGACAAAAAAAAAATTAACCCTTTCGCTGCTGAGGCATTTCACGGCTTCCCTTCGCGCCTGTGTGCGGCACTGCTTCTGCTGCTGAGCTAATTTTTAACAGTTTCGCTCCTCTTGTTTAAACGCGTTTTGAAGCCTTCTTTTATAATATGACCCAGACATGTTATATATCGTTCTTTCCGGCAGACTCGGCAGATGATTCATAATATATCATTATCATATGTATGCGTCATGTCCTGTCTGTATATTATAACAAAAAATGCAATAAAATTAGAATTTTCAATGTTTGTTTTACAAGGTGTAAAGTGTTTTTTTCACATTTTATCATGCGAGTGTTTGCGGTTATATTTTATGAGTTGCGTTTGTTAAAAAAAAATTGAAAAGGGGACTTGTTATATTTTTTTGGGTGAAAATTACACAGTCACATTCATGGCCACAAATATGTTGACAAATTTATGACAAAGGGTCCATAGAAATGTCAATAAATTTATGTACATATGATTTTAACAGTGTGGACTGGAAACCAAGCAATACATAATTAACTTATTAACGTAAAGCAACGCACACAACAGGAAAATATATAAAAAAATAGAAAATTTATTTACATGGGGAAGGATGGCAAACTGCCCAACGGGGGCACAAACAACACAAACAAACATCTTC
The DNA here is from genome assembly GCA_009667805.1 of Leptobrachium leishanense. Classification (NCBI taxonomy): domain Eukaryota; kingdom Metazoa; phylum Chordata; class Amphibia; order Anura; family Megophryidae; genus Leptobrachium; species Leptobrachium leishanense. Next base: position 22,149,690 of record CM019074.1, read on the forward strand.
CAGTCTAAGCCAGGCGATAATTACTGGCATTTGAGGAGATGTTGGAGCTGGTCCGCATCTTCGATAACAAGGAATATGACTGCAGTAAGGGCCCTTACGCAGGAAGAGTAATTTGAGAAAGGATCGGAACAGAGAAGTTACGCGCACCACCATCCTAGAGTGTTTGGGAAGGACGGTACGAAGGACCAGATCAGAAAACGCTGGTCCGACCCAAAGCAGGCGAGCAGGAGCAGCTGAGGCACTTGTCGCTCTTCTTACTGCCGCTCAAGCATGTCCGCGGTGGTCACTAGCTGCTCCCGGAGGACCTGCAGCAGTTCCTGGACGTTGTCGAGTGTCCGGACTGCCAGGCGAAGCTGCAGACCAATTGCCTCCGAGTCCCGAGGTCTGGCTTCTCCTTCTATATATCCAATAAATGAAAGAAGGAAAATACAGTAAGTAAAGCAGGTTTCTATTTTTGACTGAAAGTCTTGAAAAAATATAACAGTAGTATATACCAGTGCTGGCAGCTTCCTGAGGCTCCTCCTCCTCCTCCGACTGATCCCCCGACCACCATCTGCATATCCAGGGCTATATGTAAGAAATTAAAGAAATAAAAAATACAGTAAACAACAAAACTGATTTATTTTTGAACAAAAGTCGATGCAAAATACAACAGTAAAAAAAAACAAACCTGGACTGGCGGCCTCTGGCTCCCTCTCTTCCTCTTCCTCCTCCTCCTCCTCTTCCTCCTCCTCTTCCTCCTCCTGCTCCTCTTGTGCTATACATAAAAAAATTTAATTAAAATACAGTAAACAAAAAATGTTTCTGTTTTTGACCAAAAGTCGTTGCAAAATAAAACAGTATATACCAGCGCTGGTGGATGCCCGTGGCTCCTCCTCCTCCTCCTCCTCCGGGGCACTGGTGCCCGCCGGGGCAGATTCGGCGGCCTTCTTCCTGTCTTCTGCCAGATTCAAAAAATAACACGTAAATAATGCAGACTGGAAAAAATGGTATATCTATACACTATATTGCCGAAAGTATTGCGACACCCCCTCCACTACCCCACTACCAGAGGCCTGTTCAGTACCTCAGCAGCTGCTGAATTGCTGCAGCAGTGTCGTTGAACCCTTTGGATGCGAATTTTGAATCCAAAATGGCCGATGATTTCTTAATGAAAAATTCAGATTGTTTTTCGGATCACTCGGACAAAATGTAATAAAGAGAAGCAGTCAGCACAATTCCGTTTTGTACGCACACACCACAAATGATCGTTTTTAATGAATAAACGTTATGTTTACTTCTGAAACAATATATAATTTGAACTGTAATATATGTCTATGTGCAGGGGGAAATAATAAATAAATATTTTGTGCTTTGGTTAACAGAAACCGCAAAATTAACATTGCTGTACGGAATTATTACATGCTTGGAGGCGGCGGCCATCTTGCTGTACGGCATTGTTACTGCTTCATGGCGGCGGCCATCTTTAAAACGTCACACTCAGCATCTCCTCGGGTCGCTGCAAGTGCTAGGTTAGCATGCTGAGCGATTGAACGGCGTTCAATGGCAAGTTGCTAACTTAGCACTTGCAGCGGCTGAGGTATTGAACAGGCCTCAGCTTGACCCCCCCCCACTACTCCCATCTCATACATATATTGCACACAGACATATATTACCGTTCATTTATATATTTTTTTCAGAAGTAAACATTACGTTTATTCAATAAAAACTATTATTTGTGTTGTGTGCGTACAAAGCGCATTGTGCGACTGCTTTTAGTTATTTTATAGAAGGCCTCAGCCTCAGTTTCACTTTCAGTTTCTGCGAATAATAAAACTGGATATTGCAGAAACAACAGAAATCCACCATTTTGTTTTGAAATTTGCATCTAAAGCATTCAGTGACACTGCTGCAGCAGCTGCATTGAACGCAGCTCTGTTATGCACCTTCAGAAGAACTACATGTCCCATCCTAACACTTAGCAAAGACGCAGAGATTTTTATTGATGCGCAGGTGGGAGCCATTATTGGGCAAGCTGCGGGTCATCTCGTATGCTTCGCTCAATCACAACTCCCCCCCCAGCACACTACAGACTACACACAGTGCCAAAAGAAATCCAGCATTGTAACTTCACCTACATACATCAAATATCACAATTTTCACGAATACGTAAAATCACAAAAAGGAAGAGTTATGGCAAAAATGCTTGTATCACGAGTCGTGAAAACGCAAAGCTATACACAATCACATTGCATGAAAAAAGGACTAGATAAATCAACGTATTTCTGTGCACATTAGCACATGCAAGCACATTATTATTATACAGGATTTATATAGCGCCAACAGTTTGCGCAGCGCTTTACAATATAACTTGACACTTACGTTTCGCTATGATGCGCCGGATGCGCCTCAGCTGCTTCTGCTCTCGAACCTTCAAATCCGACCAGCGTTTTCTCAGCTGGTCCTTCGTGCGTTCCTTTCCAAACCTCTCCAAAATGGTGGCGCGTACCTTCTGTAGGATTCGATCCTTTCTCGCATTACACTTCCTGCGGTAAGGGCCCTTACTGCAATCATAATCCTTGTAATCGAAAATGCGCACAAGCTCCAACATCTCCTCAAATGACATGTTTGTGGCTCGTTTCTTCGTGGGTGCTGCTGGTGACGAATCTGCCGATGATGAGGTGCTACTGCTTGCAGCGGCCATTTTGATGAATAATAATAACAACAATATTTTGTTCAAAAAGTTGTCAATAAAAGTTTGCTCAATAAAGTTACGATCTCCGCGTGCGTTCGCGCGCATGCGCGACCCGCGGTCGAATCGGATCTGACCCAAATACGACAATTCCTATCGGATCAGTGAAAAAAATAAACGCATTTACATTTTACACATACAAACTTTACAGAATCAGCGATATAACAGATATAATAGTTAAATAATACGATTACGATGTCCAGACTGGAACCGAAATCCCGAATGGAACTGAAATCATGAATAGACTATAGAGGGAAAATAAATTTCGATTTGACACATTTCAACTTTTTCAAGTCCATTTGAAAATTCCGAAAATTTTTCGATTTGGCTCGGAAAACTTTTCGGATTTCGGAACTTTTCGTTTTTCGGAACTTTTCGTTTTTCGGAACTTTTCGTTTTTCGGAACTTTTCGTTTTTCGGAAAGTCTGTTCTCGTTTCAAAGCAATAGATTTCGATGACATTTCAAGTTCATTCGAAAATTCCGAAAAAAATTCGTTTCGGCTCGGAAACCTTTTCGATTCGGCTATTTTCGGGTCTAAATATTTTCGGAATTTCGGTCGAATCGAAAGACCCGAATCGGGAAATTTCGTGAAAATTCCGAAATTCCGAAACCCGAAACGCACATCCCTAGAAGGTGGTATCGCAGATCTTTTCTATGATTTAGTAGGGTCCTTCCCAGGCTGCCTGCAACTTATTTTGTTTGACAGGTTGGAGTGCTAACACTTTCTGCCCCATCTGGAAGGTGCGGTCCCTAGCCGACCGGTCATACCACCTCTTCTGCTTGGTTTGGGCCGCTTGGAGATTGTCCCGTACCAGGGCGGTCAATTCCTGCAGCCGGTCCCTAAACTCAAGCACATAATCTATGGCCGAGGTCCCCTCCTCGGCCAGAGCACCTTCCCCGTGCTACCGGAGCAAGTCCAAGGGGCCTCGGACTCTACGGCCGTACAGTAGCTCAAAGGGAGAGAAGCCTGTGGCTTCCTGGGGTACCTCCCGGTACGCGAACAGAAGGTGTGGCAGATGGCGTTCCCAGTCCTTATGGGACATGGTAAAGGTGCGGAGAAGCTGTTTGAGGGTCCCGTTGAACCGCTCGCAGAGCCCATTGGTCTGTGGGTGGTAAGGGGAGCTGTACAGGGGTTTAATCCAGCACAGTCTCAAGAGCTGCTGGGTCACCTCAGCCGTAAATTGTGTGCCCTGGTCAGACAGGATTTCCTGGGGAAATCCGACCCTGGAGAATAACTGCAGCAGAGCTCTGGCGACGGTCTCTGCGTGGATATCCCGGAGGGCCACGGCTTTGGGGTACCTGGTGGCGTAGTCCACTACTGTCAAGATATACTTCTTGCCCGTAGGGCTAGGCACTGCCAAGGGTCCTACCAGATCCACCGCCACACGTCTAAAATGTTCTCCCACTATGGGCAAGGGTCTCAGGGGAGCTTTCTTGGCGTCCCCCGCCTCCCTACTCGCTGGCATACCCCGCACGTCCGACAGTAGTCCCTAACATCCCATGATAATCTGGGGCAAAAGAAGCTCTGGGTCAGGCGGTGCAATGTCCCCCGGTGCTCGAGATGGCTCGCCAGGGGAATATCATGCGCAATCCTTAACAGATCGCGCCGATATTTCGCCGGCACTACCAGCTGCCTGTGGGGTACTCTGTCTATTCCCTGGCTCGTCTCCCCCGATGTCCTGTACAGCTTCCCTTGGTCCCAGGCAAATATCACCTCCCCTAACCCTCCCGGGTCCCTCCCTGCTTGTTGTCGGTATGGGGCAAGGGTAATATTGTCCCGGGTGGCTTGGGCAAAGTCCATCGGGGGAATCCCAGGTCAGGGCAGGGGTGTTGTCAGGGCCAAGGGGGGGTGTTGGTCTGGTCTGGCTTACCGTGGTCCCCTCGTAGTCGGTGTGTGGAGCCTTCCGTGCTTGGTTGCTATGATGGAATGGGATGTTGTTCCGCCTGCGGGTGTGCTCTATCTGCGTGCCCCGGCGCTTACCGCTGGCCCGACTACCGAGTGACACGACACTCGGCGTCTCGTGCGGCCTGGCGTGACCCTGGGGAAGGGTTAGCGGGCGGTGGAGGGGACCCCTGCCTAGAACCAGCCCGACCACTGAGCCATACGGCACTCAGCGTCCCGAGCAGCTGGTTCACTGACCTTGTGGGTGTGGAGTACGACTGCGGCCGGCCGGCCGATTTCGGGGATCGGATCTCCTCCGGCGGAATATTCGGATCCGATTGCGGAGGACTTTCGGATCGTAGATGATTGCAGCTTCGGATCTTGCGGGATCGGCAAAGTCTTCGGATCTTACCGCGATCTCTTGCAATACCGAAGCGCGGTACACGGCCGCGCCCTTCGGATCGGATCTCGGGCTACTCGCCTGGGAACCGAACACCATCCGCTGCGCCTCTGTCCTGATGCGCGATGCAGGCACAGAGCGCTCGGTTCGGTTCGGATCTGGTTGAACACCGTACCCTGAGACTGCGGGGAATACTCAGACGATGAAGCACGGCGGAGAAATCAAGACATCAGACGAGGCTGGATGCCCTGCTAAATCTGGCTTTTTTATTCACAGCTCAGGCATTTATCAACTTTACACAAATTATAATACAATGGGAATCCCTGCCCGCCCTCACAGGACCCATTGGCCGTTGCAGTTCGGGGAGTCGCCGATTCGGACCGGATGGTCCGAATCGGCCATTTTACGATTCGAACCGGATGGTTCGAATCGGCCATTTTCCGATTCGAATAATCTGATTGCAACCACGAGGCGATCGGAAAATGGCGGCGGGCAAGGCAGACAAAGGGAACACATTTCACAATCAACGGGGAACACTGTATTACACCACACATAACCACAACTATAATAAAAAGTACTGCAAAACTCTGTGCGTGCCACCGCACCTAAGTGTTCATGGCCAAATCCATGTCCTTGGGCACCGCCCCTGGCTGAGGGTGCTGGGCCATTCCGTGACACTCCTCCCCCTCCCCCAGTTCGACGCACCTGGTCTGACCCCACCGGGTCATACCGGGGAAGTCGGTGCTCCCAGGCCCGTAGTCTGTCTGGGGAGGCCGGGCCACCAGGCTTCTCCATTTGGCCTTGCGGCCGTGCCAGCTTGGTCGGGGCCCCACGTCCTTAGGGTTACCCCGGCTGGACGAAAGGACATATGTCTGGGGAGGAGTACCTCCCGTGTCCCCTCCAGGGCTATCGCTCACCCGGGGAAAACGGGTGCTAACTGCACGCGCCCCGGGTGCCCAGGTCAGCCGTTGGAAAGAGCCGTGGCTGCGTGAGGCCTCCGAGCCGAAGGGTTGCAAAGATGGGCAGAGGCCAGCGGCGCTCTGCCCCGTTGCCAGCTCTTCTGCTGGAGAGGCAGGTACGGAAACAGCAACCGAGGGGACAAATGGGGTCAAACCCGGCTGCTCTTCCTGGCAGCCGAAGCGGGGAATAAATAGCTGCAACGGCAGTCGCACGGGGTCATCCTCGCTCTGCCCCTCGGGGCAAATTGGGAGGAAGGGCAGAGGCCAGCGGCGCTCTGCCCCGTTGTCAGCTCTCCGCTGGGTGGAGATCTCCTTGCGGGAGGATGGTTTCTTCCCCCCCGGGGCAATCAACGTCTGTGCACAACCCAGCCCGGGGGAACCATCTGTCTGCTCCACCTGGCACTGTGGCAGTGGGCGGGCAGGGGCCAGCGGCACTCGGCCCCTTTGCCACCTCCTCCCCTGGACCCGTGGCCTCGGCCACCCTGTCCGCTTGCGGGGTGCAAGGGGTAATCTTTTCTGCCGAGTGAGGATCCCCTTGCAAGAGGATGGTTTCTTCACCCCCGGGACCATCAAGGGCTGCTCACAGCCCCGCCCGGGAGAACCATCATCCGCTCCTCCTGGCAGACCGTGGGCGTGGGCAGAGGCCAGCGGCGCTCTGCCCCGTGGCCAGCTCTTCTGCTGGTTGGGGAACGACTCTCGTTGCGACTGGGGGTGGGCAGAGGCCAGCAGCGCTCTGCCCCGTTGCCATCTCCCCCGCTGGACCCGTGGCCTCGGCCACCCTGTCCGCTTGCGGGGTGAAGGGGATAACCTTCCCTGTTGGGTGAGGATCACCTTGCAGGAGGATGGTTTCTTCACCCCCCGGGGCAATCCGTGGCTGCTCACAGCCCAGCCCGGGGGAACCATCCGTCTGCTCCTCCTGGCAGACCGTGGGTAGTGGGCAGAGGCCAGTGGCACTCTGCCCCGTGGCCAGCTCTTCCGCTGGTGGGAGGACAACTCTCTTGGCGTCGGGGAGGGGACAGAGGCCAGCGGCGCTCTGCCCCGTTGCCAGCTCCCCCGTTGGACCCGTGGCCTCGGCCACCCTGTCCGCTTGCGGGGTGAAGGGAATAACTTCCTCTGCTGGGACCCTCACGGGTACCCATGGGACCACCTCGGCCTCCCATAAGTCCCAGACCTGGGGCCTGTCGGCTTCTTCCGCCGACCCGTCCCAGCACGGGGAACTCAGGCTCGACTGCGGAGCGCCGTCCAACAATCTCCGGTAGGCCACCTTGAGCTCCCACTCTCGCTCTGCTAGGGACTCCAGTTCCTCGAACACCGAGTCCCTGATGTCGGACGGGAGCTCCAGCTCCCGTCGCTCCAGAATCTCCTCCAATCGCTCTTCGTTCTCTTCACCGAACCCGGGGTCGGCGGCCATGCTCTCGTAGAGCAGCCCCGTGCCTCCGTAGCGGGGCCCGGCGGTGGAGGTGCCATCAATAGGGCGCGTTGTCGGAGGGGCGGTTAGCCACCGGAGCGCGCGGTACGCGGCGTCTAGTGCGATCTCCTGGTGCACCAGACTCTGGAGCTCGGCCTCCCACTCCTCTGGGGCCCGACCTTGCAGGAGCGCTGCTCGCACGTCGTACTGCACCCGGTGAACGACAGCGTTGGAGGGAACGTACACACCATGGCAGTCCCTCTCATGGTTCAGGGCCTCGTACCAGAGTTCCTCTGTGGACCCCTGGTCCCGATCCAGGCCCTCCTGCAGCCTTCTTGACAACACAACCTCTATGTCAGCGAAGGTGCCGGCACAGGAGCACCGCTCCTCGACGGGGAATGTGGCGTCCTCAGATGCAGCTCCAGGCGAGCTGAAAGTCTCCATCCGAGGGTCGTTGGGATGTGTGATATCCCCAATACAGGCTCCAGGCGAGCTGTCAGTCCCGAAAGGGTAATCACTGGGGTTTGCAGATTCCCAGGGTGAAGCTCCAGTCGAGCTGTAAGCCTCGACCCAGGGTTCCACGGGGTAGGGTTCGGGGTTAAAATATTCAGGCTCTGCTCCGCGGAGCTCTGCCAACCGCAGCTCGTGCTGGCGGTCCTTTTCTCGCTCGACTTCCCGGTAAACCTCCCGAATCACGTCGTATCTGTCCGCCGCCGCTGGAGCATCTCCGAGCAGGGCGATCCGACGCCGTACCTCTCTGAGGCAAGCATCTTCCTCCACCTCTGCGTGGACAGGGCTGGGGACGGGCGTCGTCACCCTGTTCTGATCCATCCTGGTCAGCTCCTTAATCAGTGTTTTCCGGTTCTTATTACCCGGCGTTCCTCCCCGGTTCTCCAACATCCCACGCAGGGTGTCCCGGTTGTAGTGGGTGTACACCACCATGGCGTAGGTCTCCTAGGGCCTGCAGAGAGCGATCCCACCGCTGCCACCAGTATGACGGAATGGGATGTTGTTCCGCCTGCGGGTGTGCTCTATCTGCGTGCCCCGGCGCTTACCGCTGGCCCGACTACCGAGTGACACGACACTCGGCGTCTCGTGCGGCCTGGCGTGACCCTGGGGAAGGGTTAGCGGGCGGTGGAGGGGACCCCTGCCTAGAACCAGCCCGACCACTGAGCCATACGGCACTCAGCGTCCCGAGCAGCTGGTTCACTGACCTTGTGGGTGTGGAGTACGACTGCGGCCGGCCGGCCGATTTCGGGGATCGGATCTCCTCCGGCGGAATATTCGGATCTGATTGCGGAGGACTTTCGGATCGTAGATGATTGCAGCTTCGGATCTTGCGGGATCGGCAAAGTCTTCGGATCTTACCGCGATCTCTTGCAATACCGAAGCGTGGTACACGGCCGCGCCCTTCGGATCAGATCTCGGGCTAATCGCCTGGGAACCGAACACCATCCGCTGCGCCTCTGTCCTGATGCGCGATGCAGGCACAGAGCGCTCGGTTCGGTTCGGATCTGGTTGAACACCGTACCCTGAGACTGCGGGGAATACTCAGACGATGAAGCACGGCGGAGAAATCAAGACATCAGACGAGGCTGGATGCACTGCTAAATCTGGCTTTATTATTCACAGCTCAGGCATTTATCAACTTTACACAAATTATAATACAATGGGAATCCCTGCCCGCCCTCACAGGACCCATTGGCCGTTGCAGTTCGGGGAGTCGCCGATTCGGACCGGATGGTCCGAATCGGCCATTTTACGATTCGAACCGGATGGTTCGAATCGGCCATTTTCCGATTCGAATAATCTGATTGCAACCACGAGGCGATCGGAAAATGGCGGCGGGCAAGGCAGACAAAGGGAACACATTTCACAATCAACGGGGAACACTGTATTACACCACACATAACCACAACTATAATAAAAAGTACTGCAAAACTCTGTGCGTGCCACCGCACCTAAGTGTTCATGGCCAAATCCATGTCCTTGGGCACCGCCCCTGGCTGAGGGTGCTGGGCCATTCCGTGACAGTTGCGGTAACGAGGCATACCCGCCAGGATGAGGGTCCTCAAAGGTGGAGGTCAGCAGTCCCAGGTCGTTGCCAAGTAAGACCTCAGACGGTAGATTCTTCATGACCCCGACCTCCACGTCCCAGGCATTCGCGCCCCAATCTAGATGGACGCGGGCCGTAGGGATTCGATACACATGGCCGCCAGCGACTCTGACGACCACCAAATACCCGGTTGAAGCAGCCAAGGAGATAAGATGGGGCTGTGCCAGGGTAAGGGTTGCACCGGTGTCTCGCAGACCGCTAGCAAGTTGTCCATTCACCCGGGCTTGTTGGCGATGGTGTTGACGGTTGTCCTGCGCAGCTGCTTGCACTGGGTCAGCCTCATGCAGGATGCCCCAGTCTTCCTCGAGGGCGGCTGTGGTTTCCGGTTCCCGATGGCAACAGTATGCCGCAGCTCGGCTTGGTGGGTGCGCTGCCCGAGACGATGCTGGACGATGGGTGTTCAGGGGACAACGGTCCCGTATGTGTCCGATCTGGTTACACCCATAGCACCGGGGTCCTACCCGAGGAGCCGGGGTGGGGGTGCCGGTGGCCTGGGTGCTCGTTCGAGGGGAGTAGGGCGTAACTGTGGTGCTGGATGGAAGCAGGGAGGTGGGACTCGGATGACCGGAGGGGCTACTCGCCTGGCATCCTGGTACTCGTCGGCAAGGCGGGTGGATTCAGACAGGGTGAGGGGGCGCCGGTCTCGTACCCAGTCCCGGACCTCTGGAGGAGAGTAGTTGTAGAACTGCTCCAGTAATAGCAGCTGGACGATCTGGACCGGTTGGGTAGCTTGGCACCCCTGTATCCAGCTACGGAGCGCCTGCTGCATCCTGTGTCCCCACTCCGCATAAGAGTCCTGAGTGCCCCTTCTTCAGACTCGAAATCGGACTCGATACACCTCCGGGGTGAGTGCATTGCGGGCCAGCAGATGTTCTGTGACCCGCTCGTACACCATACAGTCTTCGTCCGCCACCGCCCGATAGGCTTCAGCCGCCCTGCCGGTCAATTTGCTCGCCAGGATGGGTACCCAGTCTCGGACCGCCACCTCCTGCAGGGCACATTGCCTATCGAAATCCTGCAGGAACCCGTCGATGTGTTCACTCCCCTCAGGGAAAAGCTTGAAAGCCGCGAACGGTATCTTCTGTTTGGGGGGTCCGGTACTGCCTTGGGGGACAGCGACCCCCCGGACCTTTGCTGCATCTCTGCCTGGCGGAGCTTGTCTGTGTCAGCCAGGACCCTCCCGATGATGTCGGCGGAGGGGTCCGTTCCGTATATGATGATCGCTTTCGCCTTGCCTCCGGGTGCCTTGCTTCTGGCTTTTAACAGTTCTTTCAGGACCGTGCGCTTCAGCCCTTCGTAGCGCTGTGCCATTCGGGGTCACCGCCGTTGCTGGTACTGTCCACCTCTCGAACCCAGGGGTGTCTGAGACCGGGGTCAAGCCAGCGGCTGTATCTCCCCCTGCTGGGCTGGTCTCAGATTCTCCCCCCGGATGATGTCTACTCCAGATGCTTGGCGTGTCGCGGTGGCTTAGACCGGGGTTAAGCCAGCGGCTGTATCTCCCCCCGCTTGTCTGGTCTCAGCTGATCCCAGCGCTGCCAGCCAATGTAACGGATCATCGCTACCCTGCACGGGTAGATCCGCCGTCAGCGCCAAGCTTGTCTGGAGGTATAGAGTCAGGGGTAGCGGGCTGTATGAATTTGGCGGTGATTAAGCGCTTTTGCACGATCCTTGAAGCGTTGCGGTTCCCCAAGCCCTGTTATCCCCAATTACTAGCCGAGGCAGGAGTAAAGGTTCAAACAGGTACTAGTTTTTTTGACATGGGGATACAGGGGTATTTATGGGGAATGAAACCATTGTTCTCCCCTGGCCCGCCCTCAGTCCTCCTGCGGTGATCTTTACCTTTGCCTCGAGCCATTGCCCAATCTGCCTTGGTTAACCTGGGGGACCCCTGCGGTGCGCAGCCCTTATCTTGGGTCTCGGCGCCAGCTCGTCTGTCCCCCCCCTCCCAGAACCTCTCCCGGTCCGGGTAGCGCACGGCCCCCCCTGTGGTGTGAGCGCTCCTTGTGGCTTTCAGCCCGAGTTTGGGGTTTTACCAGGGATTTCGGGGTGATCCCCTGGGAGCGGCGGCATGCTGGGGGTACAGCCTGGCAGCTCGGGTCCCGGGGGCTGGTTAAGTCCAAAAAGCGCCCTGATCGGATCAACGGAGCCCGAGCTGTGGAGGGGGAAAGTCCTGCGGCTGTACCGAACAAGAGTCACTGTTTGCCGACCGCGCTCTCGGCGAGGGATCCCTGGTCGGCGTTCGGGTTTCCTGGGGCGCTTAGTTCTGAAATTCGCACCCCCGTAAGAACCTATTTTTAGGAACATACTGGCCAATAAGCGCTCTTCTGCGTGGTTTCCACGCTGCGGGGCAAGGCGGGCAAGTTTTGGCGGCTTGGCAGAGACAGTTAGTGGCGGCTCGAGGCATTCACAGACCGGGCGTCTTCCCGGGGCTGTGGACAGGCGGGGAACAGGTCACCAATTTGGAGAATTACAGGGGGAACTTATAAAAATACAAACTAACAAATTCTTTAATACACCACACCAAATCAACATTTTAAAAATTTGTACCGTGCTACGGTATAGTGGCGGTCGTTCCGTCACATGTCCCTTTAAACATTCCTCCTCCTCCTGTCTGATATGAGGACCCGCAGGTATGCTGTCTGCGTAAAGACTGGGGCCTTGAGAGCTAGGGAAGAGCTTCCTCCCGCTGCTCTGCCTCTACTGCCACATCTATAAATCCCCGCAGAGTGCACTTCAGCAGGAACACTAAAGGAATAATTGTGTCACTGATGCATGCACTGTATCTGCTCACCATCCTTGTTGCCTTCTCAAATGGTGACAGTACAGTGCATGCATCCTTGATCATCAGCCACTGCGGGGGGGAACCAAGTTGACCTGAACCTGTCCTTGTGCCATACTCACACAGGTACTCATTGATGGCCCTCTGCTGCTTGTGCAGACGCTGCAGCATTTCCAATGTCGAGTTCCACCTGGTGGGCATGTCACAGATCAGACGGTTTGTGGGAAGGTGGAATTCTCTTGTAATTTCTGCCAGGCGAACACTTGCTGGGAATGACCGTCTGAAATGGCTGCAGACTTTTCTGGTCTGGCTGAGAAGCTCTGCCAGCCCTGGGTACCTGGGTAGGAAATGCTGTACCACCAGATTTAGGACGTGTGCTAGTCATGGTACATGTGTCAATTTACCCAGGCGTAGGGCGGAGAGAAGGTTGCTGCCATTAGGTTGCTGCCACAGACGACCATTCCCAGCTATTGCTGGCATGGTGTTAACCATCTCTGCATCTGCCCCTGCAGAGCTGACAGAATTTATGGCCCGGTGTGGCTCCTGTCCCCTAAACAAACCAGCTCAAGCGCAGTATGGCATCTTTTTGCTTGAGCCATTGCGTAGCCCCTGCCGCGCATCAGTTTAACTGCCACTTCGCCAGAGACAGAGAAGGAGGAGGAAGAGGTGGTGGGGCAGACAGCAGCTTTCTGGAGGCGTGGTGGATGAACAAGCTCCAGCACAGAGCCCTGTCCTTGATCCCTCCCAGCTGCAAGCAGAGTTACCCAGTGTGCCGTGAAGGAAATGTAACGGTCCTTTCCATGCTTGCTGGACCATGTGTATAAAGTAATGTGCACCTTGCTGCTGACTGCCTTTCCCAATGACTCCATAACATTGTCTTCCACATGCTGGTATAGTGCTGGAATGGCCTTCCGTGAAAGGAACTGGCATTTTTGAACCTGCCACTATGGTACATCACATTCGGCAAATTCAAGCAAGGAGGCATAGTCCACCAGCTGGAAAGGCAGCAGCTGTAATGTGAGTAATTTTGCCAAGCTGGCATTTAGACGCTGTGCAAGGGGATGGTTGGGACTATATTTTTTCTTATGCTGCAGCAGCTCGGGCAATGAAATCTGACTGCGTAAATCTGCAGCTGATGGGATGCTGTCACATTCTGAGGAAGGACCTGATACACCCATTACTGTAGCATCATCCCTGTCAGTGGAGATTGAAGGCAATGACATGGCAGGACATATAGTGGGGGTAGATACAGATGAGGATGAGGACTGTGACAGAACACGCCGTCACTGTGCGACTTGGAGGGGGCTGTGCGCTAGCCTCCTGCCCAGAGACTATGGCCCGTGAAAGAGACTATTGTGGAACTGGTGGACCTTTTAAATAAATTGTGGTTTTCACTGTTTTATAGATATGCCAGTTAACTAAAGATTTCTGATGTCTGTGTGTTATTCCCTGTATAGTGTAGATCTCTGTATTAGTACCTTCTATTGTGTAAATTCTCTCAGTAAGAAATTCCTTTTGTTTACCCTAGCTTTCTCCTTCCCCCATTCTCCATTGTTTGAAGGCCCTGGGTAGTTATCTGATCTGTGATGTTGTCTGTTTGATTGTATGCAAATGTCCTGGTCCTTGACTCTATCTGTCCTCTCTATAAACAGTCAGTTCTATTCTGACCAAGCTTGAAGTCACGACTCATGTTTTGGAGTACCAGGAATCTTCTGCCCGCTGTTCCAAGGAAAGGCTCCAGGTCTACAGCTTCGGCTTATTCCTGGGGGTGCTAGCCAGGCTCTCTACATACACCGGGCCTTGAGCTGTGGCTAAGGTACAAGAGAAAGGTGTGAGAGTCATTAGGAGAAACTGGGTGTCCAGCGAGGAAGCAGCATTTGGCAGATGTGACCCTGTCTTGGCACATAGATCTGTTACATTGGTGGCAGCGTGTGGGATGCTTCCTACAGTCTAAGGACATCCAAAGCATCACCAGGATTCGATATCCAGACGGTGCGGCAGAAGTGAAAGATGGCAGCAGTCACAGGAGCAGCGTAGTGGGAGAGGCTGTAAGAGGTACAGGCAAACCAACGTGGACCTATAACAGAGGAGACTCAGCTGAACTGGGCTGATACAGTACGTTGGCTACTGTGGCACGAGGCTCTGGACAGAGAGCAGCGCTGCCAGAACAAGATCCTCCCCTCATCCCAAGCAAGGTACCTGAAGAGGATAGAATTGCGTGAAGGCGTTGGTGGATAAACAACGCAACCAGAATTGGCCGATTGTTCTGGCTTGTCTGGTTTATGAAGAGACACGGCTGGAGGAGAGCTACGAAGCCCTGCGATGGTATGTAGTCCAGATGGGACCTGAGAGCATGGACAATAACAAACCGACAGAAGGCTTTGGCTACGGTGGCCCGGGACTGTTATTTGAGAGAATGTTCAGAGACCCAGATTTCGGAGATGACACGGAGTGGAGATGGGAAGTGATTGCAGAGTACAGAGAAAACCTGCTAAACCTCTCTGACGTGTGGTGGATACAAGACGACTTGGAGTCGCTAGCCAGCAAGGAGTGGAAGCTGGAGAAATCGTACAAGAGACTGCTAGACCTCAGTCAGCAGGTAAGCCAGACTCACCATGAGAAGCTCTGCACAGAGAAGCAGACAGAGGAGCTGACAATAGTACAGAATGCCTCCTCTCTTTGGGCAGCAGAGGATTTTTGCCCTACAGCGGTGGATGTGACTGCGGTCTCCACCGATGTGACCCAGAGGGACATTTATGCAATGTCGAGGGAGGAATGCCTTGCGACAGTGGGTGAGACTAAAGACCCCACTAGCAGTTTACTGGGATGCGTGGCAGATGGGCCCCAGTGTGCTCCCAGCCAAGGAGAGCTGGGGAAGCTTGAAGGCCTTGATGTGTATGGGCCAGCTATAGACTCTGGAGTTGTCGAGGAGATTGGAATATTTCCCACTGCATTGTCAGGATGTGAGACCGCTGCCCCAGATTCCCAAGTTATGATGTCGCCAGAGCCGGTGAGCGGGGAGGACAGCTTGCTGGAGTTGGTGATTCATGAGGGCAAAATGGTTCCCCCAGGTGTAGTGCTGGCGTCAGAGCCTGGTGCAGCAGTGCCCTGCCTGCATTTGGATAGCCTGGATCTCTGGGAAGAAAACAGCCCCACACCACCAGCATTACTCTACACAGCCCCAGGTGAGGAGCCAGCAATGGAGTCGAGTGCCAGTGTTCTCTGGAATCAACCACAGGGGGATAATTACAATACAGCTGTGGAGGGGGCTGTGGTTTCCATTTGTGTGCCCCCTGGATACTGGGCAGCTGGCTCAGATCCCCGACCCTTTTCTTCAGAGACATCAATAACACCCCATGCTCTCCAGCAGCTGATTGCAATACCCGGAGATGGGGCAGCTGGCATTTATCCCGAGTGGCGGGCACAATCTAAGGGAGCTGCTGGGGATGGCTCGGTGAGTAACTCTCTAGTATATGTGTGTGGCCCTGGCACTGGAGAGATGTCCCCAAGCAGTGCTACAGGAATGTTGACTCCTGTATGGCCCCTGAGGGAATATGGGGAGGGGGTGAATGCATCCATGGTTGTGGACTGGACCGCACGGTCAAGGAAAAGAAACAAACTTTTTGAGACTTGGGTTCAGACTAACACACTCACAGATCCGTTTGGGATCTGGTGCCTGGTTATTCTCCTGCAAATGAGGGAGGTATGTGACAGAACACGCCGTCACTGTGCGACTTGGAGGGGGCTGTGGGCTAGCCTCCTGCCCAGAGACTATGGCCCGTGAAAGAGACTATTGGGGAACTGGTGGACCTTTTTAATAAATTGTGGTTTTCACTGTTTCATAGATATGCCAGTTAACTAAAGATTTCTGATGTCTGTGTGTTATTCCCTGTATAGTGTAGATCTCTGTATTAGTACCTTCTATTGTGTAAATTCTCTCAGTAAGAAATTCCTTTTGTTTACCCTAGCTTTCTCCTTCCCCCATTCTCCATTGTTTGAAGGCCCTGGGTAGTTATCTGATCTGTGATGTTGTCTGTTTGATTGTATGTGTAGCGCTGGTTTTAAATCCCCTGTCGTTGTAGTACTTGTTTTTGGCCACTGGAGTGAGGCAAGCGCGATGTAAGACACTGAACATTGGGACTACATTTTCCAGCATGCTTTGCGGGCGGGAACAGGAAGTGCGTGGGAGAGAGACGCTGACATCCTGAGCCTCGTGGACAGAGCTGGCAGAGCGCGCCTAGGAGTGAAAGGAGCAAGACGCAGTGTAGCTGAACGTGATAGCGACCAGGCCAGAGCGCAGGTGCGGCCTGACAGAGCTGGAGACCGGGTTTTTCCGCCTTATTATATGAAGACCCAGTGATCCACCGCAGTAACCCGAGCTGATACAGAGTGAGCTGGAGGACCCCGAGTTAGGAGAACCGCAGATCGATCTAACAGGGAGTGCAGGCGGTGAGCTGGACATCTTGTGGCAGATACAGACAAGCAAGACAGCGGATCCGGTGACACAGAGGATAACCTCATAACCTTCATAACCTGTACGGGACTCACTCCCCAACCACAAAGGGGGTTAAAGATATATTTTTCCCTTTTCCGCTGCGTGTTTCTCGCATTACGAAGCATTGTATTTCTTTTCCGCTGCGCGTTTCTCGCATTACGAAGCATTGTATTTCTTTTCCGCTGCGTGTTTCCCGCACTACGAAGTACTGTAAATATATATATATACTGTGTTACTCATTATATGCCAGTTTATTCAGTAAACTATATAATTTATAAAATCCACGACGGTGCTGGAGTATATTTATTCCCTAGTGCGGGGAGACTGACCCGAGGTTCAAATTCAGCGGCTCCTCCGGGAGTGAGCGCTACATATGCAAATGCCCTGGTCCTTGACTCTATCTGTCCTCTCTGTGAATAGAAAAAATGTATGGTACAAGGTACTTAGCTTTTGAAGTTTGATCCGCTCCTCGTGGAGGTATTCTCACTCTCCTCAAGATAAAGCAACAGATGAAAGGTTGAGAAGCTATGGATCCTTGTTGTGCCTGGGTGGGATGAACCCAGTTGGAAGATGTAAATCAGACGTCTCCAAGACTTATTTAAATAAATAATCGGGAAGGTATATAAATGATTAAAAACAATAAAATTTATTGGATAATAACAAACTGCCCAACTCGTTTCATCCTAAGACTTTCTCAAGGGCGATAAATCAAAATTAAAAGCATAAAAAATAATATAAACCTTCCCTTCCTCCTTCTCATGTTTAAATAGTCTACATAGTCCTCTCATTAGTTGATTTGATCTCCCAGCGTTCACCATATATGGTCAGAACGGGTTCCTTCGGTACATCACTTCCGATTTTCGGGCTCCTCCGATTCGTCACTTCCGATACGTCCCTTCCGTTTCGGTTCGGAGGTTACCATATCTCCATGTACTCCGAAGAGTCGCGCACTTTCATTTTCGGACGTAATGTCAATTCCGATCGTATTCCATCTAAAAGTCCCGCACTTCTGATGTTCACTTCTGAGTAACAGAATTCCGAAGCGCAATACTTCTCTCAGGATCTTCCATATATAACACCATCCCCTATAAGAAAAAGGTGAATTCGATCTCCCAGCGTTCACCATATAAGGTCACCAAGAGTTCCATCGATACATCGCTTCCGATTTTCGGACTCCTCCGATTCGTTACTTCCGATACGTCCCTTCCGTTTCGGTTCGTAAGTTACCATATCTCCATATACTCCGAAGAGTCGCGCACTTTCATTTTCGGACGTAATATCAATTCCGATCGTATCCTGGTCTTTTGAATATGGATTATCTTGGCCCTTTTGATTGTAGAATCTTTTCTTTATCTCCTAAAACAAAATCTCCATATTACGATCTATAAAAAACATTTGATATCAAATTCTTCATTTAAACCCTTCGGGCTCATAGTTTTTAATTTGAACACCCAAAACATTTCTTTTTTCAACAGATCTTTTTCTCTATTTCCTCCTCGCCATGGTTTCTCTATCTGATATATACCAGACCACAGAAATTCAGATACTCGGTAACTGTGGCAACCGGTACAATGTACAGGTACGTGTGTTTTTGAACGCCTCTTCTGATGTTACCCATGTGTTCTAGGATTCTTTCCTTTAGTTGTCTTGTTGTTTGACCGACGTACTGAATACCGCATGGACATTGTAACAAATATACCACATGTGTCGAATTACAATTAATATGTGTGTTGATCTTGAAACTTTCTCCTGTACTCCTACTTGTAAATGTTTCCAATTTCCTCTTCTTCAAAAATCTGCACACTTTACATCTGGCACACTTGAAAAAACCCTTATCTTCTTTTCTTTTATTTTGTGTAAACGTAGCACTGGGAGCTAACAAGCTTTTTAGGTTTCGCGGTCTTCTAAATGTGAGTTTCGGTTTAATTGGGAGTACTGGACCCAAAATAGGATCTTGTTTTAGAATGAACCAGTTTTTTTCTAAAATCTTCCTTATTTCCTTATGCTGAATATTGTATTTCGTAAAGAAAGAATATTGGAAATCATTATCCACTTTTCTTATATTTTCTTTATAGAGAAGATCTTTACGATCCATAGATGCCACTTCAAAAAAAGCTTTCTCTACATTATTTATTTCGTACTGTTTCTCTTTCAATTTATTCCCCACCATTTCAACTTGTGTACGATAATCTTCTACTCTTGAACAGTTCCTGCGCATACGTAGAGCTTGACCTTTTGGGATCCCTCTTAGCCATGGCTTATGATGACAACTCGAAAAATGGATATAAACATTACCATCGGTAGGTTTGAAAAAACATTTCGACTCAATATTCCCCTCTTCTATAAAAAAGGTGATGTCCAAAAAATTAATCTCAACTGCACTAAATGTTGAAGTGAACTTTAAACCAAACTCATTCTGATTCAAAGTATCCACGAATAAATTAAACTCATCCTCCTCTCCCTTCCAAATAATTAAAACATCATCAATAAATCTTCTCCATAGCACCAGGTTCGCCCCCCATATGGAAGGACTCCAAAAATGTGAATCCTCCCAATGTGCCATGTAGATGTTAGCATAGCTGGGGGCGAACCTGGTGCCCATGGTTGTACCATTCATTTGAATAAACATATCCTCATTATACATGAAGAAATTATGTTCCAATATAAACCTAATAGCCAAATGTAAAAAGGTTTGTAGACTAGTCTCTAAAGTACTTTGAGATTCTAAAGTTCTAGCTATTGCTTCTAAACCTAGTTCGTGTTTGATAACTGTATACAGTGATGTAACATCTAGAGTTGCCCATTTATAGCTAGGATGCCATTTTATTGTTTCTATTTCTTGTAGGATGTGAGTAGAATCTTTTATGTAGGACCTGGTTTTCTGAGCTATAGGTTGCAAATGAAAATCTATAAATTCCCATAAATTGGCTGTCAGAGAATCAATACCACTGATAATCGGTCGGCCTGGAGGTGCTGTTAAATTCTTGTGGACTTTCGGAAGGAAATAAAAAATCGGAGTGAGTGGAAATTTTGGATACAAAAAAATCTAAATTTCCTTTAGTGATGACACCACGATCAACCGCTTCTTCTAGAAGATTTCTCAAATCTATTTTGAAGTTTTCCGTTGGATTATTTTCTAAGATTTTATAAGTAGTTCTGTCCATCAAGATCCGTCTGGCTTCTGTCTCATAATACTCTCTTTTCATTATAACGGTCCCTCCTCCTTTATCTGCCGCTCTGATCACCCATTCTTTTCTCGTTTGTAACCTTTTCAAAACCTCATTTTCTTCTCTTGTTAGATTATGTGCTACCTTTTTCCCTTTATTTTCTTCTAGGTTTTCAAAATCTTGACATATGGTCTTTGAAAATGTTTCTTAAAAGGGACCTTTCTCCCACCATGGAAAAAAATCTGATTTAGGTTTAAAGTTTTTCTTTTTATTATCATAAACTGTGGTTTCTGCACCTTTTTTTAGGAAAAACTTTTTAATCGTTAGTTTCCGCAGAAATTTATTGGCATCAATAAATAATTCAAATTTATTAACTTTATTCGTAGGGCAAAATTTAAGTCCTTTTTTGAGAACTTTAATTTCTATTTTACCTAAGGTTTCTCCTGTCAAGTTAAAAATGCCCTCACTACGCAACCTCAGATTAGCATTTTCTAGATTTGCATCTTCTACGTTCTCATCTATATGATTTATTCCCATCTCCTTTTCTTTAGGGGGGATTCCTCTATCAATGGTGCAAACCTGTTGGACTGAACTATAGATTTCTGTTTTTTCTGGAAGTAGTTGGTTATCTGTCCTTCTCTTCGGTCGTGCCCCTTGTCTAAAAAAACCTCCTCTTGGGAGTTGGGATAATTCGTATATTTCTTAACCGCTGTTGCATAGGAGGTTGATGGCTGATTCCTTTTTTCTTCATTAATGGATGTTGTAAATTGCTTGTCCTGATATCTTCCATCTTTTGATCTTATTTGTGTCTTTTTCTCCTTCGGAGAAAGCCCTGTATTTCCCTGTGAAGGTCGTTGTTGTGTCTTGGAATGGAATTGGGTAATAGATCTCCTCCTTTGAGGTGCTCTATAACTGTTTATGTCATGAGTATTTCTTCTATCTTGATAAAGATATTTCTTCTTCCATTCCATCTTATTCTTCATACTGTATAATCCTTTATCTAAATCACTCTTATCCCTTATATATTTTTGATTTTTAATAATGGAAATTTTCTCATCTAGTGTATCAATTTTTTCAAACATTATCTTTTCTAACTCCGCATACCCCTGGATAGAATCCACATGAGAATTCGTGGATTCAAGTTCATGAATTTCCTCTTCCAGGTGTTTTTGAACCTCTTTTTCTCTTTTCACCAACAATTCCATTAACTGGAATGAGCAAGTGTGCAATATTTTATCCCACTGCTCCATAAAATTGCTGTCTTCGAGACCAAAGGCTGGGGCCTTATCTATGCGTAAGCCACAAGGTATTAACCTCTCTTTCAGGTACTTCTCTAAAAAAGAGATTTCCCACCATCTCTTGGTCTCTTTGACTAGCAGTTTTTCCATTTTGAGAAAATAGGTTTCTATGTTATTTTCTTGAATGCGGTCTGTGTTAGATTTCATTACACATATATTTTCAAATTTCTTTGCTCTGTTTTTTTGCAAATTTCCAAAAGCTGACAAAATGTATGCCATGTTATAATCTAGCTGTACCCTGTACCGGGAATACTCAAACCCAAGATATAGAAAAAATGTATGGTACAAGGTACTTAGCTTTTGAAGTTTGATCCGCTCCTCGTGGAGGTATTCCTACTCTCCTCAAGATAAAGCAACAGATGAAAGGTTGAGAAGCTATGGATCCTTGTTGTGCCTGGGTGGGATGAACCCAGTTGGAAGATGTAAATCAGACGTCTCCAAGACTTACTTAAATAAATAATCGGGAAGGTTTATAAATGATTAAAAATAATAAAATTTATTGGATAATAACAAACTGCCCAACGCGTTTCGTCCTAAGACTTTCTCAAGGGCGATAAATCAAAATTAAAAGCATAAAAAATAATATAAACCTTCCCTTCCTCCTTCTCATGTTTAAATAGTCTACATAGTCCTCTCATTGGTTGATTCGATCTCCCAGCGTTCACCATATATTGGCAGAACGGGTTCCTTCGGTACATCACTTCCGATTTTCGGGCTCCTCCGATTCGTCACTTCCGATACGTCCCTTCCGTTTCGGTTCGGAGGTTACCATATCTCCATGTACTCCGGAGAGTCGCGCACTTTCATTTTCGGACGTAATGTCAATTCCGATCGTATTCCATCTAAAAGTCCCGCACTTCTGATGTTCACTTCTGAGTAACAGAATTCCGAAGCGCAATACTTCTCTCAGGATCTTCCATATATAACACCATCCCCTATAAGAAAAAGGTGAATTCGATCTCCCAGCGTCAGTGGCGTAGCGTGGGTTTTCAGCGCCCGGGGCCAGCCAAGAATTGTGCGCCCCCACCTGTGGACACGTTATCTTATCGATATTGCCCCAGCTCTCACATGGATTTGACCCCAGCTCATGGATTTGCCCCAGCTCATGGATTTGCCCCAGCTCATGGATTTGCCCCAGCTCACACATGGATTTGCCCCCAGCTCATGGATTTGCCCCAGCTCATGGATTTGCCCCAGCTCATGGATTTGCCCCAGCTCACACATGGATTTGCCCAGCTCATGGATTTGCCCCAGCTCACACATGGATTTGCCCCAGCTCACACATGGATTTGCCCCAGCTCACACATGGATTTGCCCCAGCTCATGGATTTGCCCCCAGCTCATGGATTTGCCCAGCTCATGGATTTGCCCCAGCTCATGGATTTGCCCCAGCTCACACATGGATTTGCCCCCAGCTCACACATGGATTTGCCCCCAGCTCACACATGGATTTGCCCCCAGCTCATGGATTTGCCCAAACTCATGGATTTGCCCCAGCTCACACATGGATTTGCCCCAGCTCACACATGGATTTGCCCCAGCTCATGGATTTGCCCCAGCTCACACATGGATTTGCCCCCAGCTCACACATGGATTTGCCCAGCTCATGGATTTGCCCCCAGCTCATGGATTTGCCCCAGCTCATGGATTTGCCCAGCTCATGGATTTGCCCCCAGCTCATGGATTTGCCCAGCTCATGGATTTGCCCCAGCTCATGGATTTGCCCCAGCTCATGGATTTGCCCAGCTCATGGATTTGCCCAGCTCATGGATTTGCCCCAGCTCATGGATTTGCCCAGCTCATGGATTTGCCCCCAGCTCATGGATTTGCCCCCAGCTCATGGATTTGCCCAGGTCAATGGATTTGCCCAGCTCATGGATTTGCCCCAGCTCATGGATTTGCCCCAGCTCATGGATTTGCCCAGCTCATGGATTTGCCCAGCTCATGGATTTGCCCCCAGCTCATGGATTTGCCCAGCTTACACATGGATTTGCCCAGCTCTCACCTGGATATTGCTCCAGCTCCGGCAGGGGTTGAGGGGACCCAGATGCCGGGCAGCGCCGGAGTGCCTGCCCTGTCCTGAAGAGTCCGTCCTGTTGAAGGGGATGCGGCTGCGTGCGTGCGCAGGTCACGCGGTCCGGCCAGTCAGGTGGTACAGAAACTCAGTACCACCTGATTAGCCGGACCACGTGACCGGCTGCGCCTGCACGCAGCCGCCTCCCTTTAACAGGACGGACTCTTCAGGACCGGGCAGGCACTCCAGCGCTGCCCGGCATCTGGGTCCCCTCAACCCCGGGCCAGATTTAGGGGCTCAAATGCGCCCCTAACAAAACTGCGCCCGGGGCCACGGCCCCCCCAGCCCCCCACGCTACGCCACTGCCCAGCGTTCACCATATAAGGTCACCAAGAGTTCCTTCGATACATCGCTTCCGATTTTCGGACTCCTCCGATTCGTTACTTCCGATACGTCCCTTCCGTTTCGGTTCGTAAGTTACCATATCTCCATATACTCCGAAGAGTCACGCACTTTCATTTTCAGACGTAATATCAATTCCGATTGTATCCTGGTCTTTTGAATATGGATTATCTTGGTCCTTTTGATTGTAGAATCTTTTCTTTATCTCCTAAAACAAAATCTCCATATTACGATCTATAAAAAACATTTGATATCAAACTCTTCATTTAAACCCTTCGGGCTCATAGTTTTTAATTTGAACACCCAAAACATTTCTTTTTTCAACAGATCTTTTTCTCTATCTGTCCTCTCTGTGAATAAACAGTCAGTTGTATTCTGACCAAGCTTGAAGTCACGACTCATGTTTTGGAGTACCAGGAATCTTCTGCCCGCTGTTCCAAGGAAAGGCTCCAGGTCTACAGCTTCGGCTTATTCCTGGGGGTGCTAGCCAGGCTCTCTACATACACCGGGCCTTGAGCTGTGGCTAAGGTACAAGAGTCATTAGGAGAAACTGGGTGTCCAGCGAGGAAGCAGCATTTGGCAAATGTGACCCTGTCCGGGCACAGAGATCTGTTACAAGGACCTATGCAAAGTGTTGTGCCAATGGAATGCATGGCAGGTGGTCATATGTCTTATCAAGCACGTGGTACCCAAGTGTGTGATGTTTTTCACACACTTGATCCTCTTCAGACATAGCTTACAAATAGCAACGCTGCAGTCTGCTGCACATTTTGTGAGGAACTCCCAGACAGCAGAGTTCCTGCACGTGTGCTTTGAGACAACAGCGCTCTGCACCTGAGCAGCTCTGAGTTCTGATGCCTTGGACTGGCTACGGTTGCTCATAGAGGACGTTGTGCCTCATTTTTGTTGGGCCTCCTCCTCACTTGACTCCTCTGTTCGATCAGGCACCCAGGTGGAGTCAGTGACATCATCATTGTCATCACCCCCTATCTCTTTGTCACTGGAGCCAACCTGGCAATATGCTGCAGCTGCTGGGGGAACATGAGTGCCAGTTCTTTGTGTGTCACTGGTACACCCTCCCTCTAGGCTGATTTTAATCCCTTCCTCAACCTCAGAGTTTGAATCAGAGCACTGGAGTTGTTGCACATCCTCAAGCAGCATGTTACTGTCATTGTAGTCAAACAATTCAGCTGACTCCTCCGTGTATGATGGAGAGGCTATGGCAGGAGTAGCTGTGGACATGGAGGCTGAATTAGATGTTTTGGCAGCTGAGGTGGACTGTAAACCACTACAAGCCTGGCTGGCAGAGTACTCAGAGGATGAGGATGGCCTGGTCAGCCAATCCTGCAAATCCTCTGTATGATGTTGCTGCTTAAGACGGCTAGCACCAGTTAGGAAGGACAAACGTGCCCCTGCAGAGGATGCACCACGTCCACGACGACCAGGGGCACAGCCTTCCGACACAGAGGCTGCTTGCCCTCTTATCTGTGTCTGGGAGCGTCTGCCTGTCCTTTTTGGTCTTTCTGACATGTTGAGTGATATATAGATTAAAGATATTCAGAACTATGCTATAACTCAGTGATACACCCTGTCCCTGATAGCTGGCAGTGCCAACACACAGATTAAAGTTCTCAGAACTCTGGTATATGTCAGTGATACACCCTGATAGCTGGCAGTAGCTGGCAGTGCCAACACACATGTAGCGGATCCCCGTCACCCTGCCCGGGCAGATCCGCCGTCAGCGCCGAGCTGGTCTGGGGGTGTAGAGTCAGGGGTAGCGGGCGGTAGGGATTCGGCGGTGGTCCAGCGTTTCTTTCCACGGTCCTTGCAGCGTCGCGGTTCCCCAAGCCCTATTATCCCCAATTACTAGCCGAGGCAAGAGTAAAGGTTCAAACAGGAATGAGTTTAATGAAAAACAGAACATACACGGTCCTTTTATATGGTACAGTCCCATTGTTCTCTCCCATGCCCGCCCCCAGACCCCTGGAGTGAATTCTGCACAGGGGCTAGCCATAGCCCAGGTTCTGATTGGTTGGTTCCAAGACCATTGCAGGTTTCTCTCAGGTCCTCTCAGTTTTCACTTGGGTCCACTGGTTGTATGCAGATGAAGTCTTGACCTCACAGTGATCACATACAGTGATTTACATAACCCATTGTAAAGGGAATCAGATAGTGGGTGGCTGAGACAATGTGACTCCCAACCGCTCAGAACAGGTAAACAGATAACAGATATCCAAACAGAAAGCACTTTTGCATAATCCACAAATTACTCAAACCTATTATATATTCTATACAAAGGAAAGCATTTGACACTAGTGGCAGGTAGTGTTTTTAAAAACCACATTTAACTAAAGAAATATAAGTCTATTTAAAACTAAAAATGAGCAATTGACAATACATTTAAAACCACACAATATAACTGAGCATAAACTAGCAGGATGGTGAAGGGGAAAAACATGATTAATTACAAGTCTAGCAACAGTTTTACATTAAATCTACCAAAGGAAATTAGTTTCTATAAATAAAGGGTAAACGAAATATAACAAAATAAGAATGAAATTAAACTAAATAAATCCTGTGGCGGCCGTTCCGTCACATAGCTCTCCCAGTCCCATGATGGCAGACCCGGTGAGACCCTCTACGGGTCCGCCTGGGGATGTCCAGGTGTAAGTGTCTTTAAAAAGTCTCAAGTTTGGGTTGCTGGGGCAATGCTTTGCCAACCCCCGATAGTCTTTCGGTCCATAGTCCGTAGGGAGGAGGCTGGCCCCCGGGCTTCTCCAACTGCCCCCTTGGTCTGGACCGGTGTCCGACGGACCATACAGACACCCGGGGGGTTGGTACCCTGCCATGGGGAAACAACCGGCCCCGGGGGGACGTTGAGGGCTTTTTCTCCTCCTGGTCTCCTAGCCCCTCGCTGGTGGGCAGCCTTGCTGGCACCATTTCCTGGGGCAATGACCAGCTGGGGAGGGGTACCCCCTGTACCTTCTCCCGGTGCCACAGTCAGCCGTGGGAAAAACGGCCCGATAGCACCCTTTCCTGGTGCGTCGGTCAGAAGCTGGGTGGGAGATGGGATGACCGGTGTCTCCAGAAAAAGTGGTTGTGGATCTGGGCCGTCTGCCCAGCGTCTCGGGGTCACCCAGTTGCAAATCCTAGCACCATCAACAATTTCACAATGGGAGTCTCACGCATCCTGGGGAACGGGAGCAGCAGCACGCCGTTGCTTGGCACAGGTGACACCTCCACCCTCACGCTGGGGCTCAAAACGTTGGGGAGCGAGACCTGCCATCTCCCCTTCCGGGATTATTACCTGTCGCTGGGGAGAGGTACCGCCAGTACTCTCTACCTGGGGTAGCCGCTGCTGTGGTGGAAGGAGACCGACTGACTCCCCACCCTGGAACTCGTAATGCGGTGCACCATCACAGGCACTGCGTTCTGCTGATAGCCCCTGACGAACTGTACTTGCCCAGTCTGATGCTTTCTCCGGCCC
This sequence comes from Leptobrachium leishanense, assembly GCA_009667805.1. NCBI lineage: Eukaryota > Metazoa > Chordata > Amphibia > Anura > Megophryidae > Leptobrachium > Leptobrachium leishanense. The sequence continues at coordinate 22,176,829 of CM019074.1, forward strand.
AGATGGCATGCTGTGCTGGAGTTGTAGGCTCTCTGCCTCCTGCGTAGCAGTGGAGGCCAGGAGCTTGGTCTGTAGTTCAGGAGAGGAGCGGATTGTCAGTCCCTGAGCTCCTTGGTGAGAAGGTAGTTCTCCTCTTTCTCCTCAAGTTCTGCGGTGGCAGGGCAGGGGTAGAGGTTAGTGGTCCTCTGCCGCGGTGACAGTTTTCCCGCTGAAGTGGGGGGCCACTCCCCCATGTATGAATGGCTATCCATGATCCCTGACGCCACCAGCCAGGGCCCCGGGCTTGCTGACCTGCACTTCTCTGGCACCGTGGAATGGACCGTAGCCTCTTTCACAGCGGGCCGTAGCATGTCAGCTGTCCCCCGCTCCTCTATCCATACTTGGGTAGGAGCGTTAGTTGGGGTTCGGGATTCCCTGCTGGGTACGCCAGCAATTTGCACGGGGGGCCTAAGTCTCCCCCTCCCTCGTCTGGCACCCGATATTCTCCCCGGTTTCTGGAGCCTCCAGCTGGGGGCAGAGGGTAGCCGACCTCTGTCCCGATGCCAGCTCTGCTGCTGGGTTGGAGAAACGCTCCCCCATACATAAATTATCCTCTTCACGCACTGAAGAGCCAGCTGATGCAAGTGGTGAATCCGGGCAAACTGCCCCACATCTCCTGGGCTCCGGGGAAAGGACCGCAGCCTCTTCCTTGGCGGGCCATGACATTGTCGCTAGCTCCTCCACCCATCCCTGAGCAGGAGCACTCCATTGGGACTCTGGGTCTCCTGGTGAGCCCTCGGGCCATCTGCCTGGGTGGGCCTCAATCTCACCCATTGTCTTCCAGTTCTCCTCTTTCCACAGTGGACCGCTGTCCTGACGGCTCTCGCTGGTGGAGACCGCAGTCCCATCCACCGGTGCACTTCCACTGACCTTGGTAGGTGTCCGAAGTACTTGGTCACTCTACTCCGCTGTAGGTTCTGCAGGAACGGTACTTGCTGAGTCCTCTGTCTTTTCCACGGACGGCATGCTGCACTGCGGCTGCAGGATAGTCACCTCCTCTGTAGTAGTTGAGGCCTGGGATGCGTTCTGCAGCTGGGGAGAGGGGCCGACTGCCTCCTCACCCTGGTGCTCCGAACCAGCAGAAGATCCTGAAAGTAGGTTGGCACCACCGGGTTCTGTTGGCAGCTCTTCTGCCATGTCCATCGGGGTGAGAGCGAGCGGGGGAGCGTCCTCAAACAATCTCCTGTATCCCTGCTCCAGCTCCCACTCTTGGGTGGTTAGCCAGTCCAGATCACTGCTCAGCCCGAGGTCGTCAAGGTGCTCACTTTCCCGAAAGTCCCGGATCTCTTCCCATCTCAGTTTAGCTGTACTGCCAAAGGAGGGGTCATCTTGGAGAGCGTCAAATATTAATCCCGGGCCACCGTAGACATAGCCCTCCGTAGGATCTTTCTTTTCCAACTTTGGACACAGGTTGGCAGCATACCATTCCAGTTCCCGGTACCCGTCCTCCAGCCATAGCTCCGTCTGGATCAGGTTCTCCAGTTGGGACAGTCTTTCTACCTGGGGTTGCACTCCTAGGAATGGCACCTGCAGGTCCCACAGTCTCCAGTATTTCTCACCCAAGGTAGGAAGAACCTTTCCCAGGTAGTCCTGTTCAAGCTGTAGGACGTCCCTCCAGAGCTTCTGCCGTGCCGAGTCATTATGCCACAACACCTCCTGGCCGAAACCTGGATCACTGTGCTGGTCAGGCGCTTCCATTCCTTGGTCCCAGAACTCCTCTTCCACGACTGCAGGGAGTATCTCCTGGGACGCTGTAGATTCCCTGAGCTGGTACCGCAACTCGCTCACTCTGAGCTGACTGACCCCTGCCAAAATGATAGCGATCACCTCCGCCGGGGGGTTGGCTCCGAACAGGGCCAGCTTCCATTGTACCTCCCGGCGCCATTCTGTGGATTCTGAGTCCTCATGGAGGACCAGACTTGCCTGTTCGTCCTCCATCAGGTCCTTGGTGAGGGCAGCCTTTGGCTTACCGCTGACCGCTTTATCCCTGGAGAAGTTCCTTGAGAAGTTCCTTGAGAAGTTCCTTGAGGACCGTGCGCTTCCAGCCGTCGTAGCGCTGAGCAATACGGGATGAACGGCTGTAGGACGATGTAGCAATCTCTCGAATCTCCGGGTGTCTGAGACCGGGGTCAAGCCAGCGGCTGTATTTCCCCCTGCTGGGCTGGTCTCAGATTCTCCCCCCGGATGATGTCTACTCCAGACGCTCGGCGTGTCGCGGTGGCTGAGACCGGGGTCAAGCGAGCGGCTGTATCTCCCCCTGCTTGTCTGGTCTCAGCCGGATCCCAGCGCTGCCAGCCAATGTAGCGGATCCCCGCTACATGCCCGGGTAGATCCGCCGTCAGCGCCGAGCTGGTCTGGGGGTGTAGAGTCAGGGGTAGCGGGCGGTAGGGATTCGGCGGTGGTCCAGCGTTTCTTTCCACGGTCCTTGCAGCGTCGCGGTTCCCCAAGCCATATTATCCCCAATTACTAGCTGAGGCAAGAGTAAAGGTTCAAACAGGAATGAGTTTAATGAAAAACAGAACATACACGGTCCTTTTATATGGTACAGTCCCATTGTTCTCTCCCATGCCCGCCCCCAGACCCCTGGAGTGAATTCTGCACAGAGGCTAGCCATAGCCCAGGTTCTGATTGGTTGGTTCCAAGACCATTGCAGGCTTCTCTCAGGTCCTCTCAGTCTTCACTTGGGTCCACTGGTTTTATGCAGATGAAGTCTTGACCTCACAGTGATCACATACAGTGATTTACATAACCCATTGTAAAGGGAATCAGATAGTGGGTGGCTGAGACAATGTGACTCCCAACCCCTCAGAACAGGTAAACAGATATCCAAACAGAAAGCACTTTTGCATAATCCACAAGTTACTCAAACCTATTGTATATTCTATACAAAGGAAAGCATTTGACACTAGTGGCAGGTAGTGTTTTAAAAACCACATTTAACTAAAGAAATATAAGTCTATTTAAAACTAAAAATTAGAAGTCTAGCAACAGTTTTACATTAAATCTACCAAAGGAAATTAGTTTCTATAAATTAAGTGTGTAGCGGATCCCCGCTACCCTGCCCGGGTAGATCCGCCGTCAGCGCCGAGCTGGTCTGGGGGTGTAGAGTCAGGGGTAGCGGGCGGTAGGGATTCGGCGGTGATCCAGCGTTTCTTTCCACGGTTCTTGCAGCGTCGCGGTTCCCCAAGCCCTGTTATCCCCAATTACTAGCCGAGGCAAGAGTAAAGGTTCAAACAGGAATGAGTTTATTTTAACATGGAGAATACAGGAGTATTTATGAGGAATGAAACCATTGTTCTCCCCTGGCCCGCCCTCAGTCCTCCTGCGGTGATCTTTGTTTGTATCTCAAGCCATAGCCCAATCTGCCTTGAATAACCTAGGGGAACCCCTGCGGTGCGCAGCCCTTATCTCGGGTCTCGACACCAGCTCGTCTGTCCCCCACTCTCAGAGCCTCTCCCTGTCTGGCCAGCGCCCGGCCCCCCCTGTGGTGTGAGCGCTCCTTGTGGCTTTCTCCCGAGTTTGGGGTTTTACCAGGGATTTCGGGGTGATCCCCTGGGAGCGGCAGCATGCTGGGGGTACAGCCTGGTAGCTCGGGTCCGGGGGCTGGTTCAGTCCAAAAAGCGCCCGGATCGGATCCACGGAGCCCTTAGCTGCGAAGGGGGAAAGTCCGGCGGCTGTACCCGGGCAAGAGTCACTGGTTGCCGGCCGCGCTCCCAGCGAGGGATCCCTGGTCGGCGTTCGGATTTCTCGGGGTGTTTCGTTCTATAATTCGCACCCCCGTAAGCACCTATTTTTAGGAGCCCGCTGGCCAAGAAGCTCTCTTCTGCGTGGTTTCCACGCTGCGGGGCAAGGCGGGCAAGTTTGGGCGGCTTGGCAGAGACAGTCAGCGGCGGCTCGAGGCATTAACAGACCGGGCGTCTTCCTGGGGCTGTGGACAGGCAGGGAACAGGTCAACCATGGGGAGAATTGCAGGGGGAACTTTTAAAAATACAACCTAACGAATTCTTTAATATACCATACTAAAACTTTTTAAAATGTATTACCGCGCTACGGTATAGTGGCGGCCGTCCCGTCACAAAGGGTAAATGAAATATAACAAAATAAGAATGAAATTAAACTAAATAAATCCTGTGGCGGCCGTTCCGTCACAACACAGATTAAAATTCCCAGAACTCTGGTATAAGTCAGTGATACACCCTGATAGCTGGCAGTAACACACAGATTAAACATTCCCAGAACTCAGGTATAAATCAGTGATACACCCAAATAAATTTTGATTTGACACATTTCAAGTCCATTCGAAAATTCCGAAAATTTTTCGTTTCGGCTCGGAAAACTATCGAAGACCGCTCGCGAGGCAATAAAATTAGGATCAGGGGTATAGCGGAGGAAGTCACCCCAGCGGACTTACATCCATATCTCTTGGAGTTGTTTTTAAACTTTACTGCCCGATGCCACGCCACAAGACCTGCTACTGGATTGAGAGCATTGTCTCCCGCGAGCGAAAAAGTTCCCTTCCTCCGTGGCCCGTGATGTTATTATACGGCTGCATTTTTTTCATATCAAGCAGGCTTTGATGTCTGCGTCACGGAAATCCATGCCTTTGTCTGCCCCATATGCTGATATATCCTTCTTTGCAGACCTCTCGGCTTTGACCATGTCCAAACGCCGCAAATTCTCCTCTTTTACCAAGCTTCTTCGCAATCACAAGCTGGAGTACAGGTTGGGGTTCCCTACGAAACGCCTATTCTGGAGAGATGGAACCCTGCATGTTGTTCCCGATGTTGCTACTGGATTACATTTTTTGAAAGAATGGAACATTCTGGCAGATTTCCCGCCTCCACGCGAGCCTTCTTCATCACCGATCAAAGTCTCCCCAGAATGGCACAGAGTTCGGCCTAAGTGATGGGATTCCTTACTCCTTTGGTGCTCCTGATTTTGTTAGGCCTCGTTGGGTGACTTTCCTGCTTTCCACTCTTCTTATGATGGTTTATCCAGCTTCGGAACTTTGAGAAGGTGCAGGAACTGGACACATACTGGTTCATGTTTGTCTCCTTCATTTAACCCCATGGGGTATATGGTATTTCTACCTGATCGCCTCGGGACCTTCTGCTTGTTGTTGCAGCACTTTGGTACTCTCGTTGAGCTCCGAATGGTGTCCGTCCTCTCGCTACCCATTTTTGAGTTTTCCTGAACGCTCTTTATTTTGCACATTTTTTGCTACTTTGGAATGACTCTATTTTGCTGTATTCTAGTGATACAGTGTTGTGTTATTTGTGTTTTTTTTTCTTTCTTTATTCTTTCAGTCTTTTTTTCTATTTTGTCTGTTACTTTGCTCTTATGGTCCTGGCCTCCATGTTCCCGGTATCTTCCCCCTTTTATTTCTAATCCTACTGTGCATGTAAATATATTGTGGTTATTCACTCATGAGTAAACCCCAGTTCTGAATCTTTTCAATAAATGTTAGGAGGCTGAATGTTCCGTTCAAGCGTCATGCTTTGTTTCGTGATTTACATAAGACTAAGCCGGCGATAGTTTGTGTGACATGCGTCACTTTGGACTTGAAGTACATGGGCTTAGAAACGTATTTGAGAGGTGCGAGCCTGAGGTTTTACATTGTTTTCCTGCTCTTTCCTTTGTTAAAGTCACCCTGTATCTAGAATTGTAGATGCAGGGTGTTTGTGTGTTCGGTGTACCTTCTCTCTGTATAGTGTGACCCTCTCTATTGTATACGTTCACTCTATAGGAAATTCCTTTTGTTTTACCTGCTTTCTCCCTCCCCCTTCTCCTCTTAGGGAATCTCGCTATTTGAAGGTCCTGTGCAGCTATCTGATCTGTGATGTAATCTGTTAGATTGTATGCAAATGTGTTGACTGTACCTGTGTGTCTGTTGTATAAACAGTCATTCTCCATTTTGTGTTGGAACTGAAAAGATTTCCACTGTGTTATTGCCTGCGTTGGGCCCAGAAGCAGTACAATCGACTTTGAAGCTGACTATCCTGCTAGGGGTATGGGGACTTGGCGACTGAGTGACTCCTGTAACAGATCTCTGTGCCCGGACAGGGTCACATCTGCCAAATGCTGCTTCGTCGCTGGACACCCAGTTTCTCCTCGTGACTCCCACACCTTTCTCTTGTAATTTAGCCACAGCTCAAGGCCCGGTGCATGTAGAGAGCCTGGCTAGCACCCCCAGGAATAAGCCGAAGCTGTAGACCTGGAGCCTTTCCTTAGAACAGCGGGCAGAAGATTCCTGGTCCTCCAAAACATGAGTCGTGACTTCAAGCTTGGTCAGAATAGAACTGACTGTTTATTCACAGAGAGGACAGATAGAGTCAAGGACCATACATTTGCATACAATCAAACAGACAACATCACAGATCAGATAACTACCCAGGGCCTTCAAACAATGGGGGAAGGAGAAAGCATCGTAAACTAAAGGAATTTCTTATGAGAGAATTTACACAATAGCAGGTACAAATACAGAGATCTCTACACTATACAGGGAATAACACACAGACATCAGAAATCTTTAGTTAACTGGCATATCTATAAAACAGTGAAAACCAAAATATATTTAAAAGGTCCACCAGTTCCCCAATAGTCTCTTTCATGGGCCATAGTCTCTGGGGAGGAGGCTAGCACACATCCCCCTCAGAGTCGCACAGTGACAGCGTGTTCTGTCACAGCTTTTATAACTTAATTGACATTGCCTATAGAACCAACATGCCTGGGGTCGTCCTCTTGGCACTGGATGCCGAGAAGGCATTTGATCGCCTGCATTGGGGCTATATGCGCATGGCATTAGAGTCATTTGGTTTCCCTACTCTCTTCGTTAATAGCATCATGAGTCTCTATTCCTCCCCAACAGCTAAAGTCCTGGCGCCTGGGTTTCTTTCCTCTTCATTCTCAGACCTGTTATTACATGTAGGGTCCTGTGTGACCCTTTTCGACATTCGTGTCTTATTTCTGGCATTTTGTTTGTTTACGTGTGAACCTCAATAAAAATGTTATATGCAAAAAAAAGAAACTTCAGCCCTACCTATACGGGCGCTCCTTCACCGTCCTCTCATGACTTTCATGGACATCCCCGGGCGGACCCAACTAAGGGTCTCACCGGGTCTGCCATCTTCGGACTCGGGGGAGCCGTGTGACAGAACAGCCGTCACTTTCAATTTTTAAGCACATAAAACGTTAAAAGTTTGTCGGTTCAATGTTAAATGTTGTTTATACAATTTATGTCTGTAGGACCCCTGTGTGTATTGTGTTTCCCCTCGCAATTCCCCGCACCAAACGCACCTGAAATTCTTCACAATTTAATAACACCTAAATTGCCAAGTTTCTGTTCACCCAAGTGTAGAATACGAATCGTTAGTACAATTTGTGCTTGTATGACCCTGATGTTTATTATGTTCTTTGCCACCTCTGTCCCAGCGCAACCCTGGTGCAGCTGCCGCCGGCCGAGACCAAGCGCAGCCAACATGCCTTACACCCCACACCGCTCAGCCCCTGTGCATGCCACCAGTGTGCTTTTTGGTTGGGGGGGGGGGTGGGAGCATGGTGCCATTGTGGGGTTGGTTCTGGAGGGGAGCACCACCAGGATTGCCTCTCAATCAGCTGCTAAGATTCCCAGCCGCAGAGGAGGTCCGGCGCCGGAGTCAGAGCTCGCACTCCGGGGGGGTGTAACAGATCTCTGCCCGGACAGTGTCGCATCTGCCAGATGCTGCTTCCTCGCTGGACACCCAGTTCTCCTCGTGACTCCCACACCTTTATCTAGTACCTTAGGCGAAGCTCAAGGCCTGGTGCATGTAGAGAGCCTGGCTAGCGTCCCCAGAAATAGGCCAAAGCTGTAGACCTGGAGCCTTTCCTTGGCACAGCGGGCAGAAGATTCCTGGTACCCCAAATCACGAGCCTTGACTTCAAGCTTGGTCAGAATAGAACTGTTTATTCACAGAGAGGACAGATAGAGTCAAGGACCAGCACATTTGCATTCAATCAAACAGACAACATCACAGATCAGTTAGCTACACAGGACCTTCAAACAATGGAGAATGGGGGAAGGAGAAAGAAGGGTAAACAAAAAGATTTTCTTACAGAGAAAACTTACACAATAGCAGGTACTAATACAGAGATCTACACTATACAGGGAATAACACACAGACATCAGAAATCTTTAGTTAACTGGCAGATATATAAAACAGTGAAAACCAAATATATTTAAAAGGCCCACCAGTTCCTCAATAGTCTCTTTCACGGGCCATAGTCTCTGGGCAGGAGGCCAGCGCACAGCCCCCTCCAAGTCGCACAGTGACCGCGTGTTCTGTCACAGGGGGGTGTAATTTTCCAGGCAGGGAACAGCCCAGAGCGGGTCAGACAATGTGGCACCGGGAGCTGGGCTCGAGCTAGAGACTGGGACAGCCCAATGTTAGGTATATGAAAAGGGCTATGGCTTGAGGCAGGGTTAAAACTGGCGCCGGGATGTCTGAGGGCGGGCATGGGAGAAAACAATGGGACTGTACCGTGTATGCGCTGTTCTAAATAAACCAATCTGCTTAACCTGTACTACTCCTCGACGAGTATTTGGGAAGAGGGACTATCTGCTAGGTATTTCCTACGGCTGACTCTCTAGCTTCCAGCAAGGGACCGGACGCAGGCTCGCTACCGCTGCTCACTGCAGAGCAACCCCGGCACCTACGGCAGAAGTACTCCCTCCGAGTAGGGGCGTCCGTCACAATAGACACGTGCGTTTCGTCCGGAGTCAAAATTTACCTGATTTGTGTTTCGGAAGCACTTCCGAAATACAAATCAAATCCGCCTGCCACAAAACAAAAATGGAACGTATTAATGATCGGAAACAAACTTTTTTGCCCTGCACTTGTCTAGTCACCACTAGTCCTGCAACTCTCCACGGTTTTCCCAATTTCATTATTGCAATCACTGGACACAAACAGGGTTATCCAAAGAGATCCGAATTGCTTGAGAAAGGTAACCGAACGCTGAAAATCAGCGTTCGGTTACCTTTCCTGGCCATTCGGCTATCCAGAGAGCAGGCAATTCGCCAAATACTGGCGAATTGCCTGCGCATATGTGCCTGTTCGGTCCCTGTTCGAGGGCAGTGAAATCTCCATAGAGAAGCACTGCTTCGGCTATTCAGAGAACACAAACCAGCAGTGAAAGGTTCCCCTAATGCCCTGCCATTCGGTGGTTTCATTCGGCAAATTTATTCAGGAGAATCCCATACAGGGTTATCCAAAGAGATTCGAATTGCTTGAGAAAGGTAACCGAACGCTGAAAATCAGCGTTCGGTTACCTTTCCTGGCCATTCGGCTATCCAGAGAGCAGGCAATTCGCCAAATCCTGACGAATTGCCTGCACATACGGTGCCTGTTCGGTCCCTGTTCGAGGGAGGTGAAATCCCCATGAAAAGCACTGCTTCGGCTATTCAGAGAACACAAACCAGCAGTGAAAGGTTCCCGAAATGTCCTGCCATTCGGTGGTTTAATTCGGCAAATTAATTCAGGAGAATCCCATAGGCTTCAATGTTAAAAATATTCCCGTTTTAATTCAATATCTAATAAACCGTTCATTATAAAATTCTGCAGCAAAAAGTCTCTTTATTTATAGATTTTTTAGGATACTTTAAGCATTTTTCTGAATTTTTTAAAAAAAAATTAAAAGTCCGATTTTTTTTTTTTTCAGTTAACTTATTTTTTTTGTAACAGCCCTCTTTATTATCATTCCCTGGACCTCCTGTGAAAATTTCAGACATTTTCGCTCAGTAGTTTCTTTGCAAACAGCGTTTCTTTTTCCCAGATTCATACAAATGGTTTTTCTAATTTATTCACTGCCTCCTCTACGTCACAGCTGCTTCGGCTCTGTGTGATTCGGCTCCTGTTCGGCTCCTGTTCGGCTTTTTCGAAGGTTAATCCAGATGTTTTTGCTTGTTTTCAGCGTGCATTCGGTTAGTTTTCGTCAGGTTTGCGGCAGCTTTTCCCTGCAATTCGGGGACCCTGTGGTGTTTGCTGAATACACCGCAGGGTCACCGAAATGCAATCGGCAAAAGGAACCGAATTGAAGAGAACGAAAAGTCACCGAACGTGCGGTGACTTTTCGAATCTCTTTGGATAACCCTGATAGACTTCAATGTTAAAAATATTCCCGTTTTAATTCAATATCTAATAAACCGTTCATTATAAAATTCTGCAGCAAAAAGTCTCTTTATTTATAGATTTTTTAGGATACTTTAACAGGGTTATCCAAAGAGATCCGAATTGCTTGAGAAAGGTAACCGAATGCTGAAAATCAGCGTTCGGTTACCTTTCCTGGCCATTCGGCTATCCAGAGAGCAGGCAATTCACCAAATCCTGGCGAATTGCCTGCACATACGGTGCCTGTTCGGTCCCTGTTCGAGGGCAGTGAAATCCCCATGAAAAAGCACTGCTTCGGCTATTCAGAGAACACAAACCAGCAGTGAAAGGTTCCAGAAATGCCCTGCCATTCGGTGGTTTAATTCGGCAAGTTTATTCAGGAGAATCCCATAGGCTTCAATGTTAAAAATATTCCCGTTTTAATTCAATATCTAATAAACCGTTCATTATAAAATTCGGCAGCAAAAAGTCTCTTTATTTATAGATTTTTTAGGATACTTTAAGCATTTTTCTGATTTTTTTTTTTTTTTTTAAAAGTCCGATTTTTTTTTATTTTTTTTTTCAGTTTACTTATTTTTTTTGTAACAGCCCTTTTTATTATCATTCCCTGGACCTCCTGTGAAAATTTCAGACATTTTCGCTCAGTAGTTTCTTTGCAAACAGCGTTTCTTTTTCCCAGATTCATACAAATGGTTTTTCTAATTTATTCACTGCCTCCTCTACGTCACAGCTGCTTTGGCTCTGTGTGATTCGGCTCCTTTTCGGCTCCTGTTCGGCTTCTTCGAAGGTTAATCCAGATGTTTTTGAGGGTTTTCGGTGTGCATTCGGTTAGTTTGCGGTTAGTTTTCGTCAGGTTTGCGGCAGCTTTTCTCTGCAATTCGGGGACCCTGTGCTGTTTGCTGAATACACCGCAGGGTCACCGAAATGCAATCGGCAAAAGGAACCGAATTGAAGAGAACGAAAAGTCACCGAACGTGCGGTGACTTTTCGAATCTCTTTGGATAACCCTGTAAGCATTTTTCTGATTTTTTTTTTTTTTTATTATTAAAAGTCCGATTTTTTTTTTTTTTTTTTCAGTTTACTTATTTTTTTTGTAACAGCCCTCTTTATTATCATTCCCTGGACCTCCTGTGAAAATTTCAGACATTTTCGCTCAGTAGTTTCTTTGCAAACAGCGTTTCTTTTTCCCAGATTCATACAAATGGTTTTTCTAATTTATTCACTGCCTCCTCTACGTCACAGCTGCTTCGGCTCTGTGTGATTCGGCTCCTGTTCAGCTCCTGTTCGGCTCCTGTTCGTCTTTTTCAAAGGTTAATCCAGATGTTTTTGCTTGTTTTCAGCGTGCATTCGGTTAGTTTTCGTCGGGTTTACGGCAGCTTTTCCCTGCAATTCGGGGACCCTGTGGTGCTTGCTGAATACACCGCAGGGTCACCGAAATGCAATCGGCAAAAGGAACCGAATTGAAGAGAACGAAAAGTCACCGAACGTGCGGTGACTTTTCGAATCTCTTTGGATAACCCTGAAAGTAATTTCTCCCCTTCTTCCAGCGCAGAGTTTATTTATCGGTTTCAGTGTCCTTAAAGTAATATGAAGGCAGC